>VXAK01007280.1:348869-394817 GCA_013399435.1 Arenaria interpres
GAAAGGGGGGGGGAGGGGGGCAAAAAAAACGAAAAAAAAAAAAGGCCACTCCAGACTGTGTTTTAAAGTTTAAAATTAAGCCTTTTTTGGCAGCATTGCTGAGATCTATCAGAGTGCCCACTTGTGGATTCTGTTGGTGGCTTTAGCAGATGCAGTTTAGGGCAGGTGTTTAAAAAAAAAATAAAATAATACTTTCTCTTTTTTATTGGTAGCCAGAACGTTTTGAGAGAGTGACTAAGCACAGGCCTGGAGATTATGAAATTTGCTTAAGTGTTAATGGGTTGATTGCTGAGTTACAGCCTGCCGTCTTTACTGGAAATTGATTGACTGGTGCTGCAGGTCTTCACACTTGACGCTCGGATTTGACTCGAAAATTCTGCCAAGTCTTTTACTCTGAAATTTATCTTAATTAGATCTGAAAGACCTGCCACAGCAGAATAGTCACACCGATTAAAATGAAAAACAGGAGAAATTACTGATCAAATTAATCATAATGTCGGGTTACAGCTGTAGGTCTGATGTAATTTGCCACTCCAGTGAGTTACATCGGCCCAGGCAGAGGAAAGAGAGCTGGTTTTACGCTGATCCGTAACACCAGGCAGCTTCGGGCAGCCCATCAGGACGTTTATTCCATTCATTCTCTTGGCTTATTCTGACCTTAGTGCTGCAACTAGAAACAAATTAGGCAAAAGAAAAAGAATATCATTTTATCCAAGGGGCCGCACTGGAAACGTGAGCTTTCCCAATCCTTCTTGTTTCATTTTTCCCCTTTCTCCACCAACCTCATCCTTTTGTTTGAAGTAACCAACAATTAAATATGTGAAAACTGGAAAATTAAAAGGTCAGAGGTTACCACCTCAGGCACAAGTCAGAAAATGTGTATTTCTAAGAGCTC
The DNA here is from genome assembly GCA_013399435.1 of Arenaria interpres. NCBI lineage: Eukaryota > Metazoa > Chordata > Aves > Charadriiformes > Scolopacidae > Arenaria > Arenaria interpres. Next base: position 349,765 of record VXAK01007280.1, read on the forward strand.
CTAGTGGGTATGGGTATGAGGAAATTAGGAACATTTAAGTAAATGGGTATGTAGCAGCATGTGAGAAGGCATGTCCTAGCAGGTAGGAAATCATCAGTCAGACTTGGTATTTTAAAGATGTGATGATCCTAATATTTAGTTTAAATTATGTACTTGTAACATACTATGTTCTACTATAAGTTTTTTTAATTTTTTTTTTTTAAATAATAACGTATAAATCATTGGTTGAATCCATATTAGAAGGAGATAGATTGCGGCTCTCAAGGGGCCCCACCATAAAATTTTCATCTGGAGAAGTCTTCTGCAAGTTTCTTAGTATTCGTTCCACCAGCAAGGTTTGAAAGATTTTTAGGACAACCTGTCTTGTAGCACCACTGTATTTTTTGCTGCTGATCCAGGAATGAAGATCTTTGCCATCAGCTGAGAAAGGAAATGAAAGAAGGGAAAGAGAACAAGAAAGTAGATGAGCACAGTGAGTCTCAAGAAAAAAACCAATATTGTCTTACCTTTGAAATATACTCAATTTTTATTTTGGTACTGTAATACCTTAAACTGATCAGGAATTTTCTAAGTGATTTTTCTTTCCAACAATGATGTAATTCCAGAAAGTTGGTTTCTCCCCTGCCCAAAATGTCATTTTCATTTTCTATTTCAAGCATGGGAAATGGAAAGAACTGATCGCTTTTGTTTAAAATCAGCTTAAGTTGTATATAAACAATTTATTCCATTGAATTGTCTAAAATAATCGTGGTCTAACAAAAGAAATTGAAAACCCTTTAATTCATGGTGATGATTTGAAATCTGTTGAAATACTTCATCATTTTCAAATGCAAGCTTTTGTTTGATGAAACGTGTCAATATTCCATCTTTCATCTGCATTTCATCAGAAGATACATCTTAAATTCAGAGAATCTCCTGCAGGACAGGAACTTGATGTCTTTCAGGTAGCTTAGACGTGACCAAATGCCCTGTGAGGATTCCAGTTGGAGAACCAAGCTAGGTTATGTTTCTGAAAGAGATCGGAAGGCAAAGCTGAATTTCCAGAAGAGAAAAACTGATGTATGAAAATAGCACGTCATATGTTGCCAGGATTATCCTTTTGCTAAAGGAATGATGATGGTGCATTTCGGTTCTTCAAGGAGCTGAGGTTCTTTAAAGCAGCAATCACTGCTGCAATATCTTTGTATACCTGTTAAGAAGTACTTACATGCTTGTAAAAGGCACCAGGGAAGCAGCCAGAGCTGGGAGGATCCTAGGCTCTTAGCAAAAATACAGATGCTATAAAGGAGACCCTAAAATATGAGTCTGGTGACAGTACTTGTCCACAATCCTTGTGGACTGGTGGCTCCAGCTGGAACAGGAACAGGAAAGGAGGCGGTAGAGGGCTGATCTCTTCTTGACCTTTCCCCAGGGGTTGGGGGACACCTCGCAGAGTGCCAAGCAGAGCTGACAAAGTGGGTGTTCCATGGGCTATGGGGCTGGGGGGGCAGATGGTGAAGTCTAGGGTTCTACTGGGATCAAGATGCAGGAAGGAGCAAGTAAGGAGAAGTCAGCCTCAATCCCAGGATTCATCTGAGAGTTCAACTTCCATCAGTGTAGAACTCCTCAGGGACAGGGCCTGATTTTAGGGAGGAAAAGGAAAATGTTGGGAGGAGGAGAGGGGAGAAAAGCAATGTCTTTGTTATTCACAGTGCCTTTATTCCCGCTGACCTTTTCCACTGGGAGAGACACACAAAAAACCAGAAGGATTGGCATTGTGAAAGGCTGAAATTGTATCGCCGATCACCACTCTGGAAGAAGATGTTTTATGCGTTTCCATCCTACCTCTGTCTGCAACTTTTCACTTTATAACGAGACCTAACCTTACTAGCAGGGAAGTTGGCAGGAGGTTTCTCACAGCTCTCAAATTAGACAGGAGTGAGCTCAGTATGCCATTAGGAAGGTTTCCCCTTCTTCTCCCTCCCCAACTTTGTTGAATTACACCTTCCTTTTTTTTTTTTTTGTAGCTGTCTTCTGACTATGAAACATGTTCTCCATGCAGTCAAAATGTGGCTGACAGAATTTTCAGTTCATGTAAAACAAATACAAAAATAAACAAAACTTGAGAAAACCAAGCCATTCTAAAAATCCTTGATGTTTTCCCCATAGACATTCAAAGAGTATGTCTAGGGGGAAATCACTGGTACTTCAAATGTACAAGCAGGTATAGAGATAACATGTGTCAGTCCTGTGGACCCAAACTTGGCAGTCCATGCTCTCATGAGTGAAAACTGCAGGGAAAGGAAGGGGAGGGAGTTCTTTTACCGCCACCTGCGTATTTAGCCAATCTGCATATTTAGCTCTAATCTCATTACCAAATTACACCTTTGCTTACTGAAATCACTTTTGAAAAATAATTTGCATCAGGAAGCAAAGTGCTCTAGTAAATGGGTTGTTGGAGTCAGGAGCACCAGGCTGCAGTCCCAGCTCTGCCACTGCCTGGCATGTCACTTCGTCGTTCTGTTCTTTTGTTGATTCTCCTACCACTGTTTGATCTCTTTAGACTGAAGGCTTATAAAGCTTTTGGGTATAATGCAATGGGGCCTTGATCTTGCACTGGGCTTCTGGGTACTGCTGTAACACTAATACTGTAAATACTCAAAAGAGGAAGGGCATAGCCCCAGCCACTCTCTCGCTAAATTCAGTATTTCTGTTGACTTCAGAGGACACAGGATTGCTATCCATTTTGTTTTCAAGTATATTGAATATTTTGAAGTTTCTGTCAGTTGCTCAGTGTGCTGTCAAATGCACTAATGAAAGGTTTTCCTAAAGTTAATTTTCCTACTCGTAATACAATAACCAAATTTGCTTTAACACTTGAAAAAATCCATCCATACTAAAGAGAATCAGTTGCTTAATCCTAAAATTAAAGGTTATTGCATGCAAGAGAAAATAATTACATGCTCAAAGTATGGAAAAAAGAAAACTTTTTTAATATGTAGGTATTTGTATAATTAAAGACTAATCAAGCATGAAGGCTGCTGACTAAACCAGAAAATGAGATTGTTGGCAAGCAATATTGTAATGTAAATGCCATTTTTGTTTAAGTACTAAAGAGCTGGAGGAATGATATCCTGAACAGATTAAAAGCAAACAGCATTGATAATAAATATTTATCAGATTTCAAATGCAACACACAGAGATTTTTATATTTTACATGCAAAATATATTGGCATTGAAATATTCAGTCACTTTTCAAAGGTTTGTTCACATCTTCACTTTAAAATGTTGAAAAGCAAGCACTCACTAGTAAGGGAAACAGCTTTAGAACTCGGTCTTAACCTGTAGCAATGTCAGTAATCTGTAGGCAATGGAAAACAGCTGAGAGTTGTTAACATACTTAACTGCAAGTGCATGGGATCAACTCCTGGGGCTGGAGAGTCAGAATTTTAATGGTCTTGATGTGTGTTTTCTTTTCTTTTTCTTTTTTTCCCAAATGTTCACATTAATTTTTCAGGAAGAGATGGGAAGCTTCTCAAACTTAAATCCATGCCATGGAACAAATGTGTGGTAAAGTATTTATGGCAGGCTTTCGTATATACAGAAATTATCCCAATGCAATGACCATTTTGTTGTACGGGACTGATTTAGTCAAAAGTTTGTATCTTCTTGGGGCAGTGCCTTTATATTTGTGTAGAAGTATTATGCTGGTTAAAGATGTTCATCATATACCCCTGTGTTATGTTATTGTAGCCTAAATCTTCAGAAGTGGATACAAAGATATTTGGCTACCTCAAGAGTTGAGGAGAATGAGGAAATTCTGGAAATGAAGTACCAAATGCGTACCCATTCCCATCCATTTTCTTTCCATTACGCTGTTCCCACAGCTGGCACTGCTCAGCGTGCTGAGGTCCAGCAGAAACCATCTCTTAATCAAGCCTGGTCATGCAATAGTTGAAGCTAATTTAAAACGTCCTCTGACATCTGTGAAAAGAGGCTTAAACCCAATGCCAGGCAATGAAGATCTTTGCTTTAGTACACGCGCTGTGGGCCATCGCGTCCTTTGTGTTGATGTGTACCTCCTGTTGTTTCCTCATACATTTACTTTTCAGAATAATTTTCATCTCACTTGATTATGACTGAGAGATACAATAGTATGTCAGTGACAGAGTTATCGGGGGAAAGTGACAATAGGGATTTTTGAATGTAAGGCTGCGTACGACGTTATCAAATTTTTCCTAGCCTAGTGTAATTATATTCTATTAGCCTTTGGACAAAGGGAGTGTAGACAAGTTAAAATTAAATAATACCGTGCAAAAGTCTAATGCTAGTCTCTTGAATCAGCATTGATCTAATTTTCGGAAGGGTTGAGTCACTCCCATTGATATGAACTGTAGAAATTATTACTTAGCCCTCGAAGGAGCAAAAATACAGATCTCAGCCCCTGCTTTTCTTAGAAAAATCTTGCCTGTGTCTATAGGTTACATCACAGGAAACTGCCGATTTACAAATGCCAAAATTCAGACCAAGCCAGCCAGGTTCATGCAATATCCTGTGTTTGAGTTACTGAGCTCTTAAATATATAACTTCACAGATAGGCATATTAATATATCGTCATTAAGAAACTTTTATAATAAGTACTTTCTAAATCCTCTAAGCAATTTATATTGACAGTAGTTTAATGATACTAAGGATTACATTGGTAAAAACACACTAAGGAAAATAGTAGGAAAAGTACAAAACCTTGTGTGTAGACCATCAGTCAGTGGTGCAGCAAGAAGGAAGCCAGAAGAGCCAGTAAAGCACATTTAGATCAAAGCTCTGCAACTGTGAGCCAGGCCTGACCCATAGGAAGTTTCTGTCCAGACCCCAAGTGAGCAAATAAAAGAAAAATGGAAGGCTTTTGAAGGCAACTGCAGACGTGCTGCGCCCTGGGATGGATGTGCTGTTGCTTGGGAGTCCAGAGAGCAGCCCAATTACCTAAGAGAGGTGGGCAGGTGAGAAATCTGCCTTTTGATATTTGTTTGTTTGTTTTTCACGCGTACCTGAGTGAAGCATAGTAAGAAGTTTTAGGTTGCCTGTTAGCAAAAGACCCTAATTCTTTACTTCTGTAGAGATGGCTGCGCCTCCCAAAGATTACTGATGCTGTCAAGGTGATAATTACTTTTTGTGTTTTCTAACTCCAGTGGTGTATAAAGTGTAAGTTACAAGAAGGGTTTACCTATTATTTCTAAAATGGAGATTAGCACCGTTTGCTGAGGAAGGCATGGTAACATGTAAATTATTTAAAGGTTGAAACAGAGACTTTCACAAGTCATTAAACTACCCCATGTCTTGGAACACAAAGAGGATATCCCTGGGATATTTATCTGAGGGTCTGCAGGTCAAAAGGGGAATGGAGTCAGCAGAAAAAGAAGCAGTCACATACAGAAAGAGCAATTATTCACAAAATAAAAATGAGGATAGCGGTTAGAAGTGTCAGCATATACATCTGAGATGCCTTTGGTGGGGCCATTACTTACGGAAAAAGTCATTACTGCCATTTTGCACTAGACACCGTATACCTATTTCGTGGTAACCAAGGCTTGCATGGCATTCATTTATAATGAAAACCTACAAAGAAACCTCAAACCACTTAGTGAAATGTAGAAACGTCTCCCAGCTCTCTGGCTTTGACGAGCATCAGCCTAAACAGGACCTTAAAAATGCTCTACACTTGTGTACATCATCTCCATTTACCTTTGTGAATCAATAAGGACATGTAAACCTCATCTTCAGTGTGTGGGTTTGAAAGTCTTAATCAGGTTCTCTAGTTTAACAATATCCTTTACTCCAAATCCTAAAACATAAGATCACAGTCCTGGTTATAGCCTCACTTGGAAGCCTGGTCTAGCCAGATGGTGGTCTATTTTACAAGACTGTCCAAAAAAGTTTTCTTATTTTCAGATAAGACTTGCCCCTCATTTGAGCATCAGATATTGAAATTTACGTGGATTTTTTTTTTTTTTCTGGACATGCTGTATTTGGTTTTGTAATTTCTTCACAGGACAAAGTCTTACTACTAGGATTAGGCAAAAATCAGACACGAGGATATTCCATGATCTCAACAAATACTTGACTCCAAACCAGAAAAAGAGGCGGTTGCCAGTTTTACAGGGATGAAATAAATCTGTGAAGTCTGATTTCATCCGTTTTACCTTACCATAGGCACATGCACCCTCATGCCATTTGAGAAGCTGGATTGAAAAAGAAAAGCCAAAAACTGAGCAATTTCAGTACTACCAAAACACTTTCTTTGGGAAAGCGAGGCTTCCTAAGTGAGGGTGAGGCTTCCTAAACACAATCAAAATGCCCACCACTTTTCAAAAAGTTTCAATTCCAATGGAAATAATAACAGTGCAATAGATTTTTCCATCGCAATTTTTAAAACCTATTTGCAAAAACTAAAATTGTAACAAAATATTTTAAATTAATCCTTATCCTGGCAATGACCGTGGACTTCAGAAATACTACCTGGTGCTTAGAAAAGCTGAATCTGACCTTTTTCCAGTAAACTGCAAAGCTGCACACTGTTGAATATAATCTTCACATTAGGGTGCTGCTTTTAAATTTCCCAAGGGGTGATTCAGCGCATCGAGGCAACAGGGGTAATGATCTGAGAAGGAGACTCCTCACAAAGTAGAAAGACAAGATCAGTGCCCTTCCCACTTCTGACAGCTGACAGACCAGGGCTTGCCCTGTGAAACAAAGGCAGCCCTGCCAGGGAAACGGTCCGAAGATTTGCCTCGAGAACTGAGGTTTGTAATCATGAGGACGATAACCACCCTCATTTGCCTACAACTTGTTCCTTGGCAAAATGTGTAGCAACTTTCTTTGAAACAGTTGGGCGACTCAAGACTTTTTTCGTTAGTTTTTTTGTCTAAAATTGTAGATTCACTAGGAAGGAAATCTGTTCGTGGCATCTGGTGAAATCATCCCATGAAATAGTATCTCAGCCTCAATGTTGAGCCTTTCACTGCACCTGATTCAGACGTGAGGCTTCAACCAGGGTCTCCACATCCTGGTGAGTGCCCTAATTTGGCAGTATAATGAATGCCTGGGGGCTTTTACTTTTCAGTCTTGGAGTATGAATAGTTCACTGTCCATGAGGCCAGAAAGAGAACTTATCCTTCTACTTGTCCCAGTGCACATAGTAACTTTTACAAAGGAAACAATTCTAAATAATGGCAGAGAAAGGTCGTGAGCCTGTAACTTACTACATATAAGTGTGTATGCCTTTCCTGTTTGAGAATTGTCTGCTGGAAATTTTAATGGACAATTTCTGTAAGTGCTAGGGAAGCCCACAAGGGGCTCCGTAAATCTTCCAGATGTAAGCTAAGACTGCTTTGGTTTTGTTCTCTCTGGGGAGAAGAGGGGCTGAAGGTATAGGTTACATGATACTCTATGGGTTGTTTGGATGGGAGAGCTGCCACTTTAGCACAGTATGAGCCCCGCTTTTCCTGGGAGGGCTGCCTGGTGTTTGGATTGGGTCTGGCCGATTTTCATTCTGCAATCATGCAAAATAAACGGATGTTTCCTATGTTGCTTGAAGGGGGAAAATTTTACAAGGTGGTTGATACAGAAAGATGAGGATAAGATACATAGGAAGCATATGTATGGTGAGGGTTGGTGAAATATTTTTTTTTTTCAAAAATAATTGGTATCTTCCCAGGATAAAGAATAATCTTTGCTGTAGGTATTGAGTGACTTCCTATTGCTCAACGCTAATTTTAATATAAAGAAGCGTTGAAATCCTTCTAGAAAGTATAGTTAAAATAAATCCTTAAATATCTAAATGCTAGCTCAAATAGGATTGAGACTTTATGAGCAAAATTTGACTTTTAATGATATTAGGTCAATACAGACTTTAAAAAAATAGGAATTACAGGTACTGGAAATAAAGTTTTAGCCTTAGTGCTTTGATAAAGATCCGTGACCCTTGGCCCTTTAAATATTGAACTTAGACTGTAAAAATATCACTTCATATTGATCACGTGGTTATTAAAGTCAGTCAAATGCTCAATTTATATGTCAAACACTTGTAATATTTCCTGTAAATATTAGAACAAAAGAAAAGGGTGATAATATCATTGTGTTCAGTTGCATTAGATTTATTCAGCTTTTCATCACTGAGAAATAATAAACGTGTCAGTAAGAAGTGCATTAAACATGCCAAGCATTTATCAAGGCTACATGAACTTACAACCGCACAACTCCATCATGTGTGTGGTGTATGTGCTCGTGTACATGAAGACAGGAACGTACCCATCCATGTTAACTGAGTGTGATAGGATATAGATACCATTTGTTCTCTTCTCTCCTTTCAGTACCCCTTCCAACTCCCTGCCGCATACTTGCAACCCTGGAAAGGTATGGCTTATTTGCTGAATCTCAAAGAGAAAGGGGAAACTTAATAAGTCAACAGATATTAATTAAATCTTAAAGGCAGGTTTTCAAGTACCTTCAATATATACTGCTCCTAATGACATTCAAGTGCGCTTACAAGGGAGGTCAGGGGGGAGATCTTTAGATCCCCCAGGCTCCCCCAAGATGCCTTTCCATAACCAAATGCTTTCATATGAGTAATCGAAAGAAACCTTTAGTCAACCACTGGGGAGTCTTTACAGCCTGGCTTCGATTGGAGTCTGAGTGCAGGCCTGTGAGCAGGAGGTGTTTGTAAGCATTTCTAATGGCATTTTGATGTACATGTACAAAATTGATGTCGGAAGGATCATTGTAAAGTCCCAAACAGTGGAATATTGAGGACATTTTCAGGTGGCAGTCAGATTCTGGCTGGGTGAGCCCAGTATATTTTCTCATGTCACAGTTGATTAGGTTCACAGGGAAGTGGAAAGAGTAAAAAATTCTCTTATTACTGCAGCAATGCCATATCAGCCTCTTTTCCCTTTGAATGCAACATTAGTTTTTGTCCAGAACTCTAACTGCTTTCTACAGTTTGGGGAATTGTAAAGCAGAAACAATTTTCCCAGCTAGGCTGACCTTCACAGTAATGAGAAATGACTGGAATTTCTCTCTATTTCTGTAACATTTGGGGAGGAGGGTTAGGAGGAATGTGTTTGTTTTACCTGATATTATGTTGTGGGCGTCTATTTGGCACTTTGAGCCTAATTTTTTTCCATTCAGGAGATTACATGGACTGTTGCACCATCTGACCCAGTAGCCAGCCCTCAAGTGTATAGAGAAGCAACAGTAATGCACTTTAAACCTTTTGTTATCACAGCAATGATGGCATTTTGTTTCAGCCATTAAATGATTTTTTTTTTGTTTTCCATGGGATGGCTATTTTCATTTACTCTTCAGTACTTGTTCAGGTGATGGGCAATGATCTTGAGAAACTTTAAGATTCATTACAGGTCAGGCAGATGGGGGAGCCTCAAGATGGACGTGCATCTGCAGAGTGCTCCTTGTGAGGCTGGTGCTGTAGTACTACAGTGCTACTCATCTCTTGGGGATGGGATAAGAAAATTCTGCATTTATGTGCAAAACAAAGAAGTGCTATGGCCTCAGAGTCTTTAGCAGCAGCACATCTGGCTAGAAATAGGAGTTGTTCCCTTGTTCTTTCCAGGCGTTTCAGAGTAAACCTCTTTCCCTGTGAAATCAGGGGCCTCTAGCGAGGCACGGTGGTCCAGGCCAGGTCTGCCCTTCAGATGCAGAAGTAGCATTGCAGAGGTGTTGACATACCCAAGCTAGGTTTCGTGAAGCAAGATTCGGTGGCAGGAAGGGTGAAAGCACTATGACACTTGAACGTGAGGAGCCATCCAAGCAAACACGCAGGATGCCAGGCACACTTACACCCTCTAGGCTGAAGTCCATACCGCTGCATCTTCACTGTGGCATTGGCATGAACTAGATGGGCTCGGGTGAGATTCCACCTGCTCCTGATTAAAGCGTAGACCCATCTGCCTCTTGGAATCTGTGCTCATAAAATACCCTGAAGTTCCTGGAAATGGGCGCAGGTGAAAACATTTCAAATACAAGACAAATTGGATCAAATCTCTGGCTGCAGATCACTCAGATATGAAAGCTGAGTGGTAGTTTCAGGGAATTCATAAGTTTCAAGTGTTTTCCTTTAATTTTTGCTTTATTATATCTAGGACAGCCCATGGAAATGTCAAAATATCATGGAGGAGGCAGGCTCTCACCTATTTTCACCATATAGGTGGAATAAAAGGTCTCATGTCATTTCTAGGAGAAGAAGGTTGCGTAATACCCTGTAAACTTTCAACAGTTTGATCGCACCCCTCTACTTCTACTGTATCTGAAAGGCCTGAAGTGGTGAACGTATTCCATTAAGTTGGAGTTACATTTTCCTAGTTAATATTTCCATAGCCATGATGTTAGGACATTCCTTTAATTCCTTGTTAATAGCCCGCCATATGAGCAAAGTCAAGGAATATTAAATTCCATGATTGTGCTGTAACATCTAGAGTGCAGTATCTCATTAACTGCAATTAGTGGACCCACCAGAGCCTCCACTTGAATTTTTTTAAGCCTCCAACATTACTGGCGTGCTGTAATACCGACAGGCGACTTTTTTCTGTTCTCCTTCACTCAGAAATATCTATATGTCTGCAGCTCATCGATTATGAACAAGGTCAATGAGGGGAAAAATGCTTGAAATTGCAGGGAACGTTCCCTTTGTATTGTTATAGAACATTACGGGAGGCTTAATTTAGATGCCATTTTCCTAATTTTATATTAAACTATTTGGTACTCATCCTTGCCTTTCTCTTCTGGTCTTTTAAGGCAGACATTTCTTGAAGCCCTCAACAGCCTGTTTCTTAGCCTGTGCTGCTTTCTCTCTGTATTCCCTCTACTCCATATATGAGTATCAGGAGTAAGAAAGATTGGATTCATGCGGCCACTAAAATGAACAGAAATAAACTAAAGACAAGATCAAGACAGATCTGCTGGCTCTTCCCTTCTAGGAAAGGAGAACACAGAGGAGGAAGGAGCAAAGAAAAGTGAAGAGTGCCCTCACACTTGGATAGAATGTTTTCATTCTTGGTCTTCATATAGGACTGGCCGAATCTGTCAGATTCTAGGAAATTTATAATATGGGAGAATGAGGTTAGATGATGTTGTGATAGAGAAAAGTAGCAATTGCAAACAATGTTTGATAAAATAGAGCTCAGATAATGCCTGTGTCTAAATTAGTTACAGAAAATAGATTGATAATCAGAAACCCTTCTTTCTTTTTATGATAATTAGCAATACCCTGCTTTGTTTGCTATTTGCAGTGTCCTGGTGTTTGATTCATACTTCCATCTATAGCTAACTTTTATTAAGATTTCGTAAAAGGACAGCACATTAATTCAAAGACGTTCAATATTGATCAATACTCATTGCAAAGCAGTTGCAAACATGTGATCTTCCTTTTTCTATTGAGAGCATTAGTCAGATTTTTTGTCTAGTCCTGAATCAAACCCTAAGTCTAACACTCATTTCATGCCAGTGTAAATCAAGACCAACTCTGTAGAAGGTCAAGTGCGATACATCAGCACGAAAGCAGTGTAAGCAAGATTGATCTTAGTGACTGTGAATTTTGGAAAGTTTGTCTTCATAGCACAACTATAACTTTATGACTGTGACTTGTCTTCATCCTTGAGCCTCTCTTAAAAGCTCTGCACCTGAGAAACATGGGTAGAACTCTCGGCACAGCCCCACGTTCAGAGCCTTCCCTGCTTGGCGACATTAAGAAGTCCTTCATGCAGTAAAGCAGGATCTGATCCTGGAAACACAAAAGCATCGCCCTGGTTCCAGGACTGGTAAATCAGCGTCTGGTAGTGGCAGCCCTTAGTGAGAGAGGCATTCCCTCAAGCATTTGTTATTTGACTAGAGTGGGAAAGTGTACACTATTAAATTTGGCATGCAAGACAAGATATACTCCAACTTTAAAAATAACAGCAATGTCTCCACATCAAGTGCTTTGGGACTTGGATTATACACTTGGCAGTTTTGTGTTTGTTTTTCTCTCCTAGGTAGCAGTGACAAATCACTGGGTTAAGAATATACCCAGATAGGAATGAAAGGTGCTCTACCTCCTGATCTCTCTCCCTGGTGTGCTCTGTGTTACGAGGGAACTTTGTTACTTCTGTTCGTAACAGGCTAAATGTGTGAAAACTGATCAACCAGTCTCAAAGTAGTGGGGTAAGATTTAATTATACTTATTAAGAAAGGGACAAAAGAGTCTAAGATGTGTGGAGAAGTTGCCCACAGCTGCTAGGGTATGTTAAATATTGATGTCGCATTCAACTCGGGGCCATCTTCTTCAAATTGAGACAAGCTTATGGGTGGGCTGCTGTAATGAGCAGGAACATGAGATGTGTGTGTGGAGCGTCCCAAATACACAAATGGCACAAAGGGGTTCTGATCTGCTGGAGAGCAGCTCTGAGGAAAAAGACCTGGGAGTCCTGGTGGACAACAGGACGCCCATGAGCCAGCAATGGGCCCTTATGGCCAAGAAGGCCAAGGGCATCCTGGGGGGCATCAGGAAGAGTGTGAGCAGCAGGTGGAGGGAGGTCATCCTCCCCCTCTGCTCTGCCCTGGGGAGGCCTCATCTGGAGCACTGGGTCCAGTTCTGGGCTCCCCAGTTCCAGAAGGACAGGGAACTGCTGGAGAGGGGACAGCAGAGGGCTACAAAGATGATGAGGGGCCTGGAGCACCTCTCTGATGAGAAAAGGCTGAGGGACTTGGGTCTTTTTAGTCTGGAGAAGAGAAGGCTGAGGGGGGATCCGATCAACGCCTATAAACACTTAAAGGGTGGGTGTCAGGAGAATGGGGCCAGTCTTTTTTCAGTGGTGCCCAGTGACAGGACAAGAGGAAATGGGCACAAACTNTGCTCTGGGTGGACCTGCTTTGGCAGGGGGTTGGACTAGATGATCTCCAGAGGTCCCCATATCATTCTGTGATTCTGTGATTTTGTGGCTGTCCTGTCTGCCACTGGCGAGTGAGGGAAGCTGAATCTCCCCAGGCTGCCAAACTGAGGATGAGGAGTATCATAATATCCAGCATCCTGTCAGGCCCCACAGGTTGAGTCCTCACCCTTCCTGTGGCTCTTAGGAATTCACCCAAATTCCTAAAAATTTCAGAGGCTGCAGGAGCAGCCGGGAAACATAAAAACAGTATCTAAATATAGGAGAAATAAAAGCAGTACATAAATATGGAAATGGTGTTCGTTCCTGGCTCTAGCCTGCAGGAAGCGGTTGAGTGCCGCTGAAAACTGTGGAGAGCCGGGACACTGCTTCTCTCTGCTCTACATCTCTACAGGAAACCTCAGCATAACCTTTAGCGTGTGATCTCCTAAATGCAAATGATGTTCATAGCAATTATTGTAAGGTTTTTTGCGTCCCTCCTACTGCCAGCCAGAATTAATGGCCCACCAGCAGAACAAGTAAGTGCTGCGTAGAAGTGTCCAGGAGTGTGTGCCATAAATGTATGGTGCCAGCTTGCACCTCACCCTGCAGAGTGCCCCTGAGCTCAACCCTACCCCTCATCTTTTTGTTAAGAAGGTCCCCTTCTCAGCCCGTTTCCCCCACCCCAACACGTACCCGCCGGACTGTCATGCTGGGCCTTGTTACCAGTAATTCTCCTTGTTTTTTCTTCATCGATTTCCTTCCAGAGAGCCTGGGAGCATGCGGCCACCAGGCCTGGGCAGCAACAGGAAAGTCTTTCCAGAAAACAGCAGGCTATATCAGTCAGCTGAAATGGGGGGGTTATAGGATCCTTAGCTTGGGTGGAAAAGAGTAACGTGTAAAGCATGGGGTGGCATTACCTGCCTCTGTTCATCAGCCGCCAGGCTCGCTCTCAGCCCCACGCTCTTCTTGTTGCAGCATTCAGAGATCTCTGAAGCTCTAATGATGCTGTTAGCACATACTCCGCTTTTAGCTGTCTAGGAGGCATTATCGTTTGCTGGCTTTTCCATTCTGTCATTAAAGTAGTATTTTTAATATACAGTTAGATCCTTTTTACCAATCTAGACAACGCTGAAAGCAAAAATACATTAACTAATTCTATTTTACATGAATTATCGTCCCAATTCTGCTAAGATCCATATGCTTTAAAGTATTACTGATAAAAAGACTAAGGAAAAGAGAGCTTTAAAAACTGTATTTTTCAGAGATGTTTCCTTATCCGGACTTTTCTTGTGCCTTAGTCAATGGGTATTTTAGCGCAGTAATTTTGCCTACCCACCGACACACTGTGCCTTACTGGAGTGATCAGCGGTCGTGCTGGCTGTTCGCTGTTGCCATCTTAGAGCCGTTCACAGCTCCATCTGCTCCTGCAAAACAAAGATGATACCGATAAAGAAGATGTGGAGTAGGAGCGGGTGTTAGGAAAGGATCTAGAGGAACAGGCTAAGACCAGAGGCCACGGGGCTGTATGAAGTGCGAGTGCATGGTCGGTAACATTTCCTGCTCCCAAAGACGTTCCTGTCTTAGCAGACAAGCGAGACAAAGGAATTACGATTATCTCCACTTTACAGATGGAGAAATGAGTTAGTAAGAGATTAACTAGCTTGTCCAAGGTCACTCAGGGAGCCTGACAAGCACAGAACTAGGACCTAGATTTTCTGAGTTCCTAAGGAAGGATCAATCTCTAAGAAATAGTGTCCTAAGCTATGTTTCTTAATAAAAGAATCTCGTATTAAAACGTTACAGAAGTAAAAATGCAATTTCTTTACCTTTCAGTTTGATTAATGGATTCTTCACAACACAACAATAAAGCAAGTTCCTTTTATAATGTAGAGTATTTGAATCTTTTTTTTTTTTTTTCAGAAAGTAATGATGGGGAAAAAACTTTTCTTTGATTAATTCTAGGTAGATTTTGTTTCCTCTTTTTTTTTTTTTGGACGATAACTTCTAGATAGCAAATAGATGTATTTTAAAGTGCTAGGATTTGACGTGATGGTGAGCCAACTAGCAAGAGACCACCCTTTATAGATAATATAATAGTAGAACAAATTGAGTTTCCAAACCTTAATCCTCTAAGAAAAGCTGAAACCAGAGGGGAAAACTTCCCCAGTGTTGCTCAGTTGGTTCACCCTATTTGATTGCCGGTCAGTACATGAACCCTATTTTAGAAGTGATGTGATTTCTATCTGAAATAAGCTGTTTACAATGTTCTATGGGCTATTACTGCTCGAATGCTAGTTTCTAAAGTTCTCGAAAGAAGTCTACATTAAAGCAGCATTCAGAAGATTGTAGGATTGTTTTGTATTCGCTCTGAAATGGAATGTGATTTCATCTGCATCAGGCTGATTTATACGGAGTAATTTTGTTGTTTTGCTTTTGAGCATTTTATGAACTCCCAGAGAGATTATTGACCCCTGCTTAAAAGTTTGTGATGAGAAGATACACCAACAGTAGTCCTATTGTTAGTAATAATGACCATAATGGGCATAAATTCAGCTGTTCTTTTTAGGAGATGAAATATTTTCTTTACTTTTTTATAGGCATAAGTAGAGCTTAAAAGCTAAGATACGGGAGGATTGGGGAGGGGGATGGCAGGGGGGTGGTCAGGATTTTCTGTCAGTTCCCTTCCAGTGTAATATTGTGGCGTGCAACAGTTGTGGAAAACAGGATCACAGCCACCCAGGGATACTCGGTGAAGAACAACCACTAAGGAATAATCTAAGGATTAACTTTTAATTATTTTGTCAGAGCTTTGTTTGTTCAACTCACTTGTTAAAAACAGAGGCAAAATTATTAACGTTTCCACGTTTCCTTATAACATGGAGTACTTTCAGGACCGCATCTTATTGTCCATGAGAAATAAGCCTGTGGTTAAAGGGAAACATCATTTAAGCACAACAGCATGTGTTCTCTATCAGGTCCTAGGGCTCTTGGGCTTGCCCTGTGCCATACAGAAGGATGTGGTGGGACTGAAGCTGGTGCAGAGGTCTGTCTGCATTAACGCTGTACCCGGGATAACCAGGCTGAATGAAAAGCAGGGAGAAGGGGGCTACCATCTTTGTGGCCTGGGCAAGCATTTCTGCGTTGCTGTTCTTTACAGTTTGCTTTTATTAGAGTAAGTCCATACACGTGCTCAGAGAATGGTCACAAGTTCCTCAAGATAAGAGCTGTGAGGCCCTGAATCTATCATTCTAGTCATGTTGTCATTTAACTTAATGATTATTTGATTTAAATGTGTCATTTGGGAGCTCGACTACATAGGAAAAATTTCTACAAGGTTCTTAAGCTTTGGAATGGGCTGCCTAGGGCAGTGGTTGAGGCACCATCCCCAGAGGTATTCAAAAGACGGGTTGACATAGTGCTTAGAGACATGGTTTAGTGATGGGTTGTGGTGTTTTGGTTTTGGTTTGGTTTTGTTTGGGTTTTTTTTATCAGAGTTAGGTCGATGGTCGGACTAGGTGATCTTAAAGGTCCCTTCCAACGTAGACAATTCTGTGATTCTATGATTCTATAGTTAGGGCTCAGAGGTAGGCCCTTAATGCAAGTTCTTACCTCTCTCTGCTCAAATTTTAAATCATTATATAACACATAAACATGCCCAAAATCAGGCACTGGGGCTTGATGTGCAGTGTGGCCAAAACCTGGGAAAACTGCAGAACTCCATTTCCAGTGGGTCCTGGTACAAAATACATGGCTTTGGTGTGTGCCTTGGTGCATGCCATCCGACTGAGCCACTTAAACGCATGCTCAGTTGGCCCCATGGTCAATGGAAAAAGAGTTCTCTCCAGAAGACAGCTCAGAAGAGGACCTTGCCTTGTAAGCTCTGAGTTACCCCCTAGAGCATCTGTTTCCCTTTGCCAGCTATAGAGACAGTGAAGGAAGACCGGCTTTGTAACTTCAGTGTCTGCAAGTAGGTGTTGGGGGCGTTCCCCAGACAGAGAGAAAGAAGGGAAAAGAGCGACTGCAGCATGGGCTAACTCTCTTCCCAGAGAGACCATTTGTATAGCTTTGTGACAGAATTTGGGTTTGAGGGGAGCATTATCGCAAGGTTGTTTTTTTCTCCTGTACTAATGTAAAGTATATCAGAATAGTTGTGACACGATTTTGTAAAACTAAAAAGAACACTAGTCAAAAAGACTGCATGTTTCTAAGATCCTCACATGTAGATTAAAGGCTCATCTCTTATGCAATGACTTATGTATGCCTATCATCTCTTCTTCTAGATCTCCTGCGCAGCAGGACTGGTGTATAGGCTTCATGAGATGCAGAAAGATGACAGAAATACATAAGTGTTTTGATTTACCTATAGTCTTCTCTCTTCTATTCCTAATCTAGGATTTAGGGGGTTTATGATGTGTTGTATGTCGTGTGTCTGATTTAAAATAATTACTTCCACAGCCATTCTTGTGATTCCACTTTTTTTATGTTTCAACACTCTTGTGTTGATATTAGAATTAGTTATTTCTTTTATTAGCTCAGCAGTGCTTTGCTTCTGTAAATATAATTCAAGACCTGTAATTTTCTTTATCCTTGGTGAGATTAATCTCTACATACATTTTTTTACTTGGGTAATGGGAACATTCTGAAATGTATATATGACATATTCCTTGGTTTTTCTTTGATACAGCGTATCACCTATATTAGATGGTAGCCTACATTAGGCTGTTATTTGTTCGTTAAAGTTTAAGGAGCAATCCTGCATTTCATGTATTTTCTCTTGCACATTTCTTACACGCAAGCACACGTGCACACACACTCAGAGTCATAGACTTCCAGGGCTTAGTCCTAAAGGCGACCAATTCAACTGTGATTGCTTTTTTGTTTCTTTCTTATATTCTTTTTTCTCAAGTTTTCCTTTTATGCCTGTTGTCTTTTCTAATTTGGCTTCAAGGACATTTTTGATACAGGTTTGGCAAATATGTTCCATGTACAACATTGCTGTGGCATTCCTTTCTTTTTATCGCCGCATGTTTGTTCTGTAATACTGTAATTTGATTATTTGTCCATCTATTTTTACATTTAAGTTTTTGGATTTATAGTGCTAGGACTTCTACCTTATTTACATTAGGGTAAGCAAAGAGCAGGCCTCCAGCTGTACGTGGTTTTTCCAAACTTTTATCCCATTTTGGAGGTAAAGGGCAGCCCAAGAATAATTTGATTACAAAATTTTTCCCCCCTGCTGTTATTGGTACATACCAAATCAAGGAAATTTAAAAAGAATAGGTAATAAGCACTAGACATAACTCTCAGCTGCATGAGAAGAATCTTAACTTGAGGTTCTCTTACAACATCATCTCTTGAGTTCCGCTGAATAAAGCACCACCTCAAGTTTTGGTTCTGGCTAATTCTGTAATTGAAGATTCCAAGGCACCCGGTACTTAAACTGCTCCGTGGGATAGAGTGAAGTAGCGTGTGGTCTCTGCTGACCCCGACTTCTTTCCCAAAGCAAAGAAGTGATAGTGGCAAGAAAGCAAAAGTAGATCTTGGGTAGTAAGAATAACCTAAACGAGGGCAGGGTTTCTAACATTTGAAAAAGTATCTGCCCAGCAGTCACATAAAAAAAAGCCCCCAAACAAGACAAAAAAATTGGCCAATTAGAGCTCTCCTTCCTAGGACAGGAGCTGACCCCAAGACTCTGCCAGTGATGTGGGGAGCTGGCTCCCGCCAGGGCAAAACCTTCCATGTCCCAGCAGTGATAGATGAGGGGCAGAACAAGAGCTCCCCAGCGCTCCCCACCTTATCATCAACCCTTCTTTTCCACAACAGCCACTTGTTGGGGTGAGCGGATGAGGCCTTGCATCCATGGCTACTCATCTCTTCCCACCAGCCTGGAGGCCACTTAGTGCCAATCATAAATAAGGGCCAGCAGTACTCTGTAGTACGGCTCTTGTGGCTTCACATACAATTCATCCCCCTGATTTTATTATCTTTAACATCTGTATGATGAGAGTCATTTATACAAGTGAGTCATCTTTTCTGCATAATAAGATAGAGTGATAGGTCTAGAGCTCCAGTAAGCGTTATGTGAGTCACCGTAATTCATTTTAAAATTGGACTTGATAAAAACAAGGTATCACGTGTGACATTTACTACAAGAGTGTGAATAAACAAGAAGCCAGAAGGAAAGGGAGGATGCATCAGGGATTTCCCCACCCCTGCAATCGCACATTGAGTAGTTGATTTCTCTTATGAAAAGTGTCCAGAGCGTTAATGGTAAAAATTAGTGTTTTCTAAAGGATAAATATGTTGCCAGATCACAACTTCAGAGAGAAGAGGCGGCTTCCATTTATGCAGGGTGTTCTGATAATGTGAAGTTAATTTATGAACAGGCACCGATTCAGACACATGTACTACGCTCTCCTGGATCTACCATTTCCTTGTGTAAAATCAGCCTTCACTTTGAAATATCCCCTTGTAACGATTTTTACCATTTATGTGCTTCTTAGTTAGAGACCTACATCTTGTGAACAGCTTTGCTAGTCGCTTAGATGTTCATTCATTTCTGTACCTAAGAGGAATTTTTTGGCCTCCATTAGTATTACATGTGTATATGCTATGGCAGTGGCTTAAGTGCCCAACTTACATAAATAGTAGGTAAATACATAAATCACTGGGTACTTTGCAGCAACCAGGAAGAATTATTCGACACACAGATTTACCCTGAAATAAGAAAATTGGTGTTAATTTGGGTCTTGCCTTCCTTTGATGCATGTACATATGTAATCCAGTCCTAATGGAATTTCAGGTGTATTGTCTAAAGAGAAAACAAACAAACAGGATGAAAGACAGGGATTTTTATTATTATTACTTTTCAGACAGGAACTTAAAGAAATTAAATATATGGAAGAATTGGACCTCTAGTGAGATTTCTAGATCTCTACCCAGTGACCCTAATTACAAGACTTCCTTCCTCTTCAAACATAATTATTACTATTTCCATCGCGTATACTTTGGAAAGTTTTTCATGTTTCCACATGAAATACTAATTTTCTAACCCTGAACTTTCCTTTTAAGCAAAATCAATGAAAAGCTATTGTTGCTTTTACAGATGCCAGAAAGAATTATTACCATCATAGGCAACAATAAAAAAGATATTTTCACCCTCGGTAGATTGAATTACTGAGAAATAACCTTATAATTACTGTATAAAACACCCTGTTTTAACACTGTTTTTAATATCCATAAAGTTTCTGATTTATTTTTCACAAGCCAGCATCAATGCACTAAATTCTGCCTTGCTCTAAGGTGGTACGATTATGCTGACCTCCGTGGGACTCTACCTGTTACATTGATGGCTCTTAAGAGACGCACTATTTTTGGACGAGTATTAGTTAAGAACAAAGACAGGGGTCTGATTTCACTGACGTTGATTTAGATAAGCAGTGTAGTTTTCTTGAAACCAAAGGAAATATTTTGGAGTTCTAACAGGATGTCGGGTAGATCTACTTTCAGTTAGATTTTTGTCAGAGCAGTGGGGAGAAGCCGCCACCTGATATCCCCCGGTGTGGGATTCACCAGTGGAAATGTCAGGGAACCCTGAAGTGAACTTGGCAAATGGGCCCTTTTCCCTCGCTCCCTGTAGATCTTGGTTGAGATACCTTAGCGCCCTGCGATACTCCGCTGGCTCGTGGTCTTCAGGAGAGAGAAAGGAAATTCCCCCTCAGCACGGTCACATTCTCTCTTGCAACTATAACCAAAGTACTGGCTTCTGGACCAATGTAAAAGTAACAACTTCTGGTTTAGTTGATCTTTTGGCTGCTGATCTTTTTTGTCACTTCTAGCTGGCTGATGTCCACCAGGTCAAAAGTCCTTGAGATGTCTCTTAGAGATGAAACTAAGAGTATTGTTACCTGCCTGCTGATTGCCATTGTTGAAAGAAGAAACAATTCAATGCAGAATGACTGCACCCTTGTTTTGTGTTCAGTTAATACATACTTAAAACTAAGCCGTCCTTTTTCTGTTCATATGGTTACCTGGCGTGGTAGAAACCGTATGAGTGCCCTCTGTAAAATTTCTCATTTCAAAGGGATATATTCAGCTCTACGTTTGGAAAGCAAACAGCACATACCTCATGTTTTATAGGGAGTATTTGTTTTATTGCAGTACAAGTAATATGAATCATAGAATCATAGAATGGTTAGAGTTGCAAGGGACCTTAAAGATCGTCCAGTTCCAACCCCCCTGCCCTGGGCAGGGACACCTCCCTCCAGACCAGGTTGCTCCAAGCCCCCTCCAGCCTGGCCTTGAACCCCTCCAGGGATGGGGCAGCCACAGCTTCTCTGGGCAACCTGTTCCAGGGTCTCACCACCCTCACAGTGAAGGATTTCCTCCTGATATCTGATCTAAATCTCTCCTCTTTCAGTTCAAAACCATTACCCCTCATCCTGTCACTCCACTCCCTGATCAAGAGTCCCTCCCCGTCTCTCCTGTAGCCCCTTCAGGTACTGGAAGGCCGCTATAAGGTCTCCCCAGAGCCTTCTCCAGGCTGAACAACCCCAGCTCTCTCAGCCTGTCTTCATAGGAGAGGTGCTCCAGCCCTCTGATCATCTTCATGACCCTCCTCTGGACCTGTTCCAACAGGTCCATGTCCTTCCTGTGCTGAGGGCTGCAAAGCTGGATACAGTACCCCAGGTGGGGTCTCACCAGAGCGGAGTAGAGGGGCAGAACCCCCTCCCTCGACCTGCTGGCCACACTTGTGGTACAGCCCAGGATGGGGTTGGCTTTCTGGGCTGGGATCACACACTGCTGACTCATGTTGAGCTTCCCATCCACCAACACCCCCAAGTCCTTCTTGGCAGGGCTGTTTTCAATCCATGCGCCAACCCAGCCTGTATTTGTGCTTGGGATTGCCATGACCCAGGAAGAGTCCTGCTTTAATGGCTCTTGGGTTGGATTCATCACCGTTTCTTCCTTGTTGGAGGTACAGACAAGGTCACACCACCGTTGTCTGACTGGGCTGCCCTGCAAAAACGTTTTTGAAGCCTTGGCTTACCCTTTTTACTGACAGAATTACCAGTAGCACCCACCAGTACCAGTGGCTGCGAAGAGGTCTGCAGACTGCACCCTTTCCAAAGGTATATTTTGGCAAACAGTTAGGACCGTAGATATGTTTCTTCGCCCCCGAAATGGGTGAGATTAGGAAAAGGCAAGTAAGAATGATTTCTTTGAAATGAAGTATTTCTACTCAATTTATAAAACACCCATCTGTGAGGGTGATCCATTTTACATTCCCTTTCAAGAAATCATTTTGGTCTGAACTAAATGTTTCATGTGACCTAAAATTTATTTCTTTTCCATTTTTTTTTCACTCCAGGTCTGCCTGAATTGTGTTTTGTTATTGTTTTTGGGGGGGGGGAAGCGAGGGGGTGAGTAGGGGGTTTCGAGGAAATTTTTCAGTCTGCAAACAGAAAAATCCATTAGTTTCACAGCTGTAGGTGTAAATGTTTTGACTTCTGACTTCAATGGATAGCTTCTCTAGTTAACAGTGCCATAAATGCCAAAAAAAAAAAAAAATATTAGGCTTTTGCCCGAGACTGATTTAAATAAAATTAGCGCAATTAGCTAATTCTAGTATTTCAGCTGAGAGTGTCCTTCCCCCCTTATTGCAGATTTTAAGCCTATAAGAAATTGAAGGGTCTGATTCTGACAGGGGTTACCTCTGTTTTAACCGGTTGCGACTCTGCTGACTTCATTAAAATTACACCAGACTGATAGCCTGGTGGAGAGAAATCAGAATCAGACCAAGAACTTGGAAGTTACATTATTTTTAGCACCAAAAAAAAAAAAAAAAATCCCTTGTTTTGTAAAGCACAAGAATTGCTACAGGGCCCATAAATATTTTGTGAATCTGGTCAACAGATAAAAGTAGAAAATACTTAGAACATGAAGAAATTCATCTGTCTGTCTATTGACAGTGCCTTATGGAAGAACAAGAGTCTAGGTACAATAAGGCAATAATGAATTTAATGAAAAAGCTACAGACATTCAGGTTGTAAGCTGCGCTGCTGTTGAAAAAGATAGTACATATTTTTTGCCCATATAGCAGAATTCCTTGGCTGAATGTCTGTGAGTAGATTTCCATTGATAATAAATACGGAGGAAATTATTTATTGTAAATGATAATTAGACTTTCCCCAGGCTATGCATTGAGCCAGTAGCAGATACTGAATAATAACATAGGCATTATTTCTGACATTCTGCCTCCACACACACACAAAAAAAGAGGATGATAGAAGCCAAACCTTGCCATGACTTTTGTTTAAAGTGCGGTAAAATCAGCACAGAGGTAAATTAATATTTGCACGTGATGATATGTAATGACATGTATAACATGGGAGTGGAAGTCACACCCCATCTTTATCTGGGAAGTAAAAAAATCACCAGAAGACGCCAACACCACCTCTCTGGAGTTTACCCAGGACTGCATTAGGACTAACTTTAAGCAGCCTTTGCAGGATCTCAGCCTCAGATTTTAACCAATTTGGAATTGATCCTTGCAGCAAAAAAAAAATAAAAAAAAATTCCTCAGTTTATACTTGCAGTCATCACTCACATTCAGCTAACAGCAGTTCTGCTGTTACCTCAAGCAATATGGAGCTATGCTTCTGTTATAAGAGGATCTCAGTTTCATATACCCTCTTGCCATCAATTTATAGTGCCTAGCACAGTGGCAATTGCAGAGACCTCAGAAACAATACATTCCTAGCCTATATGTTTTTAATTATATTTCCAAGTTTCATTTGCTGTTGGCAACTTGACGTTATTTTGATTTTGCTGAGGTGAAATATATGAGTTTCAAATGCGGCTTTGAAATTGATTAGGAATTAATATGGCAGCATTACAGACACGGGAGATTTACTGCTGCTTTTGCAGCTCTCTGTGAACTCCCCTATGGAAAACCTATTGCGACCAGATCCAGAGTGACATGAGCAAAGTGGCTGAGGCTGGAGATAAGAGATCAGAGAAAAGGAATCAAATAGGTAAAGCAGAAGGAGAGTCTCTCATGGCGAAAAAAAACCCCATATGCACCCCTCCAAAAAACGCGGGGAGGAGTCACAGGCAAGGTGGGACATGACTGGATTATGAAATAAATAAATAAAAATCAAAAAATAAATTAAAAAAAAAAAGCTTTCAAGGCAATCAGTAAATTTAAAATGACTGGTAAATGTTCTGCGCGTCTCTCAGCAGAACATTAACAAAATTAAAGCTGGAATCACCTCGTGGATGCTGAGCAGAGCACACTCCGGCAGCGCTGCTTCTGGGGCAGGACTCGCAGCTGGTTTTGGGGAGCAGGTTTCTTGCTCGCATGAAAGGAGATGGAAGTGTCTGGGAGGAGAGGGGGTTCCATGTGGCAATGTTACGTGTGTCACATTACGCTATTAACCCTTCTGCTTTTCCTCTTCTGTAGGAGCTGCATCGAGGGCACAGTTCTTGCCATGTTAAATACACGGTTTATACGTAGCTTTATGTAGAGAGCAGGGCTGCTGGTGAAAAAGAGGATAGTGGGCATATGGATGGATGTATGGATAAACAGAGCCTTTAAAGTGCTGTAGTCAGCGCCGTGTGAGCGAGTGGCTCCTTATATGTTTACAGTCAAATTAAGCCTTCCGTTTGTGGATGTGGCAGGAGGTCGCTGCCATCTGAGATGCAATATGCTCACGCAGCGCTGGTGCGAGGACGGGGAGCGCAGGCTCATCGGCGTTCATTGCTCTATCTTTAGAAAAGGAGTAGCAGCAGGAACCTTCCCATTGACACACAGACAGCAGGCAGTGGAACAAAATCCCATTCTCAGTCCATCGCTTGGAACTCAGAACTCCAGTAAGGTAATAAAATAGTGCCCCAAGGAGAATGTTAACACTCTCCTGCTTAGGGACCCTCAGCATCCTTTTTTGCATGCCCTCTCTCCTCACACAGGCTTTCACTTAGATTCCTTGTTTTAGTGGCTATCACTCACCCCTTATATTTATTTTATTAGAATTGTGGTTTTGACTTCAAGTTCTTAAAACTAAATGCTTCCTTCAGCTTTGTTTACACTTCTCAAATCTCACTTTGTATATTGAGAGTGCAGCAAAACTGAAATGTCTAATTAAAAATCTCAACTGATTCGATATCTCATATATTCTCTACGAAACCTGGAAAAACCCGGAGAACTTCTCAAACACATGGTATCGATTATGGTGTTTATGTCATTTTGACTTTGGGGCAAACTGATGTAACCACAGAGGATGAAGTCCTTCCAGCTTTCTAGATACCTGGATTCAGAACCAGATCTGGATGTTAGACTGGCCTGTGTCTTTGCCAGCCATCTTTCCACCGCACTCAGGAGCCATCTGCATCATTCCTCAGCTTTGTATCAGATGGGCGCATCTAGTAAGGCCAAGTTTGGAGCCGAAAGCAGTGAAAAGAATACTCCTCCTCATAGTTCCAGTTTTACATCTGATCTTGTTCGCATTCAAGTCAGTGAGACTTCAGCGTAAGCACTTGGCTTACAGGGAAACAGACCTATTTGGTGATGCCGTTGCATCACAAATACGTGGAAGTATCCAGATGCATTTCCAGCTTCAAAACCGAGGATCTTTGAAGGGCAGCTGGCTTAGAATTTTTAAAGAAACCTTCCGTATGTTCTCAGTAGGCAATATGTCCTCGAGTATTAAATAGGATTTATTCTTCAAAGGGCAAGAGAGAAGGTCTGTACCGAAAAGTCTGATTTTCAATATGAATATTTGATTAAACAGTTCCCGGCATGTATACTACGATTGCATATTGTACTGTAAAACAAGACTCTTTCAGAAATATTTTCTCGAATACCCAACAGGAAGTGTCATATTATCATGATGTGGCCTCACATTGCATTTTTAACATTTATATATGCAAATGGTCGTATTTACATGTGCACGTGCCATTCACACATTCAAATTAAAGGCAAATAAATGTTTTAGATTAAGGAGATTAATTTGGTGTGTCTCACGGTTGACACACTTTCTACAGAGGCTGGATCACTGAGACCCAAGTGCTGGGCTCTTATCCGAGAAGACAGATGGCAATTTCCTTTTGATAAGAGTTCATTTTTTTAGCAGCAAGGGAGCCCTGAAGTAACCATTTTTCTTGTGGGGAAAGCATCTTTCACAGGCCAAATAAATCATTCTAAAATAGACAAACACAGGAACGGAGGAACTAATCAACCTGAAATGAGCTGAGTTGCAGCCCCTCTCAGAAAGTTTAGGAGATGCTCTTTGCTTTCATTCTTGCCACACATGGAAACTACTTCAGCAAATTAGAGAATTCAGGTAATTTGTTCAGCACTCTTTCCTCTTTTATGAGCACCAATGCAATTTATGAGTAGTAGCGATGCAAAATTCCATCAAGTCAGATGAGGTAGTTTGTTTACCGAATGTTTACATCGTGCATAAAATAAACAGTTGTAGATATTTTAAAGACTGCATAAGCATAAAGGCACCTAACCAGACTAAACCAGGAAGGCTCTGTTTAATTAAAATCTGAAACACTGTGTGCCAGTTTGTACAGATCTGAAACATTCTGTACTTGCAAGTTAGAAATGCCGACAGCCGGGAGCCGCCAGGACCGGAGTCTGTGGGTAGTCTGTAAGTACTGACCTGCTGCTAAAGGAGCCAGTCAGCTACTCTTTGTAGTCATTTGCATTTAAAAATATGAAATGTATTTAAATCCATTCTCTCTTCTTTTTGGTAAACATGTAAGACCCAGCCTCAGACATGCTGACACCTTCCATTTAGTTTATCTGGTAGAATTAGACCCAAAGAGGGTTCCTCCCTTTCCTCTAGTTTCCTTTTCCTCTCTTTTCTGTCTGTCACTAACAGAACAGAAATGACAATGGCTAGAATGGTTTCCACTGCCTCCTTGCCTGTGCCCTAATGTGTTCTTCGTTATTCGTTGGTCCTAGAGGTTTGGGAATGATGTCTGCTCTTTATTTGCGTTGCCGTGGCCCTGTTAAAAATAGGCCTGTTTTTTATTTGGTAAATTGTTATAGTAGCTTTTTTCGACTGGTTCCGATTTGACCAGCAGCACCTTGTTTACAAAGATACTGTGAGAAATTTTGTGCATCCTCCTCTCTCCATGTCATATCAAGGCGTACATGAGCACTGCGTGCTTCCCGTCACCTCGGGTCGCGTCGCTTCGCATTGAATCAAGTCATGTCGCATCAGTGATACCACTATCAGTACTTACTCCTGATACCAAATTCAGCATAGATTTAGACAGCAAATAGCTCGGCCACAATAAATGTATATAATGAGCAGATTAAGTATCTGTGAGAACCAGATATTTTAAGTGTCCCTGGCAAGCCGGTGCTTTCAGATATTCCAATATCCTTGTCTCTGCGCTCCGTTCTGCACATAAATATCTGATATATGTGCATAAACTAAAACGTCTGTCTAAGCAGCCTATTTGGAACTCTTACCATCTACAACTATTTGCAAATACAGACCTGGGCAGTGTTCAAATAACCAGCGTCATTATTGGCCGAGTCTGGATATTGTAACTACAGTGTATAGTTTATAGGTTGCTCATGTCCCAGCACTGTACAAATAACAAATGTTGACAGGTTTTGGTTTGGTGTTTTTTTTCATAATTTGGGATTTGCTTCAAACATTTGCCTGCTGGGGCATGTTTTCAAAGAGTTATGCATGATTAGGCTCCATGACAGCCATTTTATTAGACATTTCACCCTGGTGTTCATTTATAAAAGTTAAATGTTGTAATTATCCTATTACATAAACTAAAAAGAAGGGAGGGGAGGGACAAAAATTAAAAAAAACCAACTCTGATATCTAAAACATACAGGGTTCCCAAAATGTTTGGTCATAGTATCTTTTTGGATAGAATGAACTTCTTTTGTTTTATGTTACCTATTACTCTCTCTTGGCTTTCTTGGTATGTGCATGGTCACAGTTTTTTTGAAAATTTGACTTATTTTTGCTTAAGACCGTAAAAATAAATTAAACTAGCAGAGCTCAGGCACCCATAGTTGAAAAATTTGGCTGAAAAATTCTATATAAATGCTAAGTGGTCTTCTTATTGTTGATTATGGCAAACATTTGTTTGGCACTCATCGCTGTGGTACCTAGGTGCCTTCCCAGGATTACGTTGAAGCAGTCTTTCCAGTGTCTTTCAAAAAATTCCTTCAGGGATTTTGAGATTTAACGTAGGTCCGGGGAGCTGTCAACTGGTACAAGGCACATATGCGTATTGAAGAAAATTAGGAATATCAGCATTAATAATTTGTGAAAAAATTGCCAGAAATGCTCCTGGGGACTTCCAGGGTTACTGTACTTCTGCATCAATCGGTTCGTGCTTAGAAATCAAGGTTAGAATGCTCTGCTTCTACGTCTTCAAGTTATTGAAGACGCTTTTCGTAGTGTTGTTGTTAGATATAGTCCACAGTTCCTGGAACGGGATGGTGTGGTGGGTCAGCTTTGGCTAACAGCCAGACGCCCACCCAGCTGCTCCCTGCCTCAGTGGGATGGGGAGAAAATAGGATGGGAAAGCTCATGGATCAAGGTAGAGAGACTGTTTACCAATCACTGTCATGGGCAAAACAGACTCACCTTGGGGTTAATTAATTTATTGCCAATTAAAATAGATTCAGGCAGTGAGAAATAAAAAGGCAAACATTAAGACAACATCTCTCCTCCCCGCTACCCCAGACTGAACTTCACTCCCTTCACTTCCAACTCCTCTACCCACCCCAAGTGGGGCAGGGAGTACGGAGGGCTATGGTCAATCCAGAACAGTTCCTCTCTGCTGCTCCTTCCTCTTCACACTTTGCCCCTGCTCCTGCGTGGGCTCTCCACAGATCTGAGTTCTCATCAGGAAAAATTCATCTGCTCCAGCGTGGGGTTCTCAAGGGCTGCGGTGTAGATACCTGCTCTGCTGTGCAGCACCTCCTCCTTTCTCTGACCTTGGTGTCCCTCTGTTGTGTTCACTCTTCTTTTTCCCCCTCCTCCTCAGCGGGTCCCCTGCTACCAAAACCTTGCCATCTACACCCAATACAGATGATAATACTGGTCACAGTAAAGAAGAAGGTACCAGAATACCCTCAGAAGCCTGTGCTCAGTTTGAAACACTCTTTTTCCCTGAAGTCCAAGTGACTACTCCCCAGAATCTGTCTCACAAGTCAATGTTAAAAAATGGGAACAAAACCCACTAGATTTTGACGTGTAATTCTCTTGTAATATCAACACAGATAAAATGCACATAGATTGTCAGTTAAAAATTCCTACAAAAGCAAACGCCATGTTAATAAAAATTTAATTTCTATGTTCATTTTTCACATAGTCTGGATAGCAGAGAAAAATGTCATGTGTCTCTGATTGAGAGACATTGCTGAGTTCTTCTCGACTTTTAGAGTTCTTTAAATCAAAGGATTTTTCTGTTTTCCCTTGAAAAACACTGGTTTAGGCAAACACTCTGAGTAGCTAATCAGTAGCTGATCTAGTAGTGTGATGTTCCCTACAGAAAAGATTGTCTGAGAACGTAAGAGGCTGAGGATCTGTCGGTCCCTAATCAAATATACTGCTTTTCTACACTAATTTAATCTCTAGGAGATATCCAGAAATCTGATTTTTTTAACAGCCTTCCTGAAAAACACCGACACTTTTTTTGTAGAATGAGGTTACGTCTGCTCTTACTCCACAGTACGTCCCTCCATTCTCCTCTGCTGCGTTCCGACAGCGTAATCTTCACTCTTAGCTTCTCCCACAAGTCCTTTAGAAAACTCGCAGGATCTAACTTTATTCTTATCCCGGCACTCCAGAGAGTGACCTTACCTTTCAGGTTACATATCCATTTTTTCATGCGGTGCTCTGGCATCCTGAAATGTCTTGGCTTTTCATTTCAGCAGTCGAACAGTTTGGATTTTTCTTTATATTTGTTGAATGAGTGATATTGTAATGACTAAAACTGGCTCTTCCCAGTAGGATACACCCTTTACGGAGAAATGTAAAATTGCTGTGTAGGCTATCAAATCTGATCTTGTATTCAACGATACGCAAACGCCTGATCAGTTCCTCACGGTAAGTTAGAGAGATACTAAGTTAGCTTTGGAAAAGAGAGAGGAAGAGGTTATTCTTCCAGAAGAAAAAAGTATTTGTGGCTCCTAAGGAAGCTGCTTGCAGCATTGACTCTACCACACTCTTCCTGAAATTGTGCTTTTTGAAGACTGTTTCTTAAGCCTAGAAACTCTCACTTCACGTCACAGTTTTAGGATCTTGAAAGCAGTGCCTCTTTCATCCCCCGTCATTTTACAGGTTAGTTTTATTTGTGTGACTTCTGTTTGCTGCAGTGGAACGGCTCCTGCTTTACACTGAGTTGGAGCAGAACAGCTTTCAGACCCTTTTCCTTTAAAAGTTCCACTTTGGGAAGTCAGAGAAAGGTGCTGAAGCTACTCGGTTATTAGAAGATTCTTCCACATAAAGATGGCTTCTCCAAATAATCATGTCATTAGCAGAAGTGTCCTTGGCCTGTCACTTTAAACGAAGATAGCTGTTACCTGCTGGTGTTTTGAGGGGGAGCAGAAATTCGGGCACTGGAATTAACAGCTCCAAAGGTCTCAGCCTTCCAAGTTAAATCATTATTTAAATACAGAGACAAAACGGGAAGAGCCCTTTGTGGGATCTCTGACAACGTATTTCTAATACTTCCAATAAATGTTCTCAGCGATCCAGCCTGAACTGAGAAACGGTATAAACCTCTCAAGTCAGAGATTATATTTTTAAAATAAAAGCAAGATATAATATGTCAGAAGTTACCTTGGTGTCCAGATATAATAAAATGAGGTGTATTTTTCCTTTCCCAGTTTGCATATGATATAAAAGGGGTCAATTTAACAGAATGTAGCTTGCAGTCAAAAATGCATCCTCTCTTCTTTAATCAGACTTAGGAATAGGATGTTTTTATATGCACTTGGAAGTCTCTTACCCTGCGAGCTGGCCCGTTCAGTGTGATTTTTCCTGGAACATGGTACTACCCAGGGTACCTGTGCATATCGTAGCTTCTGCCATCTTTTTTAATAAGTAGCTTATCTCTGTGATGCAACTAAAAGCAATCCTGAGTGTCTGCAGGGTTTGTTGTAATTAAATTTTATTGTTGTATTTGAAAATATGCGGGTTTTGAAAACTGGATCAAGAAAAATGGAAAGGAGATTCTAGGAGATGATAGTCTGATTTTTAGAAGGTTTTAACCCTTTGCAGTTTCCAGATTCACAAGCTAACTTTTGCTCCCTGAATAACTGTTCCTATACGCAGCTGAAGCCATAAACTGTAGCAGCTACCGCAGTCTGTTACCTGATGTCAGGTAACCGTGCAAAGATTATCATTTATACCTACAGTCAGATGCTGTAGGATCACAGGTGCAGTAATTTGTCGGTGCCTACTAAGACAATAGAAGGCCTTTTCTGAAAGCCTTACGCTCTTGCTGCTGCCCCTTCCTTCTCCAAGTATTTACAGCTCCAAGGGGATTACTCCAAGTCCCGGTGCTGGCCGTGAAGCGCGGTGAGGAAAGGCAGGTTTTACCAGCTTCTTGATCTGGACAATAAAGCAATGTCACTGTTTTGAGCAGAAAACTGACGGGTTTATCTGTAGCGTTCTCTGGCATCCCACTGCTGGGCGCAGGGACCGCCACCCGAGTGCCTGAGGAGCGCACGCAAAGGCGTTTGGGCTCCCACCTCGCGCAGCCACTGGAATTGCTCGCACTCCGCATCCAGGGACCCAGCTTCGCCGTGGTCGTTGTGCCCGTCTCCGCTCTCTCCCCAGCTCATCAGGACTGCTAATCAAGCAGTCGTTGCACTTTCCCCCCTTTGTGTTTTATTCCTGCTTGATTTTCTTGCCGCGGGGTGCCGCAGATTGATTTTGGAGATTCATATAACCATTTTTTCCAAATCAAAATATTTTGTCCAACAATGTCATCTTTTCTGTCCAGCATCGCTACTAATCTTTATTTAGTTATTTACTTTACCATTTCTAGAGGGATTGGATGTGCCCAAGGCGCCCCTTTAGGCAACACTTTATATCAAGGTACCATTTATAAATACTTCATGAAGGGCTAATGAATGATTAATAGATGTTTTAATGTATGACCAATCAATTGTTGTAGATTTTGCAACGTCCAAGAGACAAGTAGGTTTCTTATAAGCATAGATTATAACCGTATCTGACATCTTCTACTGATGGGCTTCTAAACATCTATAACATGCACACTACTCATATCTGTAACATGCTTAAAACATCCACTAATCACTGATTAATTTTTTATAACCTATTTTGAAGCAGAGCCTGTCTGTGGAGTACATCCCTTACTGGTGTCTGTGACTCTCCATTTCTATAGGATTGATAATTTACTCGTCATCGAAGGACCTAAAACTCCTACTAATTTCAGCTCAAACATTAAGCTTTTCTGAGAGCTTCAGCCTTTTCACTTCACCTAAGAAAATATGTCATTGCTGTCCCCAGACTTTTTTCTCCCTCAAACTTCTGGGTACTTTGCCCTGCTAATGTGCATTTTGCAAGCTCTGCTAAAACGCAATGATTCTTGGGGGCAAACCCACTCTAAAATACATTTTCAGCCTGTTGAGCTGTTTGATTGTTCTCAGGACAGCTGTGCCAGT
The DNA here is from genome assembly GCA_013399435.1 of Arenaria interpres. Taxonomy (NCBI): domain Eukaryota; kingdom Metazoa; phylum Chordata; class Aves; order Charadriiformes; family Scolopacidae; genus Arenaria; species Arenaria interpres. The sequence goes on from VXAK01007280.1 coordinate 382,354, forward strand.
GATAATGGTTCACAGCATTTTTTATTATTTTAATACTTTTTTTACTATCACCCCTGTGTCCTTGGTTCAGAGCTTGTCCATTCTCAGCAAAGGATGAGAAAATATAAATTTCACAATAATCCAGTGAACAAGCCATCCCCCAGAGGACATCTGATTCTGACAGAGGAGCACACGTTTGGTATGTTTGATAAGCCCAAGTGTTGATGGGAGTGTTCCTCTGTGGGATTCCCGTGGTCTCCGAAGGTGAAAGCCGTGCCTGTGCTCTCTGCTTTATATGGATCACTCAGGTAGAACCAACTGAAGTGGGCAGCACAACTCACTTCCTGAAAATTGATGAGTCCTGCAATTAATCACTTGCAGTTGAGAAGCGGTAAGTTGCTCCAGTATCATATTTTGCAAATTAATTTTGAATTTTTAGTCGATTTCTACTGAACTTAATCACAGGGTTGAGTCCTTTGCTGTGATTTATCTAGGTGGTGAGACCAGTTCTTTAATGATATAAATTCAAAGGATCTGCAGGTTTTTCTCGTTTCTGGGTTCATTAGTAAAATGGTCTCTGTTCTGAATATCCCCGAGTAAACATCCCACTCCCATTCAAATCAGGTGCTAATCTTTCACTGATTGCTGTTTACAGCAGGATTAGCTGCTACACCTGCAGTATTAGGATGTTGAACCTAAAGAAACACATCAGGCATAACTAAAAAAAAAAAAGCAACAATAAAGGGTAGAAAAAGAGAGTTTTAGGCTTCAAAAGTAATATGGAATTTCCTCTGCATTTTTTAAAACCATTCATTCTCAAAAACACTGGTGCCTCAGAAATGAGAACCTCTCAAGCTCTTGGAGCAGACGGGTTTTTACCCGCGTTAGCACAATGGCTTTCATGTTATCCCCTTCGCGCTCGGTGTTTCTGTGTTTCTGTGTTTGTCGGGGGTTTTACCATGGTCTTTTCTTTCTCTTTTCAGCTGGTTAACAATCCTCTGGCAAGTCAAGCAGCAGCGGCTGCAGCAGCAGCAGCCATGGGCTCAATAGCAAGCTCCCAGGCCTTTGGCAATGCCCTCTCCAGTCTTCAGGGGGTCACAGGTCAACTCGTCACTAATGCACAAGGACAGGTGAGTAGAAGATGGAGCAAACAGTGAATTCTGATGGCAGGCTGATCTTGGGACAAAAATGAGTTCCGCTTGTATGACAGCAATTTAAAAGTGCACATATTGAAGATAAATAAATATTGATTTGCCAGACAAGGTAAGAAGTGGAAAGTCTGAGAACTGGGAGGAAGTTAGGAGCTGTTGGAAAGTGTTTCCAAGCCAGAAAGTTCTCAGGGTTTGTTTTATTTTCATTCAGCCTTCTGAAAAGATTGCCACAGTGCAATAATGCGGTGTTTTAAAAGTCAAGCAACCCTGCGATTCTTAACAAACATACCAGCTGTCTTCTTCCACTTATATATGCCTTATAGCAGACAGCTATATTAAAGTGCTGCTGTACTATTAGGACTACACTTTCTTGCAAATTGTAGCATTTCTGTATTACTTCATTTCTAAAAAGGTATTAAATGTTTTAAGTAAAGGAGCACAACTTAAATTGTAATGAAGTATCTGGCATGGATTTAACTGGAAGGCTTAGTCATTTGATGATTAACTAAGTTAGGCAATTTGCAATGAATCTACCAGTCTTTAATATAAATTTGGGAGAAACTTTTGCTTTAAAGAAAATTTTCCAAAGAGAAACTTGAACAACGTTTATGGTGTGTCTCAGAGAGAGATTGTGTGTTATCTGCATTTGGGAGCTGTTTATTTGTTGCAGCCTGTTTCAGTTTCAGTCTTAATATGATGCGGGAAGATATTCATCTGAATCCATAAATGTCTAAATAACTCCACTGATGCAGCGTGCTTAAGTAGCTTTCAGATTGTGGCCACTGTCATTCTTTACTGTATTTAGTGGGACTAAAATTAACACAACTACTTGTTTCGCATAAAGTCACTGCCACAAATGTGTCAATGTAACTTATGACTGGACCTGGTAGCTGAGTAATTTCGATGTCGTTATTCTAAATGCTCCACCGTTGGGTGCACGGTGATACCCACGGTGCTCATGTGGACGTTAGGCCCTGGTAAACATTTATTGAAACGATGCAGCTTGGATGATACGTGAATCTAAAGTTTAGTTTCTGCTTTTAGGGTTTACTATGGGGAGAAAAAAAACCCATGAAGAGCAGGTTTTTTCCTTGTAGTTTTCTATCACCGTGTTATTTAATTGGGGCAACATTTTTTATTTTGGCCCATTAAAAAATAAAAGACAAGACTTTATAGTACACCCCCCCCCTTTTTTTTTTTTCAACATAACACATAAACGAAGATGCATCCTGAGCTTCACTATCGCCATCCAAGTCCCAGAAAAAAAAATGCTGACCTTGTTATATTTACTGGGTGGGTGCAGAATTGTTCCATCACTACCCCGAGGGTTGAACGATGGAGCTTGTCAAAGTGAGGCCTTATCTAATGAATCATCTTATCGCAGGTGCACACCACACATATTAAAGGAGGATTGTATGAACAATGTGCCCTCTACAATAACCTTTCAATGTCTACTTTAACCCTTGTTTCAATCCCTTTTCATCAAAGGATCATTTTATGCAGCCAGCTTTAAATGGAGGCTCTCAAAAGCCTATTAAGATTTCTGGAGGGATGGAGTATTGGTTTGGAAGAAAAGTTGGTTATAATACCTATAACTCATAGTCAGATCAGCTCCAACCTAGAAGCCTGCTTGCTTCTATCTGTGCTCCAGAAATGGTTCACCATTGCCACTGACGAGGCACCTGGCACCAAAGATGTTCCTTGAAGATATAAACCCAGACTAGGTTTTCGATAGTTTTCCCTTCACGTGTTCTCCACAGAAAACATAAGCGAAGTGTGGCCATTCATTGTATGTTTTAAAAAAAATATTGCTGTGAAGATATCACTGAATGAAGCTATAGATTCCCTCAGGCTAAGTCTTGTTTATTCCACACATAATGTAAAGTCCAATAATTCCACAGGTTGCAGAGAAAGAGAAGAATAGGAAGAATCTTCCCTATTGTTGGATAAAATTGCAGAATCTATCTGTTTGCCTTGCTCTTTCAAATAGGGGCTGTCTTTTTATTATTGTTTTTACAAATGTTCCTTGGTTTATAATCCGTTCTGCAGACCTCGCCACAATATAGATAAGTATTGATAATAAGGGTGTAACGTAACACCCACTTCTGTAATATTCAGCATAAACCATATTGCCTAGAGCACACTTCTGAAGCTATCTGTCTGCAAAACAGGACTATTCAGTGTAATTAAACTACATTCCAGAAATTAAACTATATTCCCTGCAAATTAATAAAATTATAGCAGCTAAACGAGAACTGAAAGGTACGTTTCTTCAAAACTGGGAGCATAACTGAATGCTAATTTGGGATGCTCCGTTTCTGAATGATGTGCTTGGACCCGTAGGAATGAAATTTCCATCGTATGTTAAGAATCTGCCCTTTGAAAATTGCCCCTTTCAAAGAATCACCAGTGTGACACCCAAAATTCACTCCTGCAAATGTAAGGCTGGATGACTTACCAGGCTGTTCGTATGTGCAATCTTTGTAATTATACGCTGCTTCTGTTATAGAAATCCAGGGCTTGTAAATGTCCATCTGTCTAGCTAAATATATGGTGATCAGTAATCCCTGGAGACATTAAGCTATAGGTCAAATCCAAGATCCTATGGCAAATCTAGGGAAACGATCTTTTAAATGACATATGGCATTGCCTTAATTCCCAGTGCTCTGTGAGTTCTGGGACAGTAACAGTAACAAATTTATCACAGTAACAAAATTATATATATTAACAATAATTTGTATAATATATTTATTATTCATTTAATTATTGAATTCACAATTATAGTATGATATTTTTTTTATTTTTTTTTGCTTTGGATGGTAGTCTGAGCTGTAATACCAGAGCTCCCCAAGACCACTGGAGCAAAGAGATCCAATCCATTGGAATAGTATGATTAGAATATGATTAGATCCCCTGATTAATTTGTTACACTACAGGTAGAGGACTCCAAATCAAATTCTCACTTTCAGAGGCACGTTCTCAAGAGCTGTTGGCCCATATAACACCGTTTCCATTCTGTTTGCCCTCGGCACTTTCCAGGAAGCATTTACAGCATTGGGCTTTCATATCTTCAATGTAAAGGCTAAGGTAGCAGAACTGCTAGATTCCACCCTGTGAGTAGATACACTGATTTCAAAGAGAACCTGTCTACCCACTTGGCTTCAGCCCTGCCCTTACAGTAGGATCCTAGTACTGCTGCTGAATTCTTTAGAAATTTAACAACAACATATTTCTCTTTTTTTGCTCTGTTATCTCAAATGAAAGAAAATACCAGGAGTTGCGAGTGGGTTTTACTATGTCTATTAATTACATGAAATGTGTTATTCTGGCTGCTTTCTTAATCTTTGTGAAGAGATGAACCATGGAAATATGGAAGCAAGGTTCATGCCTCTGGTTTCCGTAAGTGCTACCTCCAGACCAGCTTCCTACTTGCCTAAAACACAGTGCTTAGTTGTCATCAGTTGCATTTGTATAAGTCCCTTGACTTCAACAGCATCAAATACGTTTTAAGTACAGGTGCTGAGTACGTTTAGTATCTTTTTATGGAAAGATGAGGGTTGTCCAATAGGAGAAAAATACACCCTAATACAGCAATTCCAAAATAACATTTTACCATAAAGCGTGAAAAAAGCAGCATGGTAAGAGTTGGCATTATGAACTGTCTTGTGGTTAAAGAGGGCAATACATTTCCTGGTAGGTTAATTGGAAAACCTAAGTAAGTATGGGGTAATTGTATAGTACATACTTAAATTGAACAGTGAATTTAATTGGGGTGGTATCAATATAATCTAAGAATGCCCTTGGAGGAACTGGGGCTTCATTGTGCCCATGCCTTGCTCTTTAGAGGTGAAAACCTTCCATATATGAAAAACCTTGAGCGCAGCTCCACCCTGGCAATTAACAAAAAATAACTAATTTTTGAGAGTTGTAGTCCACAAGTAGCTCGGGAAACTAAATAGAGAGAGAAGCATTGTTGATCCAATTAGATAATAGGAGTACTTTGGTTCTCATTATTCTGATGAGAGGGTACACGTTTGCTCTTTGAGCTTCTTGATGGTAAATGGTGCTAATGAGGCCTGATGGATTCCCTGCTCCTAACAAGCCTCTCAGCGGCGCGAGTGATTACAATGGAGATAGATTTGATGGGATGCGCTCCCTTTTGTAGTGTCTCAGCTGCTGACACTCTGCGACATAATCAGGTCACAGAGCCGGTCACAGCCATCAGCAAAAGCCATAGCTCTATCCCTCATTATTAAAGTGCATTATTCAGTTCCAGGCCTTCACAATACTGCCAAGGGCCCTTTTTTTTTTTTTTTTTTCTTCTTCTCTTTTTGTTAAGCGTCAGTTCTCAAATACAAGGGTTAATAAAATCATCATCTAAAGAACTAGTAAATTAAAGAAATGGAAATAAAGCGCTCCCTTTCAAACTCGTTGAAGGATCACAATTAAATAAGCCGGGAATTTCTCGTCACCACATACTGTACGGTACAATGTAATATGTCATGTGCAATAAAAACAGGGAATAGGATTTTAAAGAATAGCATTGTCCTCGTTGTGGACTGGCTTGGAAAGCGCTAAAGTATCATTCATTCCAAAGGAAATTTCCGTCTTCCCAAAGTGTACGTGTATTTGCCATTATTTGCAGTTTTCTGGAACTACTTTTTTCTGAAGTAGTAAGAATTACTTGCAAACTGTGTTTATAATGATGAGTGTAGCAGCTGTCTTGTCTTGGCTAAAGTGGCCAAGACCACAATCTGGAAAATATATGGTAGGGTACAGTGCTAGAACCTCTCCCTGCCCATAGACAAGGCCGTTGCCTTCTTTTGGAGGGTGAGCTAATTACAAAACGGGGTGGAAAAAGGTGATTGTAGCATTTTCTTTCTATTCTGATGATGTTCAGTTAGGGCTATCTCCCCTCTAAAAGAAAATACACTTGTGAATTCTAAGGTAGATTTTAATGCAGTTGGGTTAAACAGGTGAGAAAAAAGTGGAGAGAAAAGAGTGAAGAGCCCAATATTTTTTTCTTTCTTGACTTCTCGTTTTAGTTTCATTTTAGCTGATTATGAGCAGGTTTCAGCTAAACAACAGTAAGACATTCTAATAGTGAAATGTATACCTTTACAGGGATTTACACTTTTTCTGTCACATGAATGAAGTACGTATTCAGTGACAATCGTATAATTTTCTGTGTAGATACAACCAAAGGGACTAATACATTACTTTGTTTTACCCTCTTGTTTATAAATGTTCTTCCTTCTTCTTGCTGGTAGCGTATGCTATGACGAGCAAACGAGTATGTATCTGCAAAGTTGCTTATAAAACTTCGAGTTCTCTTGAACCATAAATGCAAGAATCTCTCGGAAGCTACAGGTCAATACAAAGAGCTGGACAAACTTAGCGTTGTCTCATTAGTAGTCAGCTCCAAGAAGATACGTAGAGACTGGCACGTGGCCTAGATTTTCTATTAAACTAACCAATAAAATTGGCAGCTATCAATGGGAGCGCGAGGTGGGCTTCCTAATGGGACTTAAGAGGAGGATGTTAGTCGTTTGTTGGGTTTGTTTGTTTGTTTTACCTCTCCCAGAAGTTTTAGGAGGCCCAAAGCCACATAGTATGTAGCATTCCTCAAAGTCCTTCTGAATATCTGCACTTCATACTGTTCTCCGGGTCTGTGATGTCCATTACCCTTTTCTCTTAACAGTTGTTATCGTTGCTTCATCTGTTTCAGCTATACAGCTCTAATACATGCTAACCATGAGCGGTTTAGCCCTCACAGCATCTAACAGTGGTCACAAAAATCTAAACAATAATTGTTTAAATAGTGACTACTAACAGTGTCTTCCCAGGGCTAAGATTGACAGAAATCCGAGTTGATTATCTCAGAATAGTATAGATTAAGGAAATTTCATTACAAGCCTGAGATAATAAAAGAGGAACATATTAAGGGAGAGGCGAGAACAGGATTGTAACACTCCAATAATACTAGCATTTAAGAATGTTCCTTGAAAAACCCTTTGCCAAGAGAATCTGTTTTGACAGACCTTCATATTAATATATTGAATTTCTTCTGGGTGGAGTCTGACTCTCTGTTTTCCCCCTCAAAGTTTCACTGGCTGAATACATGTAGTTCTGCTGTTTGCAGGAAGAAAAGGGCACATATTATGAGAAAAGGTCAGTTGTAAGGGTGGATATTTTTTTTTTCCATCGGTTTCCTCTCCCCACAGCTAAACGTAGAGGCGGCTGTTTGTTTAATTACCTCCCATGTGAATTTAAATCAAAAGACAAATAATTCTTTTCACATACTTTTGCTGACTGTGTCTTTATTTTACTGTACTATTTCTCTAACCTCAGTTTTAGCCGCAGTGGCATAAATGTAAAAATGTATGGACCAAACTCAGGTCATGCAAATTGGTAGTTTCATTGAAATGCACAGGGGCAGAGCGTGAGGGTAATTATACAAAAATTAAACAAGAGGCAAAGATCACTGATAAATTTTGGATATTCATAGATGTGAACAATTGTGAAATCCATATCCACATTTTTTTAAACAGTGGTGAAATTTAGAACAGCTACCGTCTGCAAGATGGAGAAGTGATATTCAATAGCCTCATAACGACAAGGAGCTCAGAACCACCCGAGTGCCACCAGATTTAACAGAGGGAATCTGTTTCTCATAGGATAAAAAAAGGGCAGGGTAAGAAAAGGTTCCAAAGAACCAACCATTGCAAAAATGTTGCAAAAACACAGTATGGCCAGCTCACAACCTGCTTGGACAAAGAGTCTGGGTTTAAAGTAGAAGCACTACCACTTTTCTCCAAAGCTCCAGGAAAAGTAGAGTAAACTTTTCTCCAAAGCTCCAGGAAAAGAGTAGTAGGAAGGAGCAGTTCAAGACTGGCCGATGAGCTGAAGTAAAACCTCTAGTAGAGGAGGCTCTTATATTCTTAAAAAGCTCACAGGACAAGAGCGGATATGTCAAATAATATTTGTTGCAAATAGGAACTGCAAGTGGAATGCAGTTATTTAAGAGAAGTGTGGAACTATTCCTTACTGCAAAACACATACTAGAGCCATAGTGGATCACAACTGAAGTCTCCAGTCAGATACCAAGGAAAGGATAATTGTGTATTGAAGTATCTTCCAGCTTGAAAATGATCAGCAGCTATCCAGAAAAGCCTCCAAAATTTATTTCACCTAGCTTACACCAAGCCTTACTTTGAGCTTCCCACTTCAGATCTGTAGCCTCTCGCCCGGGTCTCTGCCAAGGCGCTCTATCTCCGATTCTTTCAGAGGTGCCCAAGTCGTACTTTCAAAAGCAACTCACGTACCTGTAAGAGCCTGAGTTTCCTTCAGTCAGTGTCACCAGTCACAGTGCTTGAAGGCACGTCCACGCACTGCAATGGAGCATTGCAAGCAACCTCCAAGAGGCAGGACGTTTATACGTTCACAGACAGTGCCGTGCCAGCACAGATCCCAGAAGCCAAAAACCTTGGTAATACGGTGTTAGGGCTCTACTAATTAATTCTGCTTCTCAACAAGGTGACGTAGGATCTAGCTCATTAGTTACTAGCTCTGGGGTCTTGGTAGCACGCTGTATTATGTGGAGTAAATATACTTTGAAGAGAGTCTTAAAAGCCTGAAGCATTTAGATACTTTTGAAAATGTTAGCCACTAATCTAAATTAATTATTTCAAGTCAGAAATACAAGACATACCTGTCCTTTTGTCATTGCCTTCCTAATTACTTTTGCATGGAGGAGAAAACCAAAGTAACTACTAGTTCAGCTCACCTACCATTGTCATGAAAGCTAACTAGTAACTAAAAGAAGCACCTACCACTCCTGTAATCTGTTCATCTTAGCATCGGGATGTGGTTATAAGCATGGCAAATTTTCATTGTTATCACCAGTGACACACATCACAGTCAATGAAATCTTCCTGCTCTGTGGAGGTTCTTGCGCTGCTCTCCTTATCATCATATCTTATCACCTTCCAGTAACGCATTAAGAAACATGACTAGTGACTGTCACAAATTGGTCTTCCTCCCAGGAGAAGCTTGTAGGAGAGAGTCGCGTGTTTGATGAGGGCATTATGTTTTGTCAGTCTTTGCCAGGAATTTTTTTTGTTTGTTTCACTTTCCTTTTAAGGTTTTGTTTTCATCTGGATTTAAAAATCTTTATGAGGGGGTTTCATAGAGATGCATGTTGCTTATATTTGCATTAGAGAAAGGCAGGTAACAGAAACGTACTTAGCTTTTGCAGCAGAACGTGGTGAAGCCAGAGGTGCTAAACCCGGGAATGTTCCCCAGCTACTGTTGGAATTCGTTCCAAGTCCTTGACCTTTCCCCGAAAACAAACTCTGCTGTGCACAGAGAAGGTTTGACCGTTGTTATCCCGGAAGACTGAATTTGGCAGTTTTAGCTTTCATCCAGGAGCACTGGGTGGGCATTTAGATTCCTGGGAACTAGACCATAGAACCTGAAGGCAAAGGCAGAAGTTTTTTTAAGTTCACTGAAAATTCTTTCAGATGACATAAACAAAGCAGTGGGCAGAGGTGGTGCATGTAGATGGTGCCAAGGAATGTGCTTTCTATATTGCCCGTGTTTCCCAGGCAGTGTAAGTGTCATGCTTATGAATATCCCATCACTGCGTGCCTTCAGGAATTGACAAAATTGAGAACAATTTGAGGCCACTTTATCGTCCAACCGGAGATGATGAAAATCCTGCTGTATGAGAAATTGACATTAGAGTGGAATTCAAGACTATTCTTAATTCAGGATTTCTCCTGTAGACTGTCCAAAGCTTCTTATGAGGGAGTGCTCTGCATGTTGGGGTGTAGGAAGGCTGTAGGTAAGCAAAAGAAATAGTGGACCAAATCTGAGAGTTTATTTGACTTATCTTTCCGGATGTTCCTCATTATTTCTGGAAAAAACAGATTATAGTTCTTTGTGTAACATGGTGTTTAGTTTTATTTAGATTTTATCTAATTTATCCCATAAATATCTTTTCTTTTTTTTTTTTTTCCCCAGTGTCAGAGTTTTACTTTCTGCTCAGCTGGCATTGATATCAGAAAAAAAGAAAACCAAGACCAGCTGTTTGGGCAAAGGGGGGAAAAAAAAGCCAGATTACTCTGTCAAAAGCAGAAGTTAATGTAAAATGATAAATATTTAAAGTCCTTGACTCACTGGTAAAGCACTGCTGTTATTTTGGGAAGGTTTGGAATTTTCTTCGAAGCCATAAGTCTTCGTGCACAAATGAAGGCCATTGGCTTTCTTGTTGGGCTGCAGCCTTGACACCTCCGTGTCAATGCTTTAGAGATAGAGATGAGGAGAGGAAATTTGGGGCTACCCTGATCGCAGCGCAGTCAGTATTTGTTTCAAAATCTGAAAGGATGAGAACTCCAGATATCTTAGCAATGTCTTGTGAAGATTTTGAAAATGAAAAAATATGTCTTCCCCAAGTAGTCTCCACACGAAGAGGAGAAAATTGCAGGAGTACTCGACTGACTCCTTTGATAACAAGCCAACAACTGAGTTGTATTCATGCAGCATTCATCGTGATAACTGGCCAGATGCAGACCCATAGGCTTCCACATGCGGACCCACAAGTTTCCCAGTATCACACTGAACAGGAGTTGTCCTGTAAGAGGAAGGATTTTCTGTCTTCTAGTTTGAATCTGGAGTATTGCGAAGAATTGTGCAACGTCTTTTCGTATGTGTTGCATCTGGGAACAGTGGCAGGGAAAGTTCAAGCAGAAAAAATCACAGTCCTAACCATGAATGGACACTCAATCTATCTTTCTAAAAGTATATCTCGGTTTGTCATTTTTTCTTCAGACACTGACAGTCTTAGGCTTCAGCGTGTATGTATGCAAATGGCCCAGATATCAAAAAGAAAAAAAGGACTTTGAAATATCTATGCCAATGTTATTAAATATATATGATTCTTAAAGTACCTTTTTCACTTAAACTTCCTTCTTTGCACATTAATTAAATATTATCTCTAGGATAAGTATCTCTCATAGAAGATTAATGTATTATTGTCACATAATAATGGAAGAGAATGACAGAATCTCTTTCCTTAAGCACAAAAAAAGAATTTATTAATATAAAGAAAACACTCATAGCCCTTGAGCAATTCTGTCTCTGCTTCGTAGAGAACCTTCCCTAGTCCCCCCTCATGTCTAGCTTCATACTAGAGATTCAAGGAAGCAATATATATATATCCTGCCAGTTTAAAAATCAATCCACCTTTCAGGAGATAATTTAATATCAAGACATGATGTACCCAATATCCAAATATACATTCATTTTAATGTTTGACGCATCAAATACTCTGACATAGCCAAGTTTCAAAATAAATGGTTTGTTTTAGAGGTTGGATATGTCATATTAGCATCCACCCAGCAGATAGCGAAATAGATCAGAGAGCGATCAGGACATCAGGGAGACAGTTTAGAGAGAGATGAGAGAGGCCAGGTACATCTTGTAATGTTAAAAAAAAAAAAGCTAGCTAGCAAGAAAGAAACTGTATAAATAGGTCATTGCAGCCCAACTGAAAAAAAGTTTAATTTTAACTTGTTAGTCATCATCTCCAGAGGCCTAATCCACTCCCTTCATTGCAGGCTGTGCATTAAGCTGAGATATGTCTTATTTGATAGCACAGATAGACAGACAGGCTCAAAGCGAAGAGATTGTATCGGGCTCATGCAGTGCAGTAGCTGTGAGGGGGAATCGACACCATTTGCCATGCTAAACTGTCCCTCTTCTTTCCTTCTCAATTCTCTTTATTAGCCTTAGCTTGTTGTCACCTGTCCCGGTTTTTCTCTTTTGGTTCCTTCCATGTGGAAACGAGTATGGATGAACCTGGTACCAATGTCGGTGACAGATGCCCAGACATCTCAAGGTATCCAGTTCCCTCGTTCCTGTTCTACTTCCCCTATCTCTACCATTTTCAGTTGCTGACAACAGCTCTTTGCCACACGCTGTAACTGGGATTCAATTAGTTAAATCTAGGTCTTCAGTTCCATTTTAGGTATGATACAGTAATCCATTAGGCATCCCATGGCCAATCCAGAAAAATGCTCTTCCCTCTAAGTCTGACAAAATCCTAAAACATTTCAAGTAGAGATGTCTACATATTTTCCAACTGAATTGCTCCCCGCTTACGTGAACACATGCATGTGTGTATGTATAGAATCATGTGGGGTTGGAAGGGACCTCTGGAGATCATCTAGTCCAACCCCCCCGCTGGAGCGGGTCTACCTAAAGCATGTTACACAGGAACTTGTCCAGGTGGGTTTTGAATGTCTCCAGAGAAGGAGACCCCACCACCTCTCT
>VXAK01007280.1:395315-441985 GCA_013399435.1 Arenaria interpres
CCCAGGTGCAGCACCCTACACTTGCCTTTAATGAATTTCATCAGGTTCCTCTCTGTCCAACTGTCCAGCCTGTCCAGGTCTCGCTGGATGGCAGCTCCAGCCTTCTGGTGTGTCAGCCACCCCTCCTAGTTTTGTGTCTCAGCAAACTTGCTGAGGGTATACATATACACAGCTAAACACAGGCTTGCCTGGACCTCCGTGCTTGTCCAGGAAAGAGACAAGTACCCTCAGGGACCTCAAATTACAATTATTTTAGTTATCTCCTTGAGTCATGCTTCTGTCTCTGGGATCAGCTGAACCTTTATTCTGGTGACAGATGAAAATCAACTAAACCACCTCATCTTGGCGTAGGAGGTGCCGTGCGGTTTTACCTCAAATCTGTCTCTAGTGTAACGTTAGAAGAGTGCTATCATGACTGTACACAGGTCATAATTGCCTGCAATTTATTAACTGGGGAGTAAAAATAGGCCTGTATTTTTCTAAGGGTTCAAATTCTCACCAAGATAGGAGTATTAATGAATGGCTGCAAAGTGAGAGTTAAAGGGATACCGTGTGCTAACACTCTGTCCTTTCACTCCTCGGAGGTACCGTGTAGACTGTGCTATTGGCAGCTCTGCACAAGAGGCCCGAGTGAAGTATTTAAAAGACGAAGAGAATTGAGGTTTGTTAGCAGAACTGTGTGGGAAAGATTCCCCAACCCTGCCCGCAGGACAGCCCGGGCTGCCTGTTTCTTGACACAGCTCTCGTGTTGTTGAGCATCACGTCCACAGCCCCCTCCGAAGTGCTGGGAGGTGACTTCTGTGTTTAGGTGTTTAAATCACGTCTTCTGGGATCTGCACTATAGATCTGGTAATTTTGATTGCACAGATACCGATGTATGTGGCTTATATGTACGGTCTCTCACTGGCGTTATTAGCACCTACATGTTTAAATCTATATGTTGTTCTTCTGGATAGTCTATATTTATAGCCAGGAGCAAGTCTCTCTTAACTCCGATACACTGAGATGTCCCAGCCATCCCACCTACTGTTCAGGTAGAGACACATGAAGGAGACAGCCACCTATCTCTGCTCTCAAGGAGATGTATGAATTTGAAAACAGAAGTTGTTTATGGGCATTGTTGAAAGATACTCCTTTAGCTAAGGCAGAAAGTTTAAGGATCTGTGGGCACAGACAGTAGATAAATAATAAGGTCCCCGCTTTTGCATGAGAATAACACGTAGCAAAGAACGCCACGTTCTTCTCTACCACATCAGAGAATTTTTGCCACAACAGCCAAGACAAAAACCTGTCTGGAGACTGGGATTAAATATCTAACGACTGCTTAGAAAATATAAGATTTTTAAGTTTTCTTCACAAAGGTCCAAAGAGAACAAAACTACCTGATGCTCTGTTCACCAGATACAGAAAGGCAAAGGAAACCCTGATATGGTTCTCATCTCTGAATACTAAGAGCTGGTTGAAAATGTTCTGAAATTGCAACTGCAAACTATGTTTTTATCAAAGTGGAATGGGGTACTGGAAAAGAGTACAGGGGAAAACCTAGGCAAACTTTTTTGCCAGCTTCTCAGTTAGGGTGGTTATTGAAAATCTGAATGTTAGACACCTGACCTAGAAATGCGGTTAGTAATTTACAGAAGTATTTGCCTGTTCAAATGCCTTCATACTTCTGTTATATACAATGATGAATAGTTAGAGCTTTGCTTACATGGAAGTCCTTAACCAACAGCGTATTACATCCTGTACGTTGAGAATAAAATGGCACAAGTAAGTATGTTACAACAAAAGCCTTTTTTTTCTGAATGCAGATAAAAATTTTTGTTAAATATTACTGAGACAAGCTCAAATTCTCATAACCTGATCCATCATGGACAGGGCGCCTCCTAAAAAGCATTTACTGAGGCAAGTTGTACCCTTGGCTCCTTCTTGCCTTTTATTTCTCCTTAAAATCATATGCAGTGAAAAGAGCGAACCAACATGAATGATGCATGCCTGATTCACTAAATCACTACGGTCTCTGGCAACAGCACAAATGTAGAAATGTTTAAATCGGGCTCATACTACCCAGCAAATGATGCAAAAGGAGCCCTGAAAGAACACAGAGCGAGGGGAGATAAATGAGCATCATGTCAAGAAGGCAATTTCTCACTGAGTTTGCAGAGAACATGGAAATTTGACTTCCAAGAGATGGTTAGGGAATCTTTCTAATAAATCTTCAGTCCATAGTCATTGCTGTGTCCTTTTTTTAAACTTACTTTTTAAGAGCTGTGTAAGTGATACCCTCCCCAGCAAAATGTGTTAAGATATGACCAGTCAAGTTGAAGTCATTTAAGTGAATCATCTCTGTTGCCATGTTTATGTTTGTGATGGACAGAGATGGTCAAACAGGTTTCGTTTTGTGCACGTGTTGAACAGCCTTTCAACCAGTGAGGTCTTCTCAAAGCCGCCTTATTTTAATAGTAACTCACAAAGGAAAAAAAAAAAAGAAAGGTTGAGCGTCTTCCTTGGAAAAAGCTTCTGTGATTTTTTTATTTTTTAAGTTTTTTGAAAATTATTTTATCCTCCTTTCTTAACAGCTGAGATATTCAGATGGTGAATAAAAACACAACTGTTTTTCAATTGACTTGGAGGCTGTAGGTCAATATTAGAATTGACTGGTCCTCAGCAGAGTCCTGCATCTCTTTTGGCTCCTGACTTGGAATTTGTTTTCCCTGACTTTGACCACATTAAAGTTAGCTTGGGCTGCATCAAATCTAAGCTGGTCGCTTAGTGCTCTCTGTCATCACTGAAAGAAATAGGCACTCTTGAGGAATAAAATATCTCACTAATCTCTGGCATGCATTTTAGGCTGAGATGAATCCCCTTGCAGAGACTCCTCACTCTCTCCGTTGACTAGAGAGAGCTTGAGCAGCCGTTTACAACTGAGCTTCCAATGTTAGGTGGCTAACTTTATATGACATAAATTCCATCCTTAGAATACCACACAGCAGTTATTTTTAATGGGGGTTGAGCCTTCCTGATAATGTTCTCCTGAAGAGCTCCCCGTGGCAGTCACAGAAATTTTAACTGAGGTCCTGGTAGCAGCTGGTGGTGGCCGCGCAGAACTCGGCACTGGCTGACCTGCCACAGAACTCGGCACTGTCTAGAGGGGCTGTTCAGTTTTTGTGAAAATTGTGCTCCTGTTTTGCTTGCTTGCTTCTTTGTGTTTCCCGAATAAATAGAGAAGTAGCATCCCAGAGACCAAGGTAATGGTATCTGTTTGAATTATTTAAAATGTACTTAACTTTACTGATATTTTAACTAAATGATGGATAGCAATGTGAAGGGAGGGTCTTTCTGTTGAGTATCTTTTCTTTCAAGTAAGATTAAGTATTCCATCTGTAGGATGTTGTTATTTAAAAATCAGTTGTGCATAAATGAAGACTTCGCATCTTTGAGGTTCTTCTGGTTTTAAAAAAAACCAACCTTTGAGCCTGTAGTAGTGAGGAAGAAATCTCTCTCTTTGACAGATTGCTTTTTACATTTCTCTGGGCATTTACCCTGCCGTTTTGGTTAGGACAGAAATGGAATGCACTAAATCCTCAGACCGCAGGCCGTCTTAAAAGAATTTCCAGCACAGCTCCAACCAGCAGGTACCACAAATGTCATGACGGAGTCTTACCACGTAAGAATTTTTGTCCTAAAACACAGCCGAAGTTGCTGGTGTTCAAATAATTTCAGGTACGTATCTAAGCCAAACTGATCAACAGCCTTTCGAAACTGGGCCATCATAAATATTGACAGCTTTACCAACTTTAATGTAGATTTTTGTTTATTCCCAAATACCAGGTATGCTTAGAAGGGGAGGCACATCCTCTAATTTGATTTCAAATATTCTGCTTTTGTTCAGAAATGAAACTTGAATGTTACTCATGGAATTCTCCTCATCTTTTACCAACAAAGAGTGTATTTTATTCTATATTGTGGATGGTGTCATTACTAGCCTATCAAAAAAAAACTCTATAAGAATCAAACGGCCTTTCTAGCCAGGGTTTGACCCACTGCACTTCAGCATCCTTCTCAGGACTAGCACTGTGTGTAAGGGACACAGGATAAGGTTTTTATTGCAGTGTCACTTCAATAGCAGCTCAAAGAAGGAAGCTGGCATCTCCACTTTGTACCTCTCCAGCCAGTCTTCTGCATGGGCGCTGTAGCCTCTGGTCAATTAACTCACTTTAATTGGTTTCTGTTTCTTCTCTAACTATGACCCTTTGGCCTTACCTGCCGCGCACAGCGCTGTTTATTCTTAAGCACTGGGTTTATATAAACTTTCTATCAAAATCATCCCTTTGGAAGGGGAGATACCTGATAAGGAGTTTCAATACTTGTGCTATCTCTGTTATCTCTTGTGGCTCACAATAGAACCTGAATCATCATAAAATTGCACCGTAAGTTTGTGTTTTATATGATGAGCACCTGTTAAAGAAGGGAGAAAAGGAGCCGGCAATTCTCCACCTGATCCTATATCTTTTTTCTTTTTTTTTTTTAAAGAAAAAAGCCATGATCGTCATGGATAAGAGTGCAAATTGTGCAAAAATGAAGTGATGCAACTTTTTTAGGTATAAACTCATCAACATAATTCTAATGAGTTATGGTCTTTGTTGTGAGAAATGAGAAATCCTGTGGTCTCACCCTAAAGAACATTAAAAAAACATTACTGACAGGAAATTGAAAAAGTAATATATGTCTGAATGAATATGACAACTTTTTTCTGATAGAGCAGATAGATAAATGTCACATACAAGTTTCAAAATACATTTAATTTTGCCACCACAATGGATATTCTCTTCATAAAATATATATGAATCAGGTTTGAATCATAAAACTTGACTGTGATAAACAAATGCATATTTGATAACTTTCTTCTTCCTTTTTTTTTTTTTTTTTGAGATGCTCATTTCTTTTTTGAGGTTATTTGTTGTTTACACATCTTTTAGTTTTCATTTCTGAGCGAAGCAGCCTGGGTGTCAAATCTTATCCATGTTGAGCCTGGATGAACTTTCTTTTTAATCTGAGGAATGGGTTCCTTTTCTTTTTGGGGGAGGGCTGAGGGGGAAGGTGAGGAAAGGGAGGAGAGGCTGGTAGATGCACAGGCTCTCTTAACTATCGTGTTAGACATCACTGAGCTTTCTGAGCGTCACTCAGGAGCGGGTGATGGATGAGAAATGCGTGCATGGATTTTCAGAGCACGGGGCTGGAGGAAGAATCACTGTAGACGAAGCACTGTCTTTTACATTTTCCTCCACTGACCAGCAACTCTTAAACTAGGGGCCGGGTTGTCCATGGCCCAAGAGGTCAAAAAAAAAAAGGATTCCCCGTTAAAAGCTACAGAGTAAATGGAAGTTATAGGCTCCCAAGGAATGCATATAGCTTTGGGGGAAAGAGGTAAAGAAGGGAGTGTCCTCTTCTTTTGCATTTTTTGGCACAGATTCAGTGGGGAAGCAGAAGGACTTTATTCTGGGCCACCGGAGCGTGCCAGCGTACTACCTCTCCTGCCAGCATGAGGGCTTCCTCTCTCTTTTCCAAACAAGGACTACCTCAACCCTTTCTTTCTCCAGTACCCAGCACATCAGGCTTCTAAGTCCTTGGCTGAGCTCTTGGCGCCTGCCCCAGTGCAAGTGCTCTTGGAGACCTTACCAGCAGTGAACGGGGTGGGCTCCAGAGAAGGAAATCTATTATGTATCCGGAAGCATCCCTCAGGATTCTGGCGTTGCATTTGAATCTATGTTAAAGAGTGAGCTATAATTACATTTTACTACCTCATTTATCGATCTTTTAGTATAAATTCCTGCAGCATCGTGAGCAGAACTGGATGGCATTTTTCTCACCGCTGACTTCTGATGGAAAAATGGCATTTAATCTAAATAGAAAATGTGTCATTTTGACAAATTTTGTTCAGTAAAAAATTTAAAGTACAGTGTCTGGATAAGATTTAAGTGTCTCATTTTTACATGTTCTGTTTGAAAATTTAGTGGGGTTTTTTTCAAGTTTAGAAAGGTTAAAAGAAATACGAAATATTTCAGTTCTGATCAGAATGGCTCAATCTACCCCGAACAGGTGGGTTTTTTTCCAGATTTATATTTAATTTTAAATTTAGCTTAAGTTCCCATTTGAAGTGAAAACAAAAATGAAATAACATAATTTCCCACTTTCTTTCCAGAGCTATTCATGAGTCGTTACCTCCATTGGGCAGATGGGTTCTGTATGAACAGGGAAAAAGAGAGAGAACATTTTCATAGCTTCGGCCTGAGATAACCGGTCAAAACCAGACCTAGGCTGGGCAGGGTACACTTTAGCCTGAGACCATTCATAATTTAAAAAGAACTACGGGCTGCAGCTAGACCCAAAGATCAGCCTGTGCCATGTCCAAGTCCCAGGGGCCATTGCGTTCAGGTCAGTAGGTTTACTTCTGATTTTTATTAGTAGAAGTCAAGTCAGAGAGAAGCCAGATAATATTATGCAAGCATAGCTCCAAACTGAAATGGAGTCTGGAGATAATTGGCATTATTATCAATGAATGAGAAGCCAAGAGATGAAATCTTCCTAGAAAATATTAACTGGCAATTGGCAGCAGAACCACAGCAGACCATTGAGTGCAGCAGAACCAGTGGACCATTGAGTGAAGCTCAATGGCTCTTGTAAATAACTTCTGGGATTCCAGTTATTCAGTCTGCTCCCGACTCGTAAGATCTACACCGTGATATAAACCCAGACAGTTTTCTTTCCCTAATATTGGGGGCTAAAAAGATAGAGCTATTGTGTATGTCAAGATCAAATGTGTTTGCATACTAATGACTTCACCTGAATGAAGAGGGCACCCATTGTAGCTTGAGAGACTCAGTGGGGTAGAACTATGAACAATAAATATTTTTATGGTCCTTAGTACACTCAGTGTCACTATTTGGGGATATTGTGCTATCTTGGCAATTAATAATATTTCTTTTCTGTCTAGCCTCTTCCTCAAAACTTATTGGCGCTGTTCCGGTATCTTTAAGCATTCAAAAGGATCAAAGAGCTTTCATCTTTTAATGCATTTTACTGTGCTGCGCTCTGCGCAGGAAGAAATATTGATACTGATTCAAGGGCAGTTAATATATTCAGTTTTGTCTCAGAAATGAGCACAATTCCTTGACTTATAAAATTGAAAATCTGCCATTACCCACAATTAAAATGTTCCATATAGGAATTATACGGTGGCATTTGCACTTCACTCATCCTCTTCTGCTGTAATTCACATACGCCAGGGAATCTTCTCCACTCTTGCTCTAAGATTTAATAAGAAGTGCTTTACAGAGGGTTCATATTATTGAGACTTCGTTGTTCTTAAAAAAAAATGTATTTCAAAGACATTTGTAAGTACAATATGCATTTTGACAATACCTGCAACTAAATTTCCTTTTGCAGTTGCTGTTTCCCCCTTTCGTATCGGCTTTGTTCTCCTTGTAGAAGATTTTACCATTTTTTGTGTTATTAACTGATATCTTACTCCAGGGATTGGTATGAGGGAGACTACTCAAAGCAAGGCAAAGCCTGGATGAATGAAGCAACATCTGATGGTCCTTACTAATACTTTTAAATTTTCAGATACTAAAGATATCTGTGGTTGGGTTCTCTGGTTCTTTCAGGCAGTGAGTGTGATCCATATAGGAGCATCACTCCATGAAGAGCCTTCTTGCTTCATGTGGATCTTTTCCATATTAAGGCATTACATTCTAGGAGGGAGGCTGAACCTGGTGGACTTGGCAGTCTTAGGTTCACGGTTGGACTCAATGATCTTCAAGGTTTTTTCCAGCCTAAATGATTCTATGATTCTAAGTGTGGACTGGCAAAGATGAGCTGTGGAAGTGCTCTGGATGTTCCTGGGGAGGAACATCTGGGGTAACAAGAGAATAGAAAGGCTGAAGCTGTAGCTGTGAATGGTGTCCTCCGAACTTGGATGGATCTGTTTATTCAGTGCAATTCCTTGAGGTCCACTGACGCCCCAGCTGCCACCGCTGAAGAGTAAGTTGTGCAAAACAGTAGCTCAAGGGAAATAGTTAAAATAAATTGTAAGCACAAGGGTCTCTTCTAGCATTATCGTTTCTTTTTTTTTCCCCAGCTTGCAGTCATGTTCTTAAACATTCTCCACATTGTGTAAAAATGACCTTATTATATTTTTCTTTTCTATTGGGAGCATTTCAGTAATGAAGGTAAAGTAGCACCCCCTTAGTTCTTCCCTTGGGAAGAACCTACCTGTAACCCCAGTAAATTTTTCCAAAAGTGGAGCAGTGTTATCCCACTTGCAAGTCTTGGTGGGGTGCCTCACAGTCTTCAGCTATCTGAACTAAGAGGAAATATGAGAATATTACATAGTATAGCTTTTTACTTTTTTAATAACAAATAGGATTGTTGCTACTTATTGCCTACAGCACCACCATAATCATGACTGGAATACCGTGCTAAGGCCTGGTTCTAACATAGAAAAAACCTGATGGCCTACCCAAAATAACTTAAAATGTAAGTGTGAGGCAAGTGATAAATTCCCAGATGGAGACAAGGTCCTGAGAACAGCTGATCTCTGCCCCTATCCTCCCACTCCTCTACAGTCAAGAAGGTAAAGGAGCCCCTCACCTTTGGTCCTCTGCAGACCACAGTTGAAAACAAAAGGAGATCTTTTTAGGACTGGCACATAGACAACATAAAGGATGGAAAATGTACAAAGCGTCTGTGATTCTCCACCTTCCACAGAACTGGCCTCAAAGATACGCGCTCTGCTGCCAGCAGAAGTAGTGGATGAAGTAGTTTGAATTCATATCAAAATACGTAAAGAGCAATTTCAGTACGCCTGTCTGTAACAGTCAGTACGGTAGCAATGTGGATGCTGGAGATGGGCTTACCTCGGGTCCACTGTTGCTTTTAATAAGAAAATTGTAGTTATTTAACTCTTTCTTAAGCAAACTTATGGACCAGCCCTAAACGAAACTGGTAATTAAGTTGCACGGTCTCCTCACACTTTCATAAAACGCAGTCCCTTGCTATGTCTCCCCCAAATTTGGGAATAATTTCGTTAGATTTAGCTGTCTCTGTTGGGGTATTTGTTCAGTTAGGAACATCTTGGGTGTACGAAAATAAATTGATAGCCCTGAGAGGGACTCAAATCTTTATATAAAACTACCGCAAACAAATGTATTTTGGCCAATGGAAATGGAGCAGGGAGTGAATGCTGGATATTCATCTCCAAATCCACAGTCAGCTACCCCCTGAGCTAAGTGCCATGCATCAGGAGAATGTTTTGTCCTGAGAGAGATGTTAGGACCAGTCATTTGTGGTAGATACCATCACGTATACTAAGTATCTGTATTACAGAACTTATTATTATAACCGTGATTTGTATCAGGTGGTGGCTAGAGTGGAAATTTAAGTCAAGCTGTTAAGATGTGAGCAGAACACCTTTCTTTCCCTTCTATCTGTCAACTCAGGTGAAATGGATTAATGATGCATTTGATAATATGAGATACTTTAGCCATTGCGCTTTCAAGCAGTGAAGCATACGCTCCCGCTACCAGCATTCAATAAAAAGAACCAGCTGAGGGTATTTTCAGTGAGATAGCCACCTTTGACATAAAAAAAAAACCCTACCTTTTATATGGTATCTTTTCTTGATAACTCTAAGTTAGCCTTACAAAAATTACCTAAGGCTCATAGGAGTACTGGCAGGGAGATAAATAGTATTTATACGAACATATTACAGATGATTGAATGGAGGACTGGAATTTTAGTGACTTTCCAAAGGCGAACTGATTGGCAGAGCAGCACGTTGAACCAGCAGCCAAATTTCACCAGGTAAGAAGGACTAAGTCTAACTTATATTTGGTTGGCAAATTTTCAAGGAGGCATTGGTACTGAAATGAACAGTCGACTCTCTTTCTGATGGTTGTGTAACACAGGGAGGTTATATCTGATCTCAGGATTTTTTTCATAGAGATTCAGAGCTAGAAACTTGGAGTCATGACCATTTTCTGTCCAAGAACTTGTGTATGACCCATATAGATTTTCCCACCTCCTTTCAGTGAAGTGAATTTTTCCTTCCTGTCCTGAACCTCCACGCAATTCTGCTGCGTTACGATGAAGTTCCACCTTATAGCCTGGAATATTGGTTTCCATAGTGATGATCTGCGAAAGGAAGGCGATCCAGAATGGTTCGTCCCACTGTAGTCATACTGGTGCTTAGTGTTGTGGGGCATTCTCGGTAGTCTGACAATCGCGTGTTGAAGCAATGCGTGCGCCGTAGAATTTGAAAGCCTTTGAGCAGTGCGTTTGTCTGGCCAGGTGCAGAGCTCTGCACAGTTACTCACCACAGCCTTGCCTTGAGCTTTTGTAGGCTGTCACGTTAAATGTTACAACCCTTACTTAATTAGACCAACAGTTCTATCTTTTATTTAACCAAAGTCCAGATCACCTAAATTTGTAGAAATGTCAGCTGAAGTAGGGCATGGCTTTGTATTTAAAAAATGTCTGGTTGCACAGGTGCGATGTTGAGGCCATGGGTTGGCAGACAACTGCTGTGTCATCTGTGGTCCTTGCGTCTGGGCAGCGAGCTCAGGATTGATAACAGTGTTTGGAGAAATGTGATCGTATGACAACAATGTTGAGCATCATTGCTACCTTATCGATTGTGGTATCTATTAGCCTCCTTGTAGGGAATTTTGGCTAAATCTGCAATGATTGAATGAATCAGCATGCCTAACTAATTTCACCTTTAAGAGTTACAGACTGAGAAATCTGGCGATCTCTGATAAATAATTGATACGGTGTATGTAATTTGATAGTGAGAAGATGAGAGTAGATTATTCAAGAACATATCGATGGCCTAGAAATTCTTTGACCTGTAATCTAATTAAAGAGCTGAGGTCCTAAAGATTGCATCTGAAGATTATTTGATGGTTAATGATTTCAGTCCAGTTTATCATGGAGAAGTGTCCAAGAAAACATACGTTGGTCCTCTAAGCAGACAAGTCAAGGCTAGAATAAAACATCATTAAGGCTTCAAAGTCATTTGTCCAGAATACGGTTTTGTTTCCTCGGGCAATTTCATCAATGAAAATTAAAAAGAAAAATAACTCTTTGAGGATTCTAAATTTAACATATATTTGCAAGACCTTAAGAGTTCTGAGTTCTGGTGGAATAACTTTCTCGGGAATGGCATCACAAGACAAAGCAGTGACAGCAGTGACTGCCTACTGAAGGCAGCTAAGAGCATGCCATCTCCTTCATCGAGCTTCTTGTCTATGCAAAGCAAGTTGAAAGGAGTAACCAAGAGAAAGAAATAAAAATGGAGCACCAAAAATTCTCCTGCTCACCCAGACACAGACATTAACAGCAGTGTGCAACATCCCTTTTGTAGAAGAGTAATGTTACAGCAGAGGACATTATCTTGTTCGTATCTACGCAAGATTATGTCTCAATAGCAGCTCTTATTTAAAAACCCCAGGATCAAAGAGTAGTTACTAAACCCTGCCTCCCTGTGCCTCCTGACCTCTAGATAGCATCTCCGCATGGGCCGGAGCACGGCCATACAACACCAAGCAGCAGAGCTAGTTCCAAACAGGCCGATAGTGTGGCTGTAGCATGGAAGCATCATAATCACATTGGCACGCATTGTGCTTGGCCTAATTAGGCTTGCTGAGAAAGGGCAATTTGTTCCCCGAGTGAGCCTCGAATGGCTCAGCGTGGCATGTATTGCGAAGTCCAGGGATGCCTACATTTTCTTCTGCTTTATGTCTAGCACGTTAGATTCGGATGTGGCTGAGAGCAAGTCGACTCTTTCTGCTATAAGGGAGCAGTAGGTATTTACATTAAGCGAATGCTCAAAAGAGACACCCCTTGTCCTAAATGGTTTGTAATCTAAAGACAGAAAGTATTACAGATTACAGCTGCAGCTCGTATACAAAGCTTTCAAAGGTTGAGAAATACTATTTCTTGTCTCTGAGATGCTTGATACTTAGTTGAGATTGAAATCTTCAGAGAAGCCAAAGTAGCAATGATACTTCTGTAGGCAACTACGAAAAACTCATAAGAACTCATAACCAGCATAAAGAAAAAGTAGGGGTGAATGAAGATTTACCAAAATATTTTCAGTGTAATCAAATCTAGAAATTCATGCTGGTGACTCAGTCGCTTTGTATTCACTTCCTGAGAAAATGAATACCGTTACTTTTTGTTCTCAAGAGTATATACAGGGGGAAAAAAAAAAATACCAAAACCACCCCTACAAAAGTGTATTTGCTTGTGTACACCCTACAAGGATCTGTGGAGCCATCAGGAAAGCTGTGGTTTGGGAGACAAGCAGTCAAATACTAACAGCAGTAAGTTGTGACTTCTTTTTGTGATCATCAAGCATTATTAGAAATAACGGCCTTTTGTCATAACAATTCTGTTATGACAGCATTGGCTGTTTTGTCATAATATAATATCATGGATCTTTTGTCATAACAAACAAAATTAATGCTAGAAGAATTTTATACAAGTCATCCACCAAATAATTTTAAATAACGAACGCTTTCATAAGAATCTAGCTAGCTGATTCTCAGAAATGCTCAGGAGCTGTAAATCTAATTAAAATCAACAGGTGCTTTGCTTAACTCAGAGAACTGTGACCTCTAAGGGTCCTTATACCTGACTTAATTCTTGATTTTAAAAGGAAGCTAAATCTAATAAGTAGATTGCTTACTAGCAATCTAATCTAGCAAAAATTTTAATCTTTAATTTGGTAATTATATATCTTTAGATTTTTGTAATGAGATGTTATATTGTGTTATTTAGGATGTTTCATAAAAGAGACGTTCTTTCTTATGACTGTTCCCTGAACATAGCAGTATTTGCTTGAGAAAAACTCGACCACATAATTCCTGCAGTGATGACAAATAAAGTCCTGTATAGTTTGATGTTAGGATACAAACATTATTTTCTCAAAAATAAAGCACTGAGAAAGTCAGGCAGAATGTCAGACTCAATGTTCCATTATGATGCTTACAAACAATATACCATCCAATATATCGTATGATATATGAACAATACTTAACCTCAAAAAATTATAATTCCTCACATGAAATGGTGACGCGGAAGAGCAGTTTCACAGGTGCCTGGTTCTAGAATCACTATGTGATGCCGCCTTCTCGAAATAGCGTTTCCTTGTGCCAATTTTTTGAGTTCTCATCGGGAATATAATGCAGCAAAGGAAATTTGCAAGCTTTGCATAAATTAATACTGCTTTTACTTTGAAAGACGGAGGCAGCCTTAGCCTCATCCTGTCTTGAGGTTCAAGAATCATATTGTCTTCTCCAAAGAAGGAGACGGAGTAGCGTTTCTTTCAGAAGCAGCCTGCAAATGGAGCTTGTATTCATGTCCCTGTTTTTCGTGTATAGATGGGTAGTATATATAGTATAGTGTTTATAAATAGCTGGATTTATTGGGTTTGGTAGATAATAAATCATATATATACACACATATATATATAAAAATCAAAATAAGTGTCTATGTGTTTATAATACACATAGCTAGTACGGATATGTGTGTGATTAAGAAAGGGGCTGTGGCAGAGAGGCCAAAGAATCCTGTGTGGATACTCATTATTCTGCCCTTTCCTCAGTCCTTTTCTCCTTAGATTATCTCCTTAAAGTGCCTCACGCTGATAGAGTGACCACGCAAGAAGGAAGGTATCAGTGAACAGAAGCAGCTTCTGCAGGAAATTTGCAAAACTGTAGAAAATGAGCCAAACCATAACCACTGTCCTGTGTACTGTAGGTGGTATGACTGGCTGGGGTTAAAACAGCTTTTGGCCCTGTAAAACTAGAAAAAATTAGTTTAAACGTACCAGCATCATACAACAGAAGCCAAAGTGAGCTTTTATTTCAGATTATATTCTGAGGACTAGAAAACGAAGGTAAGTGAAGTGTATTTATATCAGCAAACATTCACTCAAATAGTGATTTTTTGGCTCACTACGTAAAAGTAAGACTTTCATGCATTCTGTTCCCAGTTTGAGATGTTAAATTAGCTTATGTGTATGTGGTGGTTTGCCTCATTTTGCTGAATGATTTTTCTGTTGCTCCTTTTACTTTTTCCTTGTTTTTCCATTTTATTTTTATATTGTTCTTTTGTTGTTCAAAACTGAATAATTAACCTTTAGTATTTAAAGGGCTGTAACGATGATAAAATCAGAGACGTTCGTTTTCGTGATACTACTGGAAAAGCTTAACATTTCCTTTTTATAGTTAAAGAGTTTTTCAGATGAAATGGCACTATTTGCTTCACTATTTGCATTTTGCTCCCTGTTCCTGATGAGGTGAGAGGAGGAAGAACTTAATAAAAAACAGTTGTATGCTTCATTTTAGAGTATCACGGTAACGTCATTTAATGTCAAAACACAACTGGTTTATTAGGAGCCACAAGAAAAGACTCACTGCAGGGAAATCAGCAATTAGTCCTTCATACAGCCGTGCAAAATCTAGTTTTGTGCTTATTCTTTCACTGCAGATGAATTTAGAGTTTGCAAGACCATGTAGGCGAACACTTCTGATCCCATAGATGGTATGTAGGAGCAGATCACCAAATTACCTTCATGTACAAGCCAAGCCTTACAACTTTATTTCATATCAATAACACTTAATTGTGGCAGTTGCCTTGGCGATGGCCTATTCAAGTTGTAAGATTTGAGAGGCCTAATCTCAGATATCTTGACATCCTAGGATGCTAAAATGACACTAACAGATTAATCAATGGAAAATATTCAGATGCTCTTAAAAAATCACCCTGAATTTGCTTTGAAGTTAGAAACAAATAATTGATTTTTAAAATTTAGTTAACATTGGGAAGCATAAAAAACTAAATTATCATCTGTAAAAACCGTTCTCTAAGCACCTCAAAATGCAATTGATGTATCTGTTAATCCATAACCAAAAATGAAAGAATCTCACTGAATACTTGAAGTGAAAATCTGACTCCACCAAGGCTTTTGGCAGCACTGTCACTTGAACAGATTTACAGTCCTGGTGTTTTAATTAGAGGTGGACCAAAGCCCTGCCTATGTAAAATAGCGGAGGCCTGAATTTACATTCAATATCTCAGTACAATTTCCAGTGTCACATCAGCACTACATTTTGCGCCTGTATCTGGAACCTCTACTTCAGACAGGTACAACCAGGTGTAATTTGTTTCAATCAAGGGCGCGCCGCAGGTTACTGTGCCTGACTCCCCTCGAGGTTACGGAGCATTGGCAAGAGGGTCCCGTGCAGTCAACCCTTGGACTTTCAAAACCATCTGTTCATTGCTGTGCATAGGGCACCTGTTTTGCAACTCCTCTGTGAGCACTTAATGCTTGCTTTCAGTTGTATGATGTATAAAAGGAATCATGAAAGTTACGTGCATAGTGTAAAAAAAACCCGAAACTTTTTAAATTATGTTTTTGTAGCATGAAAACTTTTAAGGATGTGCGTGTTTGTTTCATCCCTGGAGATTTTAATAGGTGGATTGTTTATGGATTTGAGTCCAAACATTGTCAGAGTAAGAAGCTGCTTCCACTGTGTCTCAGAGAAGCTGTGGATGCCCCATCCCTGGAGATGTTCAAGGTCAGGTTGGATGGGGCTTCAAGCAACCTGGTCTAGTGAAAGATGTCAGTGCCCATGGCAGGGGGGTTGGAACTGGATGATTTTTTCACGGTTCCTTCCAACCCAAACTGTTCTTTGATTGTGTGATTCTCTCAGTATCTTCTGGGATAAGTCCCTGCTTTTCCTGAACTGTCCTTGAATATAATCTGAAATAACAGGAGTTGCTAGAAAGGACTAATGGCTCCCCATTAGGGAAATCACTGGCGTTTAAATAGTCTGTACTGTGGCACACAGTGTCTCAAACCCATGGTATGGCCTTGTTTTCTTTCTTCATTCTTATTTACTTCTTCATAAGCATATTATTTAATTAAATGTCTGAAAATCATAAATTGTCTTCATAAAGTGCTAGCTTTTATGATGCTTGAGCAGGACAGGTTAGCAAGGCCCAGGATGAAATTTCATACCAAAGCTGGAGGAAGAGGGACGTGTCCCGGCATCAGGAGAGTCACACAAGGTTTGAGGAGGGGATCCAGTTTCAGTGCTCCCCCCTGTGTGTGGATCAGGGAGCTGTCAGGACATTTAGGGGAGGGTACTTGGAGAAGGGGGACCTTGGAAGGGGAAGCTTGAATCCGGGTGTAGCCATATCAAAGACGCATGCCATAAAGAGTAGCCCTGTTGGTTAACTAGAAACAAGTGGATGTCTTGTTTTTAACCCGACAACATTTTACTTTATTTTAGTATACAACGGGAAAAAAATCTTGAAATCTCATTAAGTTTCAGAAAGTGGGGAAACTGCTTCCCATTCAGATTTACCCTTGGCTCCTGTGGTAACACCCCTGAGGGCCTTTGTTCATTTGTCCTTCTGGAACACCTCTCCCAGCCGCGTTTCCCCTGCTGCGTTTCGGGCTGTGTGTGTGCAGAGCGCGCCACATGCGGAATGGTGTGTGACACATTAATACATATAGATAGCCTTCTGCTTCTGACCTTACAAAGTGTCCACTTCAGCACTGTCATTCTATAAAATGTCCAACTGCAGACCAAGAAATGCATTTTAAATGTGGATGCAAACATTTCTATTACTGATAACACCAGCGCAGCATTTTTTGCTTTGCTGGGATTAAGACCTTGATAGTTAAAGTTACATTGGAGTAATGACACTCCAAGGTCGCGTCCTTTACTGACATGGCAAATGAAGGAGAGGCCTCTGTGTTTCTGCTGATAAAATTAAGAAGAATTATTCCTTGTGTTTGGTGACATGTTTTAAAAGTGAAAGAATGTGGTTGTGACCCATAAATATTTTAGGTCACCAAAAACTGGGAGAAATTTGCATGTTGCACCGCATGAAAGTTGTATTTAATTCATGCTGAAAGTCAGATTTTAGAAAACATTCTGAAATCTGGTAATGATGTAAATGCCTCCCTCCTCACATGATCTTCTCACATGAACAGTAAAGCAGCTGCAGTTCAGCTAGGGACACCTCAAAAAGAAAAAAAAAAATAATAAAAGTACTGTGATCTGCAGAGAGAAACTCGCAGGCAGTTCCAGCTTTGAAGGCTAACTGTCCAAATCACAGCCTCTGTCTGAATATGCTCCATCGTGCTTCACTTTCATGCTCAGTAAAATGGGGGTAGTAATCTGTATTGATCTGTCTACCTTTTAGGAATGCATTAAGGAGAACTTAAATGATATCTTTACAGTGTTTTGAACAGTTTTGATATATGCAGCTCTTACAGTACAGCTTAGTAGGTGGGCTTGCCATTTTACAAGGTCCTCCCGCAGGAGAGCTGTCCTGCTTTTCTTTATGGGTTCTCTGGTCTTCCCATCCAAACTTCTTCTAACTGGGCAAATTTGGTAAATTGCTGATGGCTTCAGCACTTACCACTTGTTAGCTGAGCTGCCGTAGCTAACAAAGTGCGCTCTTCTCATTCATGGAGTTGGTTCAAGTTGTCACGTTGCACTTCGCAGTTGAGCCTACCTAGAGGGACGCCATTGGGCTGTGACTGCTGGAGAAGCAGTCACTCAGGACGCTGTCACTTGATTGAGGCATGTATCTTAGCTAGTAACGGAAGGAAGGAAGGAAGGAAGAGTGTGATCCTCTGAGGAGAGCCTCATGCCCCTCCAGCTATGCCCGAGTTCGTTGGATATCACTGCATGATGCTTTCTTGAGCATGGGTTTTCTGGCGTTGCTGTGTATCGCCTCTGGTGGATTAAATATGCAGAGGTCTTCACAGATCCCTGCTGGTTTTCCCCACACAGTTCATACGTGCATCTTTTTCACATCTTCAGCAAGAGATTCAGAGCTGCTCCTCTAGTTTTGCACTCTCAGAAAGTGAGTTAGTGGTCTGCTCACAAACCCACTTAGGTTTTCACTAAACAGTTACCTGAGAACTCATTTTACACTGCATTGTACAGTTCCCATTGATATAATAGAAATTAATTGTTGAAATCAGTAGGAATTTTTTATGCTTTGGAGTCAAATCCACCTTCAAGTTTCGTTAGAAACACTTTACCCTGTTTTCATGAGGAAACTAGTCTTATGGCTAGTGTTGTCTGTCCTTCTCTCTTTCCATCCATCCACCTGTCCATACCTACCTAATGGCTTTGAAACAGCTGACTAGTTTCAACAAAATTTATCAGAAATAAAGAGATCTAAAATGATGATCAAGCTCCTAAATGGAATGAGAATCAGCAGATAAACTGAGGAAAGCTCCCCTGATGCTATCCCCACTGAGGAAAAAGAGAGAACTGGGCCATAATCCACCTTATTTCTCAGCAGCCGAGTAGGTCTGTACTAGTCAATGTATGTGACAAGGGACACAGGGCAACTGGGATCGTACTGGTGGAGGACCACAGGGACATGCAGTGTGGCGGACGTTGAGGATAAAGAGGAGGTAGCAAGGCTTCTGGGGGAGGGAAGACTGGAAGCCTTACACTGGATAGAAGGATAGAAATTTCCTTGGGGGCTGTGACAGAGAAAGTTGGAGGAGACATGGTGAAGGAAATAGAGATGTGTTTGGCCTTTTTGGGTTTCGGGTTTTTTTTTTTCACTTTTCCTCTTGCAATAATCCTATGACTGTAGCTTTGTTTGTTGTTGTTAGCAGGGGGAAAAAAAAAAGGTTGGTTTTATTTGCAGGCTTAATCAGAAGTTTGTTTCAGATGCTCTAATACTTGTGGAAAGAGTCTTCCAACAGAGTAACTTTCTTCAACCTAGCGGCTTATTGACTGACAAGCTTTCTTACGGTATCTGTCTGACATCTCATCCAAATATTAGTTTTACAGGCATGTTCGCATTTTACAAAATCTGAGATGTCACAAGTGTCTCCTTCTGCAAGTACTTGCCCCAGAAATGTTAGCTAAAATGTTTTATCTAACAGCATCCGTCCCGTTGTGCTGTACTACTTAGTTGTCATCCAAAAGCAGCTGCATTTTTATGAATGTATCTTAATGAGGCATGTCCTGAAAAGCACCAGTATCTCTTTGTTCCTCCCTGAGATCACGTGGGAGTCACAGGTGGTCATCCAGAGTACCAGGTATCAGCAGACGGAGGAAAATAACACAAGCACCTCAGTTCACAGTTAGTAACATTGTACGGATGAGTTGTAGAAAGCAAGACAAACAGGACTGGTGTTTGCATCTGTTTCACTCTGTGCTCAAATGAGAGGTGGGAACAAAGCACCATCCAGGGGCCCGAGCATGGCCCAGCCTTCGTTTCATACACTCTCAGTCACAGCAGATTTGTTGCGGGTGACCGTGGACAGTGGTAAAACGTTCAGGTCACGCGTGAAGTGACGAACGAGTTTGAAAGTCCTCGTCACCTCAGTAAAGGAGCGGTTGTTTCCCACCCTCAGCCTGCCATACCTGTCTGCGCTTATCTCACCCAAGTTTGATTTAACAGGCATAAAACAAGTAATTATGCGTGGCAAGCATACGCGGCGTGTGTGGCATGTGTGCATCTTGCCTTTCTGTGTCGTTTTCTCCAGATTATTGGAACAATCCCACTGATGCCTAATCCGGTCCCCTCCAGCCAGGCGGCAGGTGGAGCTCAGGGACTTCAGGTGCAGCCGATAACTCCACAGTTATTGACCAACGCCCAGGGCCAGATCATCGCTACCGTCATCGGCAACCAGATACTGCCAGTGATCAATACCCAGGGAATAACGCTATCGCCGCTCAAACCGGGCCAGCAGGTAAGGTGTCTGCAGCCTGAATGATTATCCAACCAGATGCGCAGGAGTCTTCTACTCCTCGCGAACTCTCACGTGGCCTTTCCAAAAACTCCCACTTCTTCATCGTTTTTTAATAACAAAAGATTAATTCTCTCACACGTAGCATATTAGTGCATACTATATATGTAGTTACACTATAATGTCATCTTATATAACTTATTTATACTTTCAGAGGTTATTTGGTTCTTTTTTTATAAAAAAAAATGTCAATATAGGGGCAACAGAGAAATCTTCTGCAATGAAAGCGCAGTAGGAATATGAGACAGGAGAGGCCCATGTGGCTATGAAGTTCAGTTCCTTGCTTAGTGGTCACCTACTAGAGTAGGGTTTGAAATGTTTTGGAGTGTGCAGAGGAAACAAAGGAAAATTAGTCGTCTTCCCTGGAAAATCACATATGATTTGTGCATGTTTGCACAGGCAGAAAGTATTTCTAGGAAAATTATCTTCAGCGTAAGGCACTTCAGGATGGGTGCAGCAATTTCACTGAGGTCCGAAAACGTTTCTGTAGTTCTTTTTACAGTTGTCTAAAGTCAAATTCATTAGTTTTGTCTACAGCTGTAGAGCAAAGAATTGTAGTGCCACCTTTTTTTCCTCTGAAAGAGAGGAAATTGAGGATGGAAAAGACATCAAATGTGATTACCAAAAAGGCACTTATAAAAGTGTCACTCACTTAAATGTTCAGCTTAGCATTCCTATTGCTGGTAAGGCTTCTGTAGGAGTCCTGCCTGCACCTCCAGTCCCAGGTAGCAGTCTTTTGTATGTTTCTGAGAATCCCAGGTCCCCCTCAACTCCAAATTAATTATTTTTTTTTATTTATTTATTTGTTTTTCAAATTTAGAAGTAGGGAACCAGTGGATCTCTAAGCTGACTTTTTTGTTTGTTTTGAAAATGTTTCACATCCGAGTGGCTACATACACTTTTTTTCCATCCTGTCCTCTGTGGTACCAAGCAGAGGCATTTTCCAAAGCACTTGTCATTTATCTAACTCTATTTTCTTTAATGGGAGCGGACTTATACTGGCAAGTGCTTTTGCAATTGTTGCATGTACGTGGTTTCAAACAAAGCGGGATGGATGGGAGGGCGAGCTCTGCGTTCTGCAGCACGGGAAAGCCTGACAATAGAATAAGAAACTCAGCAGTTTACATTTGTGCCTGGGGTGGGGTGTTTCTTTTCGAGGCAGTCCCCCTGAAGAGATGAGATCTTTCCCTCCTCTGTGGGGGAAGCTCTCAAAAAGCATAGCAATCCCCTCACACAGACTCCCAGGGATCGCAGGGCGGGCCACCAAACAACACAGACCCTCCTTACCTACATCTGTTGGAGCCTGATCAAGACAGTATTTTTGGGGGGGAAAGACAAGTGCAAATACTATATGAAAAAATAGTGCACGTTATCATTTTTATAGGAACCGCAGAAATTTTTTTCTATGTATTTGTGCTCCCTCTACTGGCTCTTCTGCTTTTACTGAAGGAAGTCACAAGAAATTTTGCCATTGATTTCAGTGGGAGCAGAAAAGAGGTACGAGAGCCAGATTCCTCGTAGGAATAACGCTGATGGACAGTCAGAACCAATTGAGCCGGGGCTGTACAAACAGCCTTATCGTTTGAAAAGTAACTAGAATTACGCAAAATGTAAGGAGACCCTGAATTTTTCTTACTGCCTGGGTAAAGACTTAGCCAAAGTGTAGCGCTTGGCTAATGATAGCATATTTAGTCATAAGTTTTAAAACCCGTTTTCAGAAGAAGTGAGTGCTCAAACTCAGAGGGCTCAGCAGGAATTCAAAATATTTTTGAAAATGGCGTCACATGACATTTGGTGTCTTGTACTTTGATGAAAGAAGCTTCAGAAGGGGGTACAAGACAAGTTTGGGAAAAATTTTGATAATGTCACTGAGAAATAAATGAGGAAATAAAAAGCGTAGTCAAATGCTCCAGTTGCAGCTGATCCTAGTTTAACTTTCAACGACTCACTTCCTTGGAAACTAAGTAAGTCAGGAGAAAGCGAGGTGATGGCCAGCGATGGCAGTAAGCTGCTGCTCGTTAGCTGAGTCACAATAATTGAACGAGTGCAGCCCATTTCAGTTGCTAAGTAATGCACATGCTCGTGCTTATTTTTTGCCTTAAGACTTAAATGCCTCAGATAGTGGTTTTCGTCAGCTTTACTTAGGTAGACTACACGCGTTATTTATTCATACCACTTTTTCAAACTTGGCAGACTAAAACCTCAACGTCTCCTCATGGAAATGAGCTCACAGATTACTTATGTATAGTGTAAAGCAGTGCTTCTTTTTCTGTGTTGTAAATAGGTTGCTTTTTAATATACACAAGCGATTCCGCTGTAATCCTATTCCTCTTGTTTTTAAGACTAAATAGACGTTTCTGATTTATGTTCTTTAAACCACCTACAGCAGGGATTGTTCCTCTCTAAGTTACACTGAGTAGTTAAAACTTCAGTGTTTTTCAGATTTTGCTAATCTAAGCAGCATCATCTATGCATTGAGAATTCTCCTAGATACTGTAATGGCTTTCTGAAGCAGGCGGCTGTTTGCACTCCTGTTGTAGTCTGTGGCCTTTTTATCTCTGTTCATAAACAAGTTTTTCTTCGCCTTTAATAATTTTTTACTGCCCATCTCCCAACCGTTTCAATTTCCACACTAATCTCTTCAAGATTTTGTGATCAGAACTGAATGCCATGATCACAGTGAGGATGCATCACTGTTTTACATAATAACATTATAATATTTTCAACGCTATTTTCAGTCTTTATCTCAATACGGCCTAACATCTGCTTTTTTCCAACTATCTCTGCTCATTGAGCAGGTTTTTCAATAAGCAGGTGTATCCACCATGATACATCTTTGCTTCTCTGATTGTTACCATGTGAGTCACTGAAATGGTTCCTTTTAATGTGAATGACTTCACACCAATCTACTCTGTACTTCATCTGTCATCATGCTCCCCTGGCAGGTTGTAAACAGGATCTCCAAGCTGTTTGTGGCATTCTGGGCTAACTTAAGAAATTCACGTGTTCCTCCTGCTGATTCAACCATTTTTCACCATCTTTTCTTGCTGCTTGCTAAAACCATTCAAAAAAACTTGATACAAATCCTTTAGTCTCCACCTCTAGTCTCCTTTCTTGAAAAATGGCAATTCATTCCCTACTCTTACGTTTCTTGCTATTTTAAGCTGTTTGTATCTCGTAATAGAAGAGTACCTTAACTTCTGCTCTTCCTCCATGCCTCTCAGGAGGGATTCTGTCAAAATCCAGGTTGTATGGCTAAATGCATGGTTTTTTTCCAAGAACAGATGAGCTTGTTGTAGGAACTTGTAGGAACCTTGTTTTAAGGTGTTCCATATCTTTAACACCACTTGTTAACACCAACACAATTGACAGAAGAATTTGAACCATGAATTGGTGTCTTAGGAAATTTAGGAAAGGATTCACCTCGCTTACCTAACTGCTCTATGACTAACTTATCTGGTGGAAACTAGTTAACCGGATTTCAGGTAGAGACAAAGGGGTGTAGACAAAGAGACATATGCATGTCCGAGGGGCAACTCAAGCTGTCGAAATAGAATGATTTTTAGATAGATTGAATCTCTAATAGTTATCTTAAGGTATCTGTTATCTCCATTGATGTGAGAGGGAGCTAGGGTACCTATTTTAGCATAGACAAATAATTCTTAAATGAGTGACATTATGTAAGAAGAATCCAGCTGAGAGCAATCACTAGGGTTCCAAACACATTTTTTTTTAGGAAGTCCTTAAACAGCTTTCCTTTCATAACTCTTTGCTTGCAACTTCTACACATTATGTTGTTCTCCAGTGTACCTCATCATCGGGTTCCCCTCTTGCTGTTGTCTGGCTCTTTCCTTCTACATAGTAGATTCATTAAATCAGGCCTGTAGTCCCAGTTGTCCTCAGTCTTGTTTTATCTACACTGCCTGCCAGAACTTTTCATATTTCATCGTGTCTTATAGCCCTACCGCTTTGGGCTTCTGCCAACTCTAACACAACAAAATGAGCTACTAGGCAGCATTTTCTTACATAGTCAGTTCCCCATCTTCATCGACGTTGGCTATCAAGCTCCAGATAAACTGCTGAAAAGACAGAGACAACTCTCAGATGGGTCTGTGGTTGTTCTTCTACATCTGCTTTCCAAATTTCATGCCAGAGGTTTTCTTTCTGCAGCCTCAACCTACCATATGCACCCTACCATCTCATTGTCACAACTGCATGCAACCCCTTGTTTTCCTCTTTCGTTGAAATCTAACCATCTCTCAATCATTTTCTTCCTGTGATGCTCTTACTGCTTTGATGCGCTCTTCGTTCTCTGTTTGAATATAGCCACTAAACTGTGTTGTCTCAGTCCAACTTGGTTTTTCTTTTGCTTTTTGTATGACTTTCAGTGATGAGGCTGACAATTTTTCAGTGATGAGGCTGACAGTTTTCACTTCACGATCCGTGTCACCTTTACCATCAGCATTGCATAATTCTGTTTCACTCATGGATAAAATTACTAGATTTTTTAAAATCAAGATTACCAGACTATTTACTGGAAGATGTGACTATATCACATTTTCGTTGCTACAGCATGAACAAGTGGCTTGTAACTTAGGTCTCTTCCTTTCTTTGTGGCATCTGCACTTGTAGGAATACAATATCTAAAAAAAGTCAATATAACTGCACCACAGCATTGGGAAGAGGAAGACATCACTTCACGATCCGTGTCATTCTAAGGAACTGAGGCATAGAGAGAGTAAAGCACTGTTTGTTGTCGCTGTTACCTTTGAATTATGCACTTACTTACATATTTAAGTCCGTTCCTGTAATACTGACTTCATATCATTCCTGATGGGGGTCAGAAAGATGACTGACGCACCTGATTTGCATATAAAACTATATAATCTACAGAAGCCCAGCTGTGGCTTCAACATCATTTAGCGAGCCCAGAGACCTTCAGTTACAGTGTGTACTTTGAACATACTCCACAGGGTCAGAAGGGCTTTGAAAGAACTTCAGCAGATGCTGTCGAGGTCCTAGCCCCAGTCATGCCAAAGCAGACCATCACTGCTTTGCTGTAGTCTTCGTTCCGAGCTGAGTATGGGCGCTTTTTGAGCTTTTTGTAGGTTAGATTCCAAGTGCACCTATTCGGTCAGTCTAAGCAGTGTATAGAGGCCCCTTATACTATATATACTATATTATACTACACTGAGAAGATACTTATTAAGCATTAAACAGCTTTCAAATTCAGATTCATGTATTCGCTCGAGTTTAGTTAAATAAGCTAAGTTACGGCGATGGGCATTTAGGCCACAGAGGAAACATTCTGGCAGAGCTGACTGTGAAAGCGAACTGGCATGAAGCGTGCGGATATGCATTATAACCTATTATCTCCATTTGCTACAAAATTTAAGAAAACATTTTTGAAGCCCATGGCTGGTCACGGAGCATGAGCGAGTTTGATGTCAGACTTCCTCTGCCATGGTCCTCTCAACTCATGCAGTGGCCAGAGCACGCCACCATTCTTTCTCAAAAACAAATGTATGGCACGTTCTAGGAAATGCAGACAGAGCAGAGAACTCCTTTTAAAGGAAAAATGGAAGAATGAAACACTTAAACTACCAACTTCTGCAAGGCATTATTGTAGCATTTCAAAGTGTTTGGGAATGTCTTTTTATATCAAGACATTTATTTTTCAGCACCTTCCATGGACTTTAGTCTTTACTAGAGCTAATGTCCATATTTCCCAGGAAGAACTAGCTGACATGAGAAAAAATTGAAAATCTTTATTTGTATCATAAAGGGGATTGTTTAAAATGTATTTATTGCTCTCTGTGCCTCTCCTCTTAGTTTCATCTCTTCTGCCCTTTTTGTTATACTTGTCTTTTGCACCTCTGTCTTCTCTAATTTGTTGTATTTCCTCACCTCTCAGATTTCCTTTTCACTGAATCATAGAAAAATAGGACTGGAAAGGACCTGAAGAGGTCATGCTGTCCATCCCCTCCCCCCTAGGCAGGATCAACTGTCCCTATATCATTCTTGACAGATGTTTGTCTACCCTCTTCTTAAAAACCTTCAGTGATGGAGGTTCCCTGACATCCCTAGGCAACCTAGGCCGCTCTCCTTTGCATTAAAAAAGTCTTCCTGATGCCTGGCCCTAGCCTGCCTTACTGCAATTTAAACCCATTACTTTCTTCTCCCTTCCATTAGGGCCCATATTTAGCCCTTGCTGTTTGTTCAGACTCTCTGTAAAACCGGTAGCAGTTCTGTTACGACACAGGGTAATACTCTCTGAAAAGTCTGTATTTTATTTCCGCTTAGTTTTTTTTTCTCTTTCCTTAGTTTATGCAAAATACCTTGTTACTCTATCACTATCGTGTAACTTTCTGGATGCAGGGAACAACATCCCTCTTCTCATAAGAAGACCTTAATACAGGGCTCCAATCAGCCATCCCCGGTGTAGGATTATCCTACATACATAATTTAAGAACAAAATTTGGTCTTACAGCCCTAATTCATTCTTCGCCTCTGCAATTATCAATCAATACCTTTACTGTTAACGGCAGCATGTAAAACTGATGTAAAAAAAATAAGAATCATGCCCCCTGCGTTTTTCAGTTTATTATAAAGTATTATGCTGCACTTTATGCTTCTTATATTCATCTTACTCCTCTAAGTGTAGTGTGCGTCCATATATTCCTGCCAGATACTGATCAGTGTTGCATACAGTCATCATTCTCGACGTGTCTACTATATCCACCTACACAGAATGGTACTTACAGCAACTGCTTCTGTAATTTCTGTGCCTCCTTCTGTCTACGGATGGAAAATGCACAACAGTCATAAATATAATTCATATCGTATGTACGTCTCTAAAATTGGGGAAAGTCAGCTATTGCAAGTTCGAATTGATTCTGTCATCTAGAATCTAATTCATAATCTAATCGTCGCCTCTCCTTAAGGCTATTTCTGGAGTGGAAATTATAGTGGATGAAAAGGGAGAGAGTATTTTAATGCAATTTCATGACATAGATGACTATCATTGTTCTTTAAGCAGGACATTTACAGCTTAACCGTCACGTCTGTAAAACAGGGGGTTTGCTGAAAATTATGTAGGGAGTTAAAGATGGAATCCTCCCTCAGTCCCTGGTCAGGCCTTAAGGTGACTCTTCAGCCTCTCCAACCCGATTGCTCCCTTTTTGCTCACAAGCAGTGAGTTAGAAACCGAAAAACCTGTAAATAGCCCTTCTATATTGCTATTACACCAAGGTCACTGTGCCTCCAGACTTCGCTAGCCATATCCCTTTTTGCCAAGCCAAATTTTGAGAATTTCTTACATTTGTCCAAAGATTTGTGGACGCCTGACAAGAAAACTGCCGAGCTTCTGAGAATCCCAGTTATTTAAAACATAAGTATGCAAATGGGTTGTGCAATACACGTGCAGAGAATGAAACGTTTCCTAAACTTAACCAGCGTCCTGTGCGTGTGCTACGCTGTGGCTGTGTGCACGCTTTGCACGCACAGCCGGAGAATGCAGAAAGCCCTCTCACTCTGGTGCTTACTGGAAGCTTCAGGTTTATTCTGTACCTGCTGAGCCACTGAACTGTCCAGGGAGCGTATGTGTGGCACGTCTGGAACATGTTGGATTCGCCACCTGTGTCTTACACGATCATGTGTTTCTCCCTGAGAAATACTGATGGGAAATAGCATAGAATCATGAAAAGTTGAGGGTGGAAGGTCAAGGTTCACGAGGTTATCCAGTCCACTCTGCTGCTCTCAGCTGGAGTAGCTTCTCCGGTATTTGTCTAACTTGCTCCTAAACCTTCTTGTAGGAACTCCAGAGGTTCCCCCAGCAATTTATGCTGGTGCTTCACTGCCTCGTTGGACAGCTTTTCCTAGCATCTAATTTGAATCTTTCAGGTTATTGTGCCTTGTTCTCTCCGCTCTCAAACGTAAGACAGGCTCGTTCTCTGCTCTTTTCATTAGCTCTGCCTATATTTGAGGCAGGCATCGTATCCCACTCAGTCTTCCCTTCTTTAGATGGGAACATGCATTCCAGATGTCTTCATAAGGCTCAGGTGGCTCCCAGGCCTTCAGCCGCTCTAATTATTCTCCTCTGGTTGGTCCAGGTTTTTTCTGAAGTGTGGCATCTGGCTGTGGACACGGTGCCCCCTCTGCAGAGGTCTTTCCAGTGCTTAGCAGAAGAGAAGATTCTTCACATGCAGTGCAGGCATCCCTCCCGCTCCCACGGCTTGGGATGGGAGCTGCCTTTTCTTCACTTTTGCAACACCCCGGCATTGCTGGTGGTATATTCAAACTGACAGGATCATTTTGAATCCTAATCCTGTATTCCTGCCTATCAAAAGTCCCTCCCAGCATGCCATCGGCATGTAAATTTAATAACTGTATTCTCTTCTCCATCATCCAGGTCATTAGGAAAATATTAAGTAGTGCAGAATGAGGACAGACTTCTGTGATGTACCATCCACTCATGCTTCCGTTTCCATAGATAGATATTTATCCTCTCAGGTTTGGGGTTTTTTTTCTAACTACTTTTGCATTCATTCTGCATCAATTTCATCTAAACTGTGTTTCCCTAGGTTATAAAGAATGTCACACGAGGGAGTGTCAAGAGACTTGTAAAGTCAAACCACCTACTGCTTTTTCCCTGTCCGCAAGGCCAATTACCCTGCCTTAGAGGGAGATCAGATTGGTTTGACACAGTTTGTTCCTAACAATCCATGTTGTCTGTTGCTACCTTGTTTTCTTGCGGGTGCTTACAAATTGTTTGATTATTTTCTTCAGTATTTTTCCACGGGTTGAAGGTTAGTTGACTGGGCTATAATTTTGCAGATCTTTCTTTTTAAAGATAGCTACTACATTTGCTCCTCCATCCTCACAGATAAGCACTAACATCTTTAAGACTCTTCCAGATAGCGTGAAAGCATCGAACTCATCTAAATACAGTGGTTTTCTTCTTTTGCTTATGCTGAAATCTTTAGTTTTGCCAGAGATTCCCTCAGACAACAGACCCAGAGCCCGAACGCCTGCCTGTTTTTAAAAGCTGCAGTCTGGAGTGATGTGGGCATAATGGATGGGCAGTCCATTTCTGCAGCGTGCAGGGGAGCCCAGCCCTCCTGGTGGACTGCTTCCCTAGGAGAAGATACTATAAAAGTAGACGTTCTGGGCTGGGAGCTCTCTGTAGATAAAATCCAGCCCTTAGTGAAGTTTTTTTTTAAAGATGCCCAGTGCTTGCATGAGTCTGAAATGTGGAAGCCTTTCAATCAGCTTCTCAACTATTATCCCTTTGATACAGTTTTCTTTTTTAAAATGGACTCGATCCAAAAAAAACCTCCTCGAGATAATGAAATGGTTTTGTTTATTGATCCCTAGGGAAGTCAGAATAGGCTAAAACTGGTCAGATAAATTATTTTCATTAATATTAAAGGGTAGCTCAAAGTTTCTTGCTTCATTTTGTGTTACATCGTTCCGTGTGGGAGGTAGAAAAAGGAGTTGTAATTTTTTCCATTCTTAAACAGACCCATAACAGGAATAATGTCATTAAAATTGTTCATATGTATTCCACAGAAAAGTGTCATCTTGAAAGTGATCAGATACATTTATCTACTGTGCCATACAATTTGTTGTCTACTTAGCATCAGTCATTTCTATGTGTTCTGGGAGCATATTACATATAATTTGAGTATTACTAATGAATTCAGCTCCTTTTCTGAAGTCATTTGTTCAGTTAAATATCAAAAGAGAAAAACTCATACTCCTTAGAATTCAAGAAATAGATTTAAATGACTGACTTTAAGCAAGGCCGAATAGGCCTTTTCTTTCCCCCTTTCTGAGAATGCAGATAACAGCTATCACCTAAAAGTTAAGCCTTTTAATACATTTTTGCAATCTGTTTTGATCAATATCAAGAGTTAACATAAAGGTATAATTAGTAGCAGTCAGCTGAGTGTATCAGGAGTATACCTCTGTATTACTGTGCTCTGAAAGGGCTGTACTGGACTATTAGAAGCCAGTTCAAAACTGTAAGGTCCATTGTGTACCTCCCTTCTGCAGAGAGACTGCCCTATGAATTCGCTGAGACTTTTATGTAAAAATCAGTTCCCAGATAATGTTCCTTGTTGTCAATCCTACGTGAAACCCTATTATAGGCAGAAGGGATTAATGGTTCTTTCCTTTCCCCTAGTGAACAACAAAGACGACACTGCTGTAAAATTTGTTTAAAAATAAATAAATAAATAAATCGAATTTGTAAATCTAAATTCACACATCACAGTGTATCATTTGCATCTACTGTACTCGCTAGAGTTTTTAGATATGTCTTTCTTCCCACAGTCCTGATGCGAATGGGGCTCAGAAGTTTCCCTGTGTTTTAGGGAAGGACAATTTATCCACTGAGAAATAACGTTTCAACATTTTGGTTTGTTTGCTAGCTCTAACGTCTTAAAACAAGTTACTCCTTTCTGTAGGAAAGGGATTTCCCCCCAGTTTAATCTTCCCCGTTCCCACTCTTCTTGTCCCTGGTCCTGCAGTGTGGAAGGACCTCCCTGAAGCAATGCTGATTTATATGAGAATCCGTGTAGGGTTTAAAAATCTGACTTCATGAGTCAGAAAACAGGTAAGGATATGTATTTATTAAATCAGAATGCTGCTGGAAATGTCATAGGTCTCTTATCACCCATTTCAAACACGTATTTCGCTTCTAATTAGATTAAGTATCTGATTAAACTGAGAAAAAATGGAAAGTCAGAATTCAAAGGAGCTCAGGTTGCTCCTGCTGTAACACTGTCACCTGAACTAAGTCCGTGGTATTTAATGTTCCTATGGGATTTGTTCCCCAGAAGTAGATGGGTGAGATGGTGCATTGAAAGTTTCCTATTTCTGCTTCATTTTCTAAATACCTATTTTTACATTTTAACATATAGCTCCATCAGCCCTCCCAGACGCAAGTGGGACAAGCAGCCTCACAGCCCAATCTCCTGCATTTGGCTCACAGTCAAGCATCTATGTCTCAAAGCCCAGTGCGTCAGGCTTCCTCTTCTTCCTCCTCATCCTCCTCCTCTTCAGCTTTGAGTGTTGGCCAGTTAGTCAGCAGTAAGTATCGCTCCCTGGCTCTCCTTAATTGTCCCCTCTGTTTGTCCTTCCTCACTGCTGAGTTTCCTGATCTGCTTTCCCTCCTTTATTTTCCATATAGTAGATTGTATATTGCTAAGTAGAGTGACTCTTACCAGTAAGAACTGCGAAGTGCTGTCATGAATGGGGCTTAAGGTAAAAAAAATTATAATCAACGCTAAAAATGGCCATAAAAATGGTAGCAGCCATTAATTGACCTATGAGGGCAATTCTTTTAACTAAAATGTAGTTTATGTTCTTCCGAAATGGGAAGGTTTTGAATCAGTCAATATAATTAATGATATTGCCCAGAATTTGGTGGGCAGACAGATCCTCCTGCTTTCGGTTAGGCTGCTTGTTCATTACTGTTTGTTTGCTTAGTTAGTATAGCAAATCATTTTACACACCGTTGGCACTACACAGATCTAGAGCGAGAGACCTTTTCTTGCCATGCAAAGCTTGCACAGTTGAAACAAGAAATAGCTGGACCGTGTGGGAGAGGGGAGAGAAGCCTGCTGCAGTGAAATAAGTGAGTTTCGGTGTTAGGGTTGTAAGAGCTGACCCCCTGAACAGCCCTTTCCTCCAGATCACACGGTTCAGAGCCTTCCCGATTACCTTATCAACACTAACTGCAGTCTTTACATAGCAAAAGCAACA
This sequence comes from Arenaria interpres, assembly GCA_013399435.1. NCBI lineage: Eukaryota > Metazoa > Chordata > Aves > Charadriiformes > Scolopacidae > Arenaria > Arenaria interpres. The sequence continues at coordinate 426,952 of VXAK01007280.1, forward strand.
GGTTAAAAAGTATACATAAGAAGCAGCAAGAGTTTTTGCGCGTCCGCAAAAATCTGAGTGTATTGGATGACCTTGTTTGGAGATGCTCCATGTACATATTTCAAGTAAACAAACAGGATAGCTCACGCCGTATTGGTGATGTAAGATACATGAGTGATGGAAGCTTAGGAAAGGCTTGGAGAAACTGTCATGCAAAGGAAGATGTGAAAAAATCTTGGTTAGATTAGTTCAGAGATTGTTTACACGGGGAAATTACTAGCAGAGCTACAGTAGCAAAATTACGCTTGTGTAACTCCCAGGGTGAATATTTTTATTCTGGAATAAAAATATCCACATTGGTAGCTGTAAGTACATAAAATATATAGATATAATTATAGTGATATAAATACACTTCTACTCCTCTGTCAGTAAATTTTCTCATGTAGACAAGCTTGTAGGAAGAAAAATAAGAGACTTCATGTTAAAAATACATAAAGTTACCCCTTGTCTATGTGGGAAAATTGCCTAAAATAACTAGCGCAGAGTAAGTTACTTTTCAATGGCTGGTCCAGAACAGCCTCCCTTCTTATTAAAACATTATTCTAGAATAACTATTGGGGGGGACTTTACCCCACAACAGTTATTCCAGTCAATTTCCCCATGTGCATAAGTCCACTACACAATAAAAGCAACATGGAAGAAGCCCTTTTAAGTTTACAGGATAAATCCATCAAAAGTTAGGAGATGCTAGAAAAATAGTTGCTTGTTCAACTGCATGCAGTTCCTCTTAGAACGTGTCTTTTACGGTAACGCTACGCATTGTGATTAAAATCCCGCAATCGTGATTTTTTTCTCATCTTTACCAATGGAATTTTTCAGGGATGCAACAGAATTACTCATGCAACAGGCAGGTCGTTGTCCCAGGGTTTGTTCCTCGCCCGATTCACTAAGCTGTTCCCCGGTTTGCGTGAGGTTTGAGGTAGGGAGCCGTAGAAGGGTGAAGGATGGTTGTGATCCTTCAGGAGGTGGAGGGTCGAGGAGCTGAAGCTTTCTGTCTGCCACGTAATTCCAGTGCAGTGGCAGGCAAGTCACTTAAAACAGATTTTTCACAAGTGTTCCCTCAATATCCAGCTTGAGATTCTGGACTTTAATTTACAGAAGAACCTGGTACTCACAGTCACAATTTTAAGTGCACTTTCACTGTGGAACTGTATAAAGAACCATTTAAAGATACAGTCTAAAAAATCATCTCCTACTTGACCTAGGCTGGGTAGCCAAAAATGCTTTTTCCCTTAATATCTGTCCACTTCTCTGTGAATGAGAAGGGGAAGACCCTCATCTTGTAGAAACACAAGAAAATAAATTAAGATTTAAAAAAAAAAAAAAGAAACAGAAGAGCTCAAGAGGAAGTGAATAACTATGTCTTTGGTGAAGAGCTTTAATAGGGGTCTGGGGCCACACACTGAACAAGTGAAAAGGCAATACATCAATCAGTTCCTCTGTAATGAAGCACAATTTGTCCTGTGCACTGGATGAGGCAGGGGTCTGGGGAAAAAGAAGCGGTAGTTCGGGGCTCAAAGACTCCGCTAGGCTGCGTTATGGGCTACTGTAACTCCAGCATTTTGGAGCTTCTGCAGGTTTATCTGTACAAGCCTAAGGATGTTCTTTTAGCTTTATTTTTTGCTTGGATAAATTTCAAGGATGTTCCAAAAGCGGAATAGTCATGTAAGTCAGCCATATGGTGAGATAATGCTTATATTCATAGTTGGAAATGGGAGATCTTCTCTCAGTTGAATGGATGGAGAGGCTGATAGGTTGTGTTACCATCTTGCTGGTCCTGCTCTGAGAGGAGTAAGACACAGGCTGTGCTCATGGATTTGGCTGAGAGCAGAGGAGTTCGAGGCACAGGAATATCAATTTGGGGAAGAGGGGAAGATACTAATGAACATAGACTGTCTATGTGTTCCTCTCAGGCTTGACTCCTTCCGCCACTTGTCCTGTTCCAGACTCATTGCTTCCTCATGCAGTAAGGATGAGGAATTCTCCACACAATCTGTGTTCCCTTTGCCTCCATGCTTTTTTCCCCCTCTTGCCTTCTCCCTGCAGTCCATCACTCCTCAACTCCCCTTCCCATTTCAGTTCTCCTCCAGCTCCCGGTCAGTCTCTGTCCCAAGACCATATCTATGTCCCTTTTACCAGCATTTTTATTAGGTAGTTTCCGTCCTCCTCTACCTTGTTGTATCACTAGTGCTGCCTCTTTTTCCCTGTTTTCTTTCCTCTACCACAGTGATTACTACTCTGCATAGTCAGGCCCTCTCTCCCTCCACACCTTACTCAAATCCTAGCTCCTTAGTAGTCTTAAGATGTTTTTTCCCTTCCATCATTTCTTTTTCTTCAGACTCAAGGTTAATTTTTGCCCTCTCTGCGTCCACATCATGCAGACGCTACTCCCGCCCTCCCTAGAAGCCATTAGAGGAGCATGGAAAGTGATCACCAAGAAGAGAGACAAACCAGTCTCTCTGTCTTCACTGCCGTCCTGGCCCAAAGCAGGCCAGAGCCACAACCATAGGAGGTTCTTCTCCATCTACTTCAACCTTAGGCTCAAGTATCCTCAGTACAGAGAAAACGTTAAAGAAAACTCCACGCAGAGGTCTAGCAAATCTCTACTGAGTAGATATGCAACTTTGGAAGCTCACATGCAAATCTGCTGGAGGCAAATTTTCACTTGGGACGGTCAGAATCTCCCTGACTCCTATCAAGGCCATGCTTCAAGTTTTAGGGAAACTGAACCTTCTTGAAGAAAATGAGGGTATTACAGTTCTTTTATCCTGGGCAGAAAAACATGGTTTATTAGCCTCATTCTCAGAAGTGGTTGACCTTAAATCTGTCTTATAATGGCAAATGCCAATCAAACTTAGCCATAGTCAATACCCTCCCTGTGATAATGAATGACACAGAGAAGATAGTTGGAGTGTTTCTCCCGTGCTCAAAACAGAAGAAAATGTGATTAAATCAACAAGTGGGGAGTAAAGAAAATACTTTTCATACAATCAGACTGAGGAGGGTGTTATGCTTGGGAATTAATTCACTTGGACCTAGATCTTAAGAGCATTCCAAAGGGAGAGGGTACTTATAGGAATCTCCTGTAGAAAAAACATGACGATAGTTACACATGAATAAAAAGTTCTGGATTTGTTTTAAATTTATGTTCCGGGCTTCATCCAGTCCCTAGCATTCAAGACGAACAGACTGAGTAGTGTGAGGGGCGGATCAACTAATTTCTGCTATTTACATAGCATTATCACACAGCGAGAAGTAAAACAGTGATCTCAATGATCCCTGATGGCTGTCCAGCATGTTCTTGAGAACATCTAGCCAACCAGGAACTGGAGCTACCAGTGCATGCGTAAGCTGGCTTGAGTTGGCACGTAAGTGACAATGCTCCAGGGAACAAGACAGCTACCTGCTGATTTCTAGCAATAGAGAGAGAGCCTACAAGAGGGAGAAAATATGGGGAGTTCAGTGGGGAAAGATCCAAACGCCTGTGTAATAAAACATGAAAAGGCAGACAGTCTTTGATAATAGCACCCTTTTAGACAAATGGTCTTAATTGAGCTTCATGAATTGGAGAATTGTTTCATGTGACTAAAAACCATTTGGATACACCTGTGCCTGGGAAGGGGGGAAACGGACAACAGACAGAAAGGGATCCCTGTTTTGCTCCTTTGGAGAATCCATTTGGTTTCTTAGTGCAGGTCCCCGAATGGCAGGATCACCTCTTTTTCAGGCCTACGGCCCATCATTGAACAAAGCCTTCTCAGTGTCCCAGCTCCCACGCTGGCTAGCAGAGCTTTTCATAACAGGCCTAGAACTGAGATCCAGTGTCTGCCAAAGTCCATTCAAAGTCTTTTAGCGGGATAGGGCCTGCAACGGGTGGGTGGTCCTGAAAGAAATCCACGAGGGCAGCAAGCAACAACTTGTGGCCTCCTGAACATCTCTTTGATAGCTTTACCCCTCCTTAGGCAGGAATATGGTTGTTTCCATATTCCAGAAATTGTTGCCAAATTCAGTGAAGTTAATGTAAAACTAGGCATATTCCGCTACCTTATTCTGTTCATCAAATTCCTTAGAGCAACATAACTTCAGTAAATAAATAATTACTTGGGGCAAGGTTCTGCCCACTTACTGTAAACAGAGAACTCTCTTTACCAGAGACCACCTTATATCAGTGAAATTACTAAGAGAGAAAGGGGTCAGAATTGGGCTTTAATAACTTTAGTGTTCCATGTTCCTTGTTTTTATTCCTTTTATTCTTCATTCTAGTCATATTTTCTTTATGAGCTTGCATTTTTTTCTTTAACATGCTTCCTGATTTTAAAAAGGTGCATTTCCTTTATTCTTTAGAATTTCCCTTATTTTTTTTTATTTCCTGTCCTTTTTTTCCTCTTGGATTCTCGTGTTCTTTATAGCTTCTCCCTTCTATCTCATTCTCACCACTTCAGCTCTCACCAGCAACAAGTGCTAGTTCTTCTAAAAGATAAAAAAATATGGTTGGTTCCAAAGAAAGGATATTTTAAAAGAAGCTCTGCCAAAGCAAGGACTGCAAGATTTGTCTCTACCCTTCCTGTCCCTTCTGTATGGTTTCTTCATATTGTCTCATCCTATCTCTGTTCTTTTTTCTCTTGTTTTCTCTTCGTTCAGTTCTACATCATTATTCCTCCTGTTTTCCATTTCATTTTCCTCTTCTCGGATGCATCCCTCTTCTCATTTCTTTAAATTTTCTACCATATGTTCTCGTTATGGAGATCACTGATTTCCCCTCATGCTCTGAGACTTGGTTGCCATGAAGTTCCTTTCTTCTTTCCAGATTCATTTTACTGTCATCTGTTACTATAAAATTAAAATGCCTCCCACAAACAAATTATTCTTCTTTCTTTCCCCTGATGACCAATCCATTTTCCATTAACAATGTTTTTGTCCTGCCTCTCTTATCCAATTTGCTTTCCATGGGACTTCCTCTGCCAGCTATTTCTCCTCCTGCCTGACTGGGGAAATCATCCCCTGTAATCCTTCCCATGGTAGAACTCTGCACAACAGAAATTTGTTTTCTCCTTCAGGGTGCACTGCTTTCTTTAGTAACTCTTTCCCCTCAGTATTAAAATCACAGCAAATTTGCGCTCACCAACAAATTCATGCAGGATTTTCAGAAGAATTCTAAAGTGGAATAGTATTCCCTGCGGTAGGAAAAAAAGGGGTTCAGTGCAGGACAGCCTATGGATTTTATTTCTCCCGCTCACCCACCTTCACCATCCACCAGGACGTGTGGGGGAATTTAAGCTGGCTTCCTTTTTATTAGGGGATATATACACATATCCCCTAAAATGGTCCCAGGCAATTCTCACCTTTCTCTAGCACCTAGTAGTTTCATAGACACAACAGCCATGGTTTTATCAGGCCATAATGTACATTGGGGATCTTTAAATGCTGTTACTTTAGATTCCAACCACTCCGTGAGATTGGTATTCTTCTTTTCTCCTCTTGGTACTGTGCTGCCTTCTCTAGGATATCCACTTAATTTAAAAAGCACTGGCTTATTTACAGTCTTCAGTAAGCTACTCTTCCTAAAATGTGACATGCACTATACACTTAGCTATTCTAAGAGCTCAGAATTTATTAAAACAAAGTCCATTATCTATTAATATATATTTATGTATGTGTATGTGCTAGTCCAGAGAGTCCAAAATTATGTATTTATGGCATTTTAATAGCAATAGAGTAAAACAGACCAGTGCTGTTATATGATGGTATCAATAGAGTGGTCTTCATAGTACTATTTGTGTTTTATGGAGCTGGTAGAAATCAAGGGGCTGCTTCTATGAATTTCAAAGGGCTTTGAATCACACACCTGAAGTAGAAGTAGTTCTGATTTCACACAAATGCTATTTTCCCTACAGTTCAGGGATAAAAGGCTTCAGTATTTTGGTTGATCTCTGTTAGTACTTGCCCCCTCCCAAAGAGGCTATGTAAGAACGGAGTCTCTTTCTGAGCAGATACTCTGCCATATATAACAATCTGCTCCCATATTCCTGAACTGCATCGCAGGTTCTTTTCTTACCTCAAGGAGAGCTCAGCCTAATTGTTCCCTTGTCCAAGCCCCCCAAGCAGGAAAGGACTTCCCATGATATTCACTGTTGCAACTGTGCCACACCAGAAAGATCCAGCAGAAATTGGCAGAGTTTCTCTATAATCATGTGCAAGCAAATGACCCCTTTGCTTTCTTACCTTTTTTGCCTCCCTTTTTATTCCTAACAGGAGTTGGGGAGGTTTACAGGCGCCAGGCGCCATAGCATTTGCTACTTCGAAAGTTCTCTGAGAACATCTGAATTGTCCTTTGTCACATCCCTAATAGCCTTAGTCAGAGGCCTTAAAGTGAAGGAAGGAAAGAAGTGAGGAAGGTGACCATCTTAGTGCACTTTACTCAAGGGAATCTCTGAGGCCATTCTCATTTATGATATTTTGTACATTTATCAGTTGCTCTTCAGAGACCCAAAGGGCAGATAAGCATCCAGCTCCATTCTGCGTCTCTGAAAATCAGAACTGGTATGCTAGATAGACTGTGTATGGGGTAAGTAGGAAAATTTCACACCTCTAAAGGCAATTACTTTACAAACCTGAGCCGCCCCTGTCATAGTGCTGACTACTTAAAACCAAATAATACGTGCCCTAGCTTTATACTGGATGAGTGCACGCGTGTGGAGCTCAAGCACGGCACTAACAACAGGAGGGACAATTCTGAGTGCGGAGCATTGTCAAAACTAGGTTCAGCCATATGGGTTTACCTATATGCATAGTTCATGTGGCCCTGGTTGTATACGCTAGTGTTTTTAAAATACTATTACTATATGTGCTTCTTACACTCAAGTTGTGAATCAATATAGGTTAAATTTATATAGCAGAAAAACCTCTTCCCTCTGCCTATTATTGGACTAAAAGACTTTTTATAGGACATTTCCATCATAAGGGAATTTTACATCAGTTTTATAAACCCCTGAAAATAAAAGCATTGATGCTGTAATGCTGACGAGCCGTTAGCTATAGCAGTACTAGCAGGAGCCACTCTCATATAGGGTTCAGAATAGCAATGTAGTCTAGTACAGTCCTTGGACAACTGCTTGCATTTACAGAAATTGATGGGTTATTGCGCTGCAAACTTTTCACCTAAGAAGTCTGAGGAATGAGGTGAAGAACAATAGAGATGTCTCGCTGAGAGAATGGCTTCACTACACGCAGGATTGCACAACACTTTGAAATCTTCCACCATCCCAGTCCCATGCTGTCTCCGACTTGGCAAACGCTTTCATTTAGCCAGGGATCAGTAGCTTGGGAGGAAAAAAGAAGTTCCATTCTCCAGCTGTTGTGTCATTTCCCTTGATAAGTCCTAAATTGACCGAGTTATCCAGCACCAAAGGAGCCTTCCTGTGGTAGACATGCTTTATTATGTGCCCTTTCAGGGACAAAGGCTTCTGTGTCAGTAAACTGCCACGGAGAGGAAGGACAGATTTATTCTCACAGCATCATAAGCATTATCTTCTGAGGGGCTAATGTAAAAGTAAAAAATTGTGCAGCATTACCATCCAAAACCTAATGGCTGATGTTGCTGCTCCTTGATTATCAACCTGATGGGAGGCAGAATGAAAAGCTTGAAAGGCTGCTTCTCAGAAGGGCATATTTGAAAAGATGATTTTAAAATTAAGGAGTTTTTAAAGGCAGCATTTTGTTTGGGTTTGTTCATTTGCTGGACTGTTTTGGACGTTTGGCTGGCGGTTTGGGTTGGGTATTGTGCAAAAGGGAAGGAAGGTTTGTGAATCTCCTTATTTGGCATTAATTTTAGATAAAGCAGAAAGTCTTGATTTCAAATTAAAAACCCAAGCAGCCCGTGCATGTATTTAGCCCTCCCCACAGACTGCAAATAAATATATTAACAGCAGCCTTCCTTCTGTATGTGATAAGAAGGGGAAACGGGGAACGGGACTTGTCAACCGGGGGGGACATTTTGCAAGGCACAAATGACAGTGAGAAGCCTGGGCACCGCCTCACTCGGAGGCGAGTTGGCCGTTTTCAGGACTTCGGCAACAAAGTCCGTCTGAAAATCTTCCATCACCCTTTGGAAACACTACAGCCTAGTTAGCGTTTCAGCAATCTGAACATGCTTCGTAACAACCCTGACAAGGCAACCCTGTTTCTGTTCGGGGAAGAAGAAGATAAAGGGATAAGTATATTAAAAAAATGAACGTGGACATCTAGACAGTGAAAGGTGGTGTAAGCCTAGCCCGCTCGTATGTGACGTGAAGAACTGACGTGATTAAACAAATATTTCAACAGATCCTCAAACAGCCACTGGAGAGGTGGATGGGGTGAATCTGGAAGAAATCCGAGAATTTGCCAAAGCTTTTAAAATCCGGCGCCTGTCCCTTGGCCTGACACAGACTCAAGTTGGCCAAGCCCTAAGCGCCACCGAAGGCCCAGCCTATAGCCAGTCTGCCATCTGCAGGTAACAAGTTATATCATAAACTCTCCTCTCCTCTCTTTATTCTTAATTATCATTCAGCTTATTGCGAGGAGCGTGCTTGTGGTTGAGTCTCGTGTCTTTAGCATGTATTATTTAATCTGGGACTTAAATTAGCCAATAAGGTGGGTATCTGGCAGCTGAAATGTTCTTATTGTGTACTTCTAAAGTAACTTTAGTCTTTTTTTTTTTTTTTCCCCTTCCTCCTTTTTTAAACAAGTGAGAAACAATGTGCCTGGCATTGAGACTTAATTCAGTAGACGAGCTGGAGACCCTGCTGATGCTGGATAAGCACCAGCTGACCCTCTTCATACTGTGCCATTTTCTACAGATAGGGTTACTGAACAAATATTTCATGGCTGCATCCCCGCTAAGTTAAAACCTATATTACTGTGGTTAGCACTTCACATATAGGATGTTAATGACGATTTACCTAGGCAACACAGAAGGGAAAAAATGATCCTTCCCGCTATCTTGCAAACCAGCAGCTACTTGTCTTTTATCACCCAAATATTTACTAAAAAAAAACCCACAAACAGGCAATCCATGTATGCAAAGCAGAAGTAGAAATCTGCCCTAATCATAAGAAATGATAATACAGTCTTGACAGAGTTAAAGTAGTTAGAAGCAAACACCGTATATGCATGTATGTGTGTTAGAGTAATCCATGTTTATGCATGAGGTAACAAACACACTTAGGTAACAGCTTTTTCCTCTTGGGCAATGCCTTATAGTCCTTCTCCATCAGTGAAAGCCAAGAAACCAACTCTAAGCTCATTTAAGTGGATTTTGTTCTTGGTGATCCATGAAATGCTCTGTCTTTTTATCTGCTCTTTATACTTTTAATGTATTCCCCATAGAACGGAAGTGTACTTTTCCTGCAGTTTAAGACTAAGGTTATAAATAACATCAGTATGGGGTAGTGAGCTTGCAGCTCACATTTTGCTCAATGATTTTCCATAAAACCCATTGATTGTTGTTAAATACAAAAAGCTCCATAGGATCCTCTCACTTCTATGGTCTCCCCTACTGTTTTTTCTTATAAGATACCTCCCTGTAGAAAATAACCTTTATTCAGTCTATACAAGGATACTACTGCTGGGAAATTTGTTTCAAGACTTGTATATCGTTATACCAAACAACATGTACTGCAGTATCAACACTAACAAGCAATGCCAGTGATATGAATGCTATTGCTCCCTGCTGCTAAGGATTAATTTTATTATTTTTTTTTTTCTTCCCTGTGGTCAATTGGTAAAGAATGCCTAAAACGGGTGGAGTTTTTAGCAATTGCCGATTTGTTGTAGCCTTAATTTTCTGCTTAACATACTATACTTTAAAGTGATAAATTGCAGCTTCCTTCGTTTTTGTCTAGTTTGCTGTCCTCTCATTTCCTCCATCTACCTCACACCTGAGAAAACCACTGGGGATGGTCTGAATTTTATAAGAGAAGGGGTTCCCCACTAACCGATTATGATGAAGACCCCAATAAAGGTGAAGCCGGAGCACAGACATGGCTAACAAAAGCCCATTAATGTGGAGACCTTTTACAGAGGACTCCTTAGAGGGGCAAATTGCTCAGAACGTGAGGACGGGGTGCAGAAGCTGGTCCCAAATATTTGCAGGGTTATAGGTTTTTTTATTTCCTTTGACACCCACGCACACACACAGACGCCCTGAGATGGACATCACTTTGGGGTGTAATAACCTGCTACGACTGTGCATTTCTTGTTAAGCACCAAGACAAGCTGCTTCATGCTGTTCCTCGGAAATCATAGGTTTAACTTTTCTTTAAATGGTAACAAAGGAGTTTCAGTACGGACTCCAGGGTAACAGGAACAGCCGTAAGGTAAGCAAGTTGAACGACCAACTCAGGGACAGAAGCAGAGCCTCCCGTGCAGCTCGTCTCAGCAATATACCACCTTGCTGGTGTGTTCTGTGTGACAAATGACGTCATTTTCTTAACTTGAGACAATGCGTTCTAAAACATACAATTCAGCCTGAAATACCACTGGACACCAAGGAAGGACACCTTGCAGCCAATACCACACTAGGATCCCAGGCACCAGTTACAGATTCTTTGGAGTGTTATTATCTGAAATTATTACTTGTCTTGATTCTTTTTTTTTTTTTTTGTGAGAAATGCTTTGTTTCTTGGTGGGATATTTTTCTGCAGCCGCCACGCGCTGAACAGCCACTAAAAATTGCCAACTCCAGTCACCCAGTTGCTTTGCACAAAGGCATTGATGTGGTCGGTCTCATCTCCAGAGCATGTCGTGATGAGCAATAGCTGTTGCCTTTCCACACTAAGTACCACCATACAGAAGGTGGCCATAGGTGAAGGGGGGAAATACGAATGGGTGGCATCAGAGGAGTTGGGTTAAGACTGTTTTTTTAATGCGTAGCAAGAGAGGGTGAACTCGGTAAATGAAGGAAACAAGTAATTTATAATATAAGACTTGAAATGTGAACTCGGCTCTCGTGCTTTTTTTTTTGAAAGGATTAAAGCTTTGTGTGGCTGCTTTTCCAGATGTTTTATAATACTTGTAAAATCTGGTTTGGCAAAAGACTTTTGATGGCAAAATGATATATAGAAGACCTCATTTACAGGAAATGATATCATTCTGGTACAGTTTGCAGAAATCCCACAATAAACCCAGCTTGGTGCCACAGCATATTAGTAGACCATTATGCTGGGTTTCATCTGGAAAACATGAGTCTATCTTTGCACGTTGTGGGGGCAGTCAAGATAATTGCAAAGTGTCCAGCTGTTTCTGCTGAACACCACCGTAGCTATGGGAGTCTTTTTCCGACCCAGAAAAGGGATATAGCGTTAACTTGCAAACAGTGAAAATTGCTGAAAAATGAAAGGAAAGGAAAGGAAACCTGATATTCAGAGGCCGGTAACTGCCATCGGTTTGTATTATTAAAGCTGCGGTGTTTGGACAACATGGGGTGGGAGGGGAAACAAAAGGATTAATCATCACAAAGACGAGATGATAAAGAGCACTTGCCTTTGATGTCATTTCCTGTAATTAGACTTAGCCTTAAGGATTTTGAAGATCGTCAGAAATATGAAAACGCGACTCATAACCTGTATTATTTAGTGTACTTAGAGTTTTGTTGTAGTGCTCGTTTTGTGTTAGCTTAAATATCTAGCTATATTTATATATATTTATAGATATACCTATCTGATAGTTTTCTTAATCCATTGTAAATTACCTCTGCCAGTCAATTAGTCAGGCAGGCAGGAAGTCCCACCCTGGCAGAGCATCAGTGTAAGACTCTTCTTTCTCAATTTTCCCTCAGACACACCATCCTGAGAAGCCACTTTTTCCTACCACAGGAAGCCCAAGAGAACACTATAGCTAGCAGTCTGACAGCCAAACTGAACCCTGGCCTTTTGTATCCTGCCAGGTTTGAAAAGCTGGACATCACCCCTAAAAGTGCCCAGAAGATAAAGCCGGTGCTTGAGCGGTGGATGGCTGAGGCTGAGGCCCGCCATCGAGCAGGTATGCAGAACCTTACCGAGTTTATCGGAAGCGAACCATCCAAAAAGCGCAAGAGGCGCACCTCATTCACGCCACAAGCCCTTGAGATCTTGAATGCCCACTTTGAGAAGAACACACACCCCTCTGGGCAAGAAATGACAGAGATTGCAGAGAAACTGAACTATGACCGGGAAGTAGTTAGAGTTTGGTTCTGCAATAAGAGGCAAGCACTGAAGAACACAATTAAACGTTTGAAACAACACGAGCCTGCGACAGCAGTTCCTATGGAGCCTTTAACAGACTCGCTGGAAGAAAACTCCTAAAAACAAAACCAAACCAAACCACACACAAAAATCCTGCACCAACAGTAACGTAACCATTCGAACTCTGTGAAAAAACCCGTTCATCACCCTTGTAAGTAAAAGACTGAGAAAAACTACAAGAAGGACAGAACAGTTTATAAATGTCCGTGGGTTTTCCTATTTAAAAAACAAAACAACAAAAAAAAAAATACACAACACTTAGTGTGTGTGTGTGTCGTAGAATTAGTTCCCAAAAAAGAAAAAGCCAGTTTTTTTAAATGGACTTAAAGTAAACCAAATAACTGCTTTTTTTTTCTGTATATTATGAAAATGTGAACACATTTTAAGGAAAAACAAAACGACGACAAAAAAGAAAAAAAAAAAAAAGAAAAAAAAACAGAAAAAAAAACTTTATCTGTTTAAAAGAGAATACAAGCCTGCCACCTGGAGGAGTGATTGTAGCCTTTCAGGTACCAAGTGCTGATTCACTTATGAAAACTATTAACCAAAGTCAGAAACATGGCATTGCAAACTAGATTGTTAGTCTACTCTTTTATGAGTGTAAAATTGTGTTACGAATTTTTACATTTGTATTTTGCAAAGAGGAAAACAGGATTAATTTCTCTCATCCTTGTTCGCACCCCCTGCCGGTGTGTACAAACAGGTGTTAAAGCCATTCCATAGTGGTCACCTCCTTTTCTTTCAGTCACCAGTTTTGCAATCTCCAGGTGTTTGGGTGCCAAAAATCATTTGTTTTTATCGTGATTTGCGGGGTTTAGTATTTCTCTTCTGAGGGTGTATGTCTTGGTTTGCATTCATTATTATTTTTGGTTCTGGTTCTTTTTGCTGCCTCCCTCCTTCCAGCTCATTCTCCACCCCTTCCCCAAACCCACATAACTCAGTACTGTTTGAGGATTTTTAAAAAGAAAAGTGAAATCTGAACACTTTTATATTGATATGCTGAAATACCATAGAGGACAAAGAAGGATTAGGATTATGTCTGATGAACTGTCAGCCCACGCTGAACGTTGTGCTTATTGTCGAATGTGTAGCTTGGGATTTCTCTGTCCTTTGGCCATGAACCTGGAGAGGTTACCAAAACTCATTTTGTAGTACAAATATAAACTGCACACTTGGTTCCGTACTGCATCTGTATTATGGTTCTATTAGAAGCAATTTCTCTCCAAAGTCTGCTAGCCAAAGAAAATTCTTGAGATTCTGATGAAGACAAATGGACGGGCCGAGAAGTGATGAGGATGTTTTGATCGTTACGTCACTCTGGACTGTTTCAATGGTAGTGCTTTGTTCCTTCTGCCTTTTTTTTAATGTCATCGTGATATTGATGCTTGCCCTGCTTGACCTCTTCGGTAGGAGGATGTCTTTCTGCAGGTGTTCACTGTGACCGCTGGCTAGACTAAGCAATCAGGATATAGGGAAACCCATTGAATATCCTTTGGGAATAGTAAGGTGGGTCGCCTGCAATATGTTTCAGCTGAATTGATTTTCCTTTCAAGACAACTTGTCTCTGTGGCTTCCTTTTTGATTGGAGGGGCATCTTCTAAAATACTGTGGTCATTGGACCTACGAGTGTACCAGGGCTCAGAGGGAGAGAAAGGTATTGCAGGTTCTCAGTGGGCTATGGGCTGACCTGTGAAGGTCATCCGTGATTTTCATCTTCTGTTGAGTTCTGCTCCAGCCTTTGGGGTTCAGCCTATTATGAGGGCAGAACCTGTATCTTGATCAGGACTTTCCAAAAGTTGACATCAGGGATTTGGTTCAGCTCACTGTAGGGGTGGTAGAGTAAAATTGTGCTGGTATAACTCCGGATTGCATTCACTCACCTCAGGATGGTTGCACTGGCTTTTGGCTGGTCTACCCAGGACACTGAAGGAGGTTCCTGAAGTGGTGGAATCTTCAAATAACACCTCTCTTACAGAGTTTTCAAGAACTCCAGGCTATACCCAGAACTTAGTGAAAGAACGAGATTTCCATTGATTTCACTGGGCTTTGAATCTGGCCCTCACTATTTTATTAATGGGATTTGCCTTGTAGAATGGAGTATTTGCTGCACGGCTGGTAGAGTTTTAAGGCTTCAGAGACCATCATCTGTGCCAGAAGCTGCCTCTAAATGTGAGCACTCTCAAAGGTCAGGGTTGGAGAGCACTGAGGATCCAGTACTCTGGGCTGGGCTCACGTCCAGTAAATGCATTTTAGGCTTTAAGCTTCAGCAGGGTATGTTTAAGGATATTTTCAGTATTGCTTTTATGAGGAGAAGAGCGAGAATTGTTATTGGCTCTTTTCCGACTGTTGATATATAAATATCTGCCAGGGGAAAAAAACACCTCAATAACCACAGGCAAATTGTGAGGGACAAAAAAGACGCTTTACCTAAGCTGAGCACGTGAAGTAGAGTCTCACAGCAACATCTGCCCCTCTGAGTTCTCTCTGCCCATAGATACCTATATCCATAGATACATCTATATCTACACCAAACAGCCCTAAATTTGTGGTCGCGATTTAATTTGCGTGTCGATCAGGAGATCACCCAGAAGCCGACAGGGAAGCAGGGAAGAACAGATCATATTCGGAAGCAGAGACTCCTGAAGACCTACCCGTATGCTGCTAATTGTCCAGTCATTAATGCTACATACGCAATTACCTGTTCAGCCAGCCTTGAGACCGTACGCCCCCTCCTC
>VXAK01007280.1:443117-468547 GCA_013399435.1 Arenaria interpres
TATTGACCAACATTCAAATAAGAAGATAAGAGAGGAAATTGATTTCCATGTCAATGTTTGACTGTAAAATCTGTTTGGAAAACATTTTGTAATGAGCTTTTTGTCATGTGGTTTGCTTGTTTCCAACTTGAGATTATGTGGGGCACATTTGTTTATTTATTGTTAAAAGGTGATATTATTATTATTATTAATTATTATGATTACTATTATTATTATTTTTTGTCCTATGTGCTATAATCTACAGAATGGTCACCAGGGTCACTTACGAAGCACTGCGAAGAGATCTGTTTTTCCATGCATGGAGCATGCAGCGGGAAAGATGGCAGTACTAAAACGGACTGTATTGTGTTGTTAAAAAATACGAATAATCACAAAAGGAGTTGATGTGG
Source organism: Arenaria interpres (assembly GCA_013399435.1). Lineage (NCBI taxonomy): Eukaryota > Metazoa > Chordata > Aves > Charadriiformes > Scolopacidae > Arenaria > Arenaria interpres. The sequence continues at coordinate 443,507 of VXAK01007280.1, forward strand.
TGGACTTGTGACCAAGAAACCAAACTGGATATTTAAAAGCTCCTTACTACTCTGACTTTGAAACCAAAGCTGATTTATCTGCACAGGTTGCTTAACATGAAAAAAATAAAAAATAAAAAAAACTGACAAAAAACTGTACTTAATCTAGAGCAATATCTGTATGGTCAGTAAAGCTGCACTTTGTGTATTTCTTAACAGCTTCAGATCTGTCACTTTTAATTTGTACCATAAAAAAATAAAGAATTGTTTGACATGAAAAAGAAGCTCCTTTCATGTGTTTGTCTTAAATCTCCTGCATTATTCACATGATCAGAGCTCGTGTAATTTCACATCCGTTCAATACAAAAACAGTTAAACATTCAAAAGAAAGGAAGAAAGAAAATCCGTTTGCACTGTGGAGCATCACTTCACCTGCAAAACTAAACGCTGTTTCTGTACCCAGAGCGGGCATGTACATTGGTGATGTCTTATTTTCTCTACAGATATGCAGAGCGGAGGATCTGCCTCAGGAATGTCGTGGAATCACCCAGGTGAGTGTGTATTCTCCCCCAAGGCCAAGTGGAGCAAAGCACAGATGGACACGAAGGCCAGAAACGGTGAACATCCCGGTGCTTCCACAGTTCCCAGAACAAAGCCCTGGTAAGTGCTGGAAGGGGAGTGTGGTCCCGAGCTGGGGTCAACCTTTCAAATGATTTCTTTTGCATTTTTGCAAAGCTTGTGATGTTCGTTCCTCATTTCTTTCTGTGATTATGATATTAGGTAGCAGAAAATGCCTGGTTTTCAGGCCATCTGCATTGAGTCCTGTCTAAAAACATGATTCTGGAAAATCAACACGTTTTGAGAAATGAATTAGTTGTATTATAAAGTTGTTTTGGAAAAAAACAGCCTAGGAAAAAAAGGTTCAGGTAATATTAGAACATAGTGTTTGCGACTTGGGAACAAAATTTTTGCAAAGCCTTTTTCCTTTGTTTGTGTTAAATATTGTTTTACATTTCCAATACCACATGTTAAAGAACCAAAACCTAAATATTTATTTGCATAGGAAATACAGGGGGGGATATTTATTTATCCTGAATTTTTCTAGATTGGACTTTCCCTTTTCCATGCATTTTTTACTGCATTTTATGGGATACATAAGAAAGATACAGGAAAAAGGTAACTTTCTTGTAGACATGATGATCCCGGCACCATAAGTAGGGTAAAGGTGATAGAGGTATAGTCTTTTCTTAGGCCAGCTAGTGTATGTGGAAAGACTAGACAAGCTTTTAAGTTCCCAGATCCTCCTTTGGTCTGAAACAAAAGCAGCTGGATCCAAAGGCAAAGAGAAGCTGAAAACAGAGAGAAGGAAGACACCCCGTGGTACTGTGATGATTTTGAAGTTGTGTCTTAGTACGACCTACACTGCGATTTCTTTGTGCTGTGGGGTAACCCATCGTGCAAGTAGTGAGGACGGGTTTCCACACACCGCCTACAGCCAGGGAGTGCCAACACCGTTAATCCCCAGAGGAGTGCCTTGGGATGAGTAGCCTTCACCCAATGGTAAACACCTGCTCTGCAGCGTGCCTCGAATGGTATGGATGAGGAAAGCCCAGCGTACCACAGACCTGTGGGGGTACCGAAATTACACCAGCTCCTCTAGGCATCCCCTCTCCGCACCGTGGTCTGACAGCCATACTTCAAACCCAGGTAATTCATCTGCTTGTACGATACAAGGATGTGGAGAATGATCCTTCGTGCTTTCCTATCAGCTACTAAAATCTGACCGTGTGTCTTGTCATCCAATACTGATAAAGCAACCGGCAAGTGTTGGATAAAGGCTTTTCCCCCTAGCCTATTTCAAAATACAAAACTTTCTCTTTGGACCATACTATAGGTATTTTAGCTGCCTCATAGTCACCGAACCCTATCTAGCCATTACTTAAATAACCTGCTGTTGTCAAAAGCAGTGGTGACTTTGCAAATGGAATCAATTACGTTCCCACTGATCACTGAAAGGCCAAAATGGATCCTACCTTCAAGCCACCAAAAGCTGACCATAAGACTTCGCACCTGTTACTGACTGCTTAAAAATCAAACTTCTAGAGCTTGGCTGTCACAGCATTTCAAAGGTCCCCAAGTGCAACATTAAGGACAGAGAGCTTAAGAAGCACAGGTCTTTCCATGGCCTCTCTTGTGTACTTCTTGCAAAAAAGAACATATTTGCAATACTCTTGAGAAACGATAAACTCTGTGCCCTGCCCTTCCCTTAAGACAGGTGCGATGGAAGGAAAGTGGACACTAAGATCAGAGAGCTACAGGGAAAATGTGTTTTTATATGGCCTATTCCCCTGAGCAGCTGCTTCGCATCCGGTCACAGTCAGTATCTGGGAGAAAAACTTGGTATTAGCAGGGCTTTGGTAAGCAAAGATTCTCTTCTGCTGACTTAAACTTCAATTAAACAGGCATTCAGGAAGCAAAACAGACTTATCATGAGGGAAGGCTCTCCTGGGGTTTGTTTTTTAATCTGAGAATTCAGATTTAATATGAATCACTCCCATATGAGATCGTGATGTTCTTGAAAATAATTGAGAATTAAAGAGTTGGAAGGGTTTTTTCTTTCTCTCTCCCCCTGCTCTACAGACCTGGAGGTTTGGGTTTTTCCTCATTCACAGTCTTTTACTGTTGCATTTTGCCACATTGTGGACAACAGCGGTCAGGACTGAGCAGAGAGTCACCAGCAGTGACCATGTTTTTTAATCCAGACCCCAGTTGCCCTGGTTTCTCCTGGAATGCCAGCAGCAGCCTTGTCAAATCCACCAAAGCAGCTGCAGGGAGGGCACGCAGGCTCATGCAGTAATGATTCTTTCATTTTATTGTGCTCAGAAGGACACTGAACTTCTCGCCTCGATGCATCATCGCTGGCCTCATGTCAAAACACCAGTGGTCTTCTCAGCTCAAGAGCTGTAGGTGTGATCACATGCACACTCAGTGTGGGTAGGTCTTGGTTCAGGCCACACACACACGTGGAGTCCTTGGCAGTACTAAAACTGTGCTAGGAACTACCTGAGTAGTCCTAAAAGAAGACAAGAGATTCTGTTTTTGTGGAGCAGCAGCTTAAATTTGTGGCATGGGCTCCACCAGTACAACACCAACAAGCTTGTCAGGTCTGGGATTGCTTCCTTCTTTTTGGACCCCACATACTTCTGGTGATCAGCAAATGAGCTCCTGGCTTTCAGTTTACAAAAAAATCCATGCCCCATCCAGTCAATCCATCAATACCATCAACAGGAAGATCTGCCACCTTGTACGTTCTCTCTCAGTGATGGTCCCAGCAGAGTCCTGCAAATGGTTCCAGGATGCCGAAGGTCTTAGAGGACAGCGAGTAAGATGATGCACATGTCTGAATTGTGTGATCAATTTGCAGTTGATCCCAGGGAGCCAGAATTGCCCCAGCAGCCAGGGACTCCCTGGCTGCAGTGTGTAACCTCTGCACGCCCAACCCAGTTCTTTAAACTCATCGAAGAACTTGTGTTGACGTTCAGTCGTTCCTGCTAGTTTTTAATCCTATTAATTTTAAACATCTCACTTTCTCATGAACTGCTGATACCTTTTCTCTAAAACACATAAACTTGTCTTTTAACTATCAACTGAAATGAAAAGACGACAAAGCTATGAAGATCCCTTAATTTCTTTCTGCGAAGGCAGCGCTCTAGTGGTTTTTAGTATCTTGCCTCTGTTCTTTTGACATTTTAAATTCAATTATGTATTCTTAAACAGAGGAGCATGAAACTATCCCCAAAATTACCCCTCAATTCATCCAGGTTAGGCTGTCTGAAGAGAAGCAGTAATTTCTTGAACAGCAACAGCTATTCTCTGTTACTAGTTGTGGAGACCGAAGGGACTGATCTTGCAAGTGCATAATGTAGGTAACTTTATTTGCCCAACTACTGTTATTGATGTTTTGACGCTACCTTCATAGATACATTTAGTGACATGTGTAAGGCTTCACAGGATTGGACCTACCCTAGGCATTTGTGAATCGATACTCATATTTATCACTTTTTCTAGCTCATCCATCAGTAAATCTTGATACGTCCTTTATTATTTTTGAAACGCAAACAACTCAGAGGGGACTGTATCTCAACAAAAGGTATGTGCATATTCCTTCTAAAGTCAATACAGCTATTGTTTCTGGCTCGGCAGACGGCTGCCAGAAACACTTGCTGCTGAAGGTAGTCTGGGCGGGGGGAATATAGGGGGAAACAGGATAAATGTAAGAGCATGAGCCATTAAATATCTTTAAAATACTCTCTATTCTTCCACCGCATTTAAGATCCTTCCATCTGAAGGTGCCCTAGTAAATTCACGTACTGCCCACTAATAAGGAGATCTTACAGCAGCACCGTTTTGTGCTTGCGGTAGACCTAGTCCCAAGCATGTCCATCAGCAACCTGTCTCTAGGATTTAGCAGCTGATCTGGGGATCAAAACTCATCGGGTGGTCTATGCCTCCACAGTAAGGAACACAAAGAGCAGGGATCAAAAATCCACATTGGCATATGCACTTCACAGGTCTTCAAAGAAATTACTCAACAGGTAATAAGTAATAAAGACCACTTCTAGGAAAGAAAAAGACAAAACTTGTAGTCCCTTGTTTAAAAAAAAAAAAAAGAAGAAAGAAAGAAAAAGGCACAACTGACAGAATATGTCTTTTCCTAAAATGTGTTAGAACAGCCGTACACGGTAATAAAAGCCTATCAATCGCTTTGTATCAGCTGAGTGTACACTCACTGTACATCAAGCTTGTGAGGAGTCTGTATTATTTATAACATTCTTCTGCTGTGGTTAAAGGTGTGATATCAAAAGCGGGTCCTGTGGCCCCGGACATCAACTGAAGATGAGAATATGACAAGTTACATTTATGTCTGGAAATGGCTTAGTTTTCACACTGAAACCTGACCATTCTAAACAAGTTAACATTTTTTAAAAGATAAATGTTAAGCCTAAGACTATTTTACTGGAGTAATAGAAATAATCTTCCTAACACTAATTTAAATCCTCTTTGACATGTAATCATTCATGGTTGTTGGAGGGCAGGAAGGTAATGTCCATTTTCAAAGAATCACATGGCAGTTAGTTATTTTTTGATTGTGCACAGCTTGATTATTTCTATTTTAATTTTATTAACATACTGTAATTCGGTAATATTTAAAAGTGAATGTGCCCATATACAAAACCAGCATCTGCAGCCTATCACAGGTAAGGTAAGCAGTCAGTTCTGCAAGTACTTAAATGTTTACATGGCCATGTCAGCTTGGCATCATAAAGAAGCAACCCATTGCATGTTTGCTTTCTTTATCTACGTAGAATTCATACAATTTTAACCTCAATGCTTTAAAACATTGGCCAGTTTCAAACTCACCTGACAGAAGGAAAGAAACCCTTACAAATAATTGTGTACAGGTTTAATGAAAAGAGCCTAGAGAAGAGAAAGGCAGATCAGAGTCCCAGGTGAGAAAAAGGTTGCAGTAAGCTCAACCCTTACTCAACGCCAGAGAATCAACATAGGACAAGGAAAAAGAAAGTCCTTCTAAAACCCCCAGTTGCAGGAAAAAATTATCACACCGAGCTCACAAGCCATCAGGAGATGCGCATCCTCGAAAACCAGATTTCAGCAGTCCTGGTACTCACAGTTCTTCATATTTTTCATGTGATTTACAAGCCCAGCCACTGATGCCTCAGAATGGGCATACCAGCAAGGATCAGTGGGCTGTCTGGTCTCACATAGCCCACTGCTAACTTCTTCACAGAAGTAAATCGTGCCAGGGTGCATTTAAATTACAATAAATAGGCACAACTCTTTTCCCAGCACAACAGGTAGGTAGGCCTAGGTGTCCTTTAAAACCGTTCCTTGCTGTGGAGAGGTACTGTCTTTAAAAGAAAGTAGTCTGTCACTTCCATTTTCAATACAGCAGTTATATTGTAATTTAGGATGAAAAAAATCTCTAGCTGAAAAAAGCATTCCATTCTTATTGCACTGGGAAGGTGATTAAAAGGAAGGGGGAGAGGAAAATAGCCTCCCAGTAGAAACTGTTTATGAGGTATTGTATTAGAAAGTCTATTTTTCTGGCTCAGGGTTTAAATCAGAAAAATAGGTTACCTTTGAATACAGCAGAGAAATAAACACAACTTTTCATTTATTAACTTAACAAAATCTGCAGCAGGTTTGAGGTTGGTTTTGTTTGCTATTGTCAGCAAGGTTTTGCACACTGGAAGCAGCCTATGTAAACTGGGGGGAGATGTTCAAGTGTAGGAGATTACAGGTTTACCTTAAGAAGCATTGTTGCTCGAGTGTTGGTTCTGGAACTGGACAGGATTTGGACATTCCTTTTCAATGCTTCCCTCTTCTAATGCTCATCTGCTTTCAAAGAAGCTCTGGAACTCGCTGCCTTCAGCACCTGTGCAGTAAAATGGGTTAGAGGAGGGCAGCAAAGTCTAAATCCAGTTCAATTTATCAGAATAAAGGTTGATCGTGCTTGGCAGAGAGGCTTATTGCTCTCTCCCGACCCCACGCATCCAAGGAGGAAAACACATGTCCTACCACAGGGTAGCGTGGCAAGACAAATATACTGCAAGGCTAAAGGAAGCCCACACCAGCCTTACAGGCAGCTCTCTGCGTCTTCACAAGTTGATAATAAACGCAGTGGCTGGAATAGGAACCCCTGCAAGGCAGGCACCCGCAGCACGTGGGGCCTGGCCCTTGAAGCGTAAGGACGTGGGAGATATGAATAAGGAAGCAAACTCTTCGTGCAACCACAAGCACTGAGGAGCTGACCTTCCAGTCTCCAAAATGGAAAATCTGATGAAATAGCGGGTTTAGCTATGGAATACAGCTAATTGGGTTAAAATACAGTCCTGGAGACCTTTTCTTTCATGAGCTGGTAAGATAATTTTTAAGTATAGTCCAGATAATCAACACGCGTTTTTTTCCCCTTTGCTTGGTCCGTCCTAGTGATTTTCCTTCAGGCTTTTCAGTGTTTCAGCCGTTGCTTTCATTTGCCTTTGACGTTCACAGCACAACCTCAACAGAGTCACAGACTATGAATATAGCTGGCAGATGCAACTTACAGCCTTCCCCAGCACCCTGGTATCCAGATCAACTAGGCAACAAGTTTCAGAAGATGACGATCTGTAATCTTCTGTTGGCATAGGCAAATGTGCTCTGCAAATTTCTGCACCAGTAGAATTGGCTGCTATGCCCCTTTCCAACCCCTGTCCCCAGCTGCCAAAGATGACTGACTCTTCAGATCTTCCAGCAGACACTCTCTTCTCCTCCTTCCCTACCTCATTTCAGTTGGGACAACCTCAAGAAACACTTAGTATTCCAATTTTTTAAGCTAACCCACTTCTGTATGACAGAAGCAGATTGAGGAGCCAGCACACAGGCTGCTCCAACAGCAAAGGTGCAAAAAGAAAGGAACGAGGGAAAGGCTGAGCACAGAAATGTCATCCATAAGCACAGCTGGATCCAAAACCTCACCCCATCCGACCCTCCCAAAAAGCAGGTAACTATTCACTGCCTCAGAGTTTCAGCACATCCCTTAGGGAGATTCACACAACCTATGATTGTGCTTGGAATTTTCTGCTTTCTCACATCCTCTCCGTAATATTTAATCTTTTTGTTTAAATTTGGCAACGTGAAGACTACGCCATATCTGTTCTGAAGAAGGAGAATCATTTGTTTAAGGACTGGCTTGCCAGAAATACCTGTATTTATGTTAATGAACCTCAGAGACTGTTTCCTTTAAACAAGGAATTCCACGAGGAAAAAAATAACTGAAACATGCTCTTGTTTTGCGTATCAATATTGAAGCAGTTTGTCTTTTTTCTTTATTAATTTTTTACCATTATGACATGACCAAATCCCTTCTTTTCCTCTCAATCGCGTTAAGTTCTAATTTCAGCTGCCATTCTGGTGAAGAACAAAAATTAAAATTCATTATTTTTATTTCATAAGGTGAGGTGACCCTAGACATGAGCATGTCTGAGTAGAAAGCCAGTTGTTGACCACCCTGCAGTCCCTGTTACCACGCTGGGAGGAAGTTTATTACACATGTGAAGTATCAGTCTGGTAGAAAAACCAAGACCTATCTTTCTCATTGACGCAGCACGTACAGCAAGAGAGGAAAAAAAAAATAATCAAGCTGTATACGCCTACTGAGACCTTGTCCTTCCACTTGAGACTACTGACAGAGTGCAAGCTACTACCAGTGTAACAACAGTTCTGCTGTTAGAGATACCGCTCTGCTTTGAGCCTGGTTTGTCATCAACAATTCACCTCACATAGGACACCAAATGGTGTCCCTCATGTGAAAACAACTTGTAAACTAATAAATAAGAGGAAGAGATATTTAATAATTGATAATGAAATGGAGTAAAACCAGTGACCTTGGCAGAAAACATTCTGCGTCTTATTAGCAATTGCCAGAGCCAGTCATCCATCCTCCTTAAATCCATTTCCTGAATGCGTTGCATCTCTTGAATTTATACTGCTCTGGCATCAAACCATGAACATCACTTTTCTGACGTTCACCGTCTTGCAGCCTAAATCCAGCAGACTTCGCTCCTCCTACCAGCAACGGCCTCTTTGTCTATTTTTCCTACATACAGATATATATGCTTCTCTAAATTTTCCACAAAAGTCTAGCTGTAGAAATATTTGTGGGTTCGATAATTTTATTGATTTTGGTAGCCTCAGGTTGCATAGTGCCTGAGCACAACTGGAGTTTATGGACTACTGGCATGAGGTATATATTTTAGAGTTCTCCTTAAAAGCTAGAGGAAAAATGAGGGCCGTATTATTCCTTCTACAGGTTTTACGGTGGAAAAGAGGGCATTGTAGACAACGATTACTCAGTACGCTGTGCAAAAATCATTGCCAGGGACCAAAAAATCACCTCCTATACAGTGTTGTTGGCAGTACAACAAACATGCTACACCAGGATTTTTATAAGTAATATTAATCTTTCCTGCTGGAGTTGGCCACTGTTAACGCACTGTCATGGTAAGGCTGTATGTTTAAGCCACTCAGAAGTCCTCCCATTTTAAATAAACTATTTTTCAAGTATCTTTCAACCGTTCCAATTGCATCTACATTTCTTCATCTTCTAGAGACTTAACAGGAGCATTCAGCCTTTTGGAAGGGATGCAAGGTTAACCACATTTACCAGGTATGTCCATGTGAATATATATTCACACAAATGCAAATGAGCATATACAGGTTTATGTGAATATACGTATTTGTGTATTTTTATACACACACACAAACATGCCATAGATGCAGATACATAAAAATTTTAGTTGTGGCCATTGTAGCCACGTTTGAACCCACTGCTGAACAAATGGTTGAACCACTTAATCTTGTTCTAAAGAAATGCCTTGCTATATTATTTTTGGCTTCGGTTGCATTTTAAAGCACTCACCCCTAAATTAGAACTGGGGAGGTTCCAGGCTTCAGAAAAAGGCTAGCGTTCACTAGTCTCCAAAACAAGAGCAGCCCGTTCCCTGAAATAAATCCTGCTAACAATTTTTCTTAATGTATTTGTGTATTTTAAGGGTGCAGCAGCAGCAGGGGAACAGGTCAAGTATTTTTGATGATTTCATTCCTTACACTGCACAACTAATTATTTTGGAAGGTTTTTTTCTTTTCATCTTTTCATTCCGCACAAATATGGATTGATTTTTTTTTTTCCTTCTGCCATTGCCTGCAGCAAAGTGAAATGCACACATAAAATAACCATATAAAAGTCTAACAACTTTTTTTCAAAGTGTTTTCTTACACATCACCCTGGCAGAAATTTCAGAGGTTTGTTGTTGAGGCTGTGGGAGGTGTTGCAAGAGGAGGGGGGCTAGGATATTTATACACCTGCCTAGATTCAGAACAGTTTTAAAATAACAAAACTTCTTATGAGCAGCTGCAAGGAAGGGAGTGAGCAGGAGAGAATTTGGATTCCGTGAGATTAGACTATAAGCGGTGTCAATGGTAATAAGCAATCAATGAGACCTGAATGAAAACTGGAAGAAAAAAATACTTCCCTGCATGTGTGATGGAACTTATTAGTAAATTTTGATTAGTGACCTTTCTGTGACTGCTTCCTGAAGACGTTTGGGCGTTTGAGCTGCAGTATCATCTTTACCGTCCAAGTCTAAAACTGAAATAACCACTTACACGAAGTTTTGAGTGGCAGATGCACTATCTTCACTAGCCACTTTGAGGGGTGTTACATAAAGCACAAATAAGATAATTAGCGGAAGCATTTCTCCGGGGGGTAAAAGAAACCAGCTGTGTACTCAGGCTTCAAATTCAGGAGGGGCCTGGTTTCCTCTCAGGTGCAGTGGAAGAGTCATTTCAGTGGTGAACAGCAAGTTGTGTTGTGAAATGGATGAAATTCAAACATAAATTATCCTGTCACTACTGGAAACGAGTCGCAGCAATCTGCACTGGTCTTGAATGATACAGGCTGTTGGATCTTTTCCACTACCCAATACAATCTCAAGTAATAGAGCTATTTACATGAAAGTACATATATTACTTTATTTAGCTTTGGGAACGCTGACATTTTCTATCCAAATGACCACTTGGAAGGTTCTACAGATGTATCCACAGCCTCCAAAACGTTAAAACTCTTTGTCTTTTCATTTTGGCAGGGTACCCCTGGAGAAGAGTCCTATGGACTCTGCTCCCCCTTTGCTTCCCAGAAAGGCAGTTTGCCCTGTTATCTTTCTCCAGAAGCCTTTAGAGAAGCTTCCTTGGCACCTCTCCGCACAGGAGAGTCCGGGCTACGCTGCTGCACCACTCACGCAGCAACCACCACCCAGAGCCCCAGTGACTGCAGCCCCCTCGGATCATCTCGAGGAATTTCCAGCTGCCCCCCTCTCTTTCCCAAGGGCAGAAGTCACTATAATCCTGGGCCAGACTGCTCCTCTTGGCACCACGAACGCAACGTTCAGATGAACACAAAGTGAGCTGGAACAGGTCTTCAGGGGCCGAACGTCTGACAAACTAAAGCATGCATCTACTGATTGTCTTTGTCAGCTCTTAGTAGACAACGTTTTAACATTTACAGGTAACTGAACGCTGCCATTTCCAATACATTTACGGTAAGAAACTCCCTCATCATTAATTCTGCAGACTTCTATAGATGTTAAAATGGTGTTGACATTTAAAGCACGCCAACTCTAATACTTGCAACCAACATCGATGTCTGCATATCTGAAAATGAAGTTCCACACTGCTGACAATTGTTCTGGTTGCTAGCATTCAGCATTTGTCTTGGTAAGTAACGTGTGTGTGTGTATTAGCAAATGCATGGAAAACCGAAGGGGCCATTTTAAAGGCACTCCCCTGCAATTTCTGGATAGCAAAGGAGTGGGTTTTGAAAACCAGCAGCCATCTCAGAAGACAGAGGTGGAGCAAGCATGGAATATCCTGGAGAAAATCTATAGGGCCTACGAGAGCAGGTGGACTCTAAGAGTTGCTGGCTCTTTTCTCTCTGAGGGGCAAAAACTCTGGCTGCATTTTCAGGCCTTCTCAGTTTGATTTAGGGTTGATTTTCTCAAGGAGGTGAGCGTGTGTAAAGACTGGTGCTGTAGGGGCACCAAGGTCATTAATAGACCTTACTGTTCCTACCCAGCCCCTCCCCGGGGCTTCCCCTGCTTCTGCCCACAGCTCAAGACCCCATTTCAGACCACCCAAAGCCATCACTCCCTGCCACAGGAGCACTGACCTCCAGCTCCCCACAGCCCTACCCTGGCACTTCACCCCACTGAACCAGCCCAACCTGCTGGCTAATGGCCTGGCATGGCCTCACATCAGCCTCATCACCATGAACTTGCCTGACAACCTGGGCTGAACCCAGCTTCCCACTCTCCCTGCTTACCTCTCTCAGGGGTGGTGGGACCAGTCCCCGGCCAACACAACCTGCTGGCTTGATCATCTTCCTTCTAGCCCCTTCAGGAGCTGCTGCTCTGGCTGCCCCCCAACAGATACTATGCAACGTTAGCAAGCTTTGGGAGAGGGGCTCCCTTGGAGAGGAGGAGTCTGCAAATGTTTCACCTGTGTCTCATCTTGGAGACTGGGGCCACCTGAACACTCAGAGCTGCTTGTTCTACAGTTTGACCATGAAACCTTTGTTTCCCCAGGCTTGTCCTGACTGTCTACATCAGAAATAGATGTATCCTTAGACCCAGAGACAGGTCTAAGCAAGAAGGCTTAATGAAGCACTGCACGCTGGCAGAACAGTAACCGGGGAGTGCATATTCCCAGTCTATTGCAAATATGAAGTCAAACTCATTAGCACGGCCCTCTGATGCTGAGGTCATGGGCAGACCCACAGCAGAAACACCTGCAGCAGCTTAAGGTCTTGATTGCCCATGAGCTGATTGATACCACCTTTTTGCTTGCTTTCTCTTTTGTGTTGCATCTCCTGCCCCAGCAAAAAAGTGTTTCAGCAGCCTAGTTTCAAATAGCTCATGACTGTGGGTTTAAGCATGTGGTGAGGCATTACAGCAGAGAGCTTCTAGCTTTCAAAAGGGGTTCCCTCCTGTCCCCACTTTTGCTGCCTCCAGTACTTTTGCCTGGCTGGTTAGTCCTTCGCTCTCTCTTCCACCAGCTCTGATGTTCATCTAACTGCAAGGTAAACTCACCCAACTCATTAATCCAGGAGAAAACACGATGGGTCAGGGGCTACGTGAGTTAGTTTTCTATTTAAATTGAATTTGGCTTACTATGCTATCAGGGAAGTATCACAGCCAAGACAAAAGACAGGGGGAATGGGACTACTTTCTTTTCTTAGTACCAAACTCCTAGATAAGCTTTGGTATATTGTTTAACTACGCATAAAGGTGCCAGACCTACCACTGATACGACTGAGGTGTAAGTTTGTTTCACGCTTGCAGTAGCCTCCAACATAGGAGGAGAAAAACAGGTAGCTTAGGGCAATCAACTATGAAAATGTCCCAAGTAGCTTCACCAGATTTTGGTGTAGTCTGACCTTCTGATGATGCTGGGATGAAGCTAGTCTGTTACTAGTCTGGTTTATTCCACTTTTGCTACCAACTAAGGACCAGCCCCAAGTCAGCAGTGCTGATGACGTACAAGACTCGATCTCTGCATCCCTGAGCCCTTGGTTGGGGCACATTGAGTCATGAGAAGCATAGTTCTTGCTCTGCAGACAGGAGTCCTCAGAGCAAAAGGATGAGAATAGACATTGTAAATAAAATGTGAAGTACAAAGAAAATAGCAGGGTGGGGGGGAGAAAGGGAAGGGAAAGTAAACATTTACAACAATTTGGCGGCCGTTTTTTGAAACTGTTTTGCTTCCAATATGAGGATTTAACTTACAGGTTAGTAATGATAATTAGCAATGAGAGTTAGTGATAAGATACTTTAAATTATTCGCATCTGTACGAATTAGGGTAGATTGTAAAGTAATCACAGACATTTACTAGGCCACACATTTACCTGACTAGCTGTGACCACTTCACCTTTCCATACATATCAGCTTTGTGTAAATTAAATTATTAATTATTCCATTGATACTATTTCTTTCTAAGTATGTCCCCCCAAACAACACTTATTCAGCAATGCTGGAACACCACAGTGCAGTTCAGACTGCCTCTTAGTTGCAAGTAGCTAGTCCTGACCCAACCTGATTAAGCAGATATTCCTCTAATTAAACAACTCAACTTGGCTGTGACACAAAGCAAGGAAAAAAACTGAAAGGGTATGTACTAAAAAGCATACATTATCTTTTTGATCTTTTCTTTTCCATGACCGGCTATTGTATGGGATATGCCACATGGAGTATATTATGGTTTGTGCATCCTTTTATGTAGGGGTGATTGGTAACAAATTAATAATATATTTTACCAAAGAGGGCATTTGGAGTTGAGCGCTCAAGTCAAAAAGCAGACCTCTAGCTGTGGCTTCTTTCTGAAAGTGGAAAATGCTTGCTCCTTCACTATTATCTTCTAAAGGAGCTGGTGGGGACTCGATATGCTTTTAAAGTTAGTTGAAAGTAGGGGTCCTGAATGTGATTTAATTCTTTTTTCACCAACGTCTTGCTCCTCTCATCATAAAGACTGGTGCCAGTTGAACGTTCTAGGTGCTGTGGGCAACACCTTGAATAAACATCTGCCCGCTTAAGTCATGGAAAATTTTACTAGTGACTCTGATGTGTCAGAATTTTGTCCAAAATGTCCATACTCTGCACGGATACATTTCTACTTCTAGATTTGAAAAATGTGTAAGAAACCTTCACGTAATACCTCCTCCTGCCCACGTGGCAAAGGGCAGCAGCAGAGAGGCTAAGGAATTTACAGAGCTAGTGATTCTGCTGAAAAAGAGGTATGTTTTTCCTGTTAAGTTTGACTTTAAAGAGTGAGCGAAAATTTTGTTATAACTTTTTAAGCTATTGATAGTATAGATGACAAGGAATTATCATCACTGTACCCCTGAGGATCAGGGGGCTTCAATCCTGTTATTGGCTCTGCCTGTGGTTGCAGCATCCCTTCTCTTTCAGGAACATATAGTCTTGTACAGTAGCTTTCAGAGATTGATGAAGCTCCTGAGTGTATGCGAAGGAGATTTCATCCACATGGAAGCATCATACACCATTAAGGCTGCAGTGCAGCCCTAATGTGGAAGTTGTTCTATCAGGGGCTGGTATACAACGTGTTACTCTGTGGGGACTCCAAGCACTATTACCACCCTTGTCAGGCAGGCAAAGACAATAAGTTGTGTGTGCTGCTACCACGTGGCTGGACTCCTGACACGAGCCTCTAGGCAAATGGTAATACAGATAAATAATAGTGGACAGGCGACTTCTGAAAAAGAAGGCTCACCCTTTCAGGGACAAGAAGCCTGTAGAAATCAGGAGGTCAAGTCCTGTGCAAATATTTAAAATCACATTAGTATTTTGATGGTTGGGGATGTGATTGATTTTTGCTTTTATTTGTCCCCCTTCCGTTAGCTTTTTAATCAAAATGAAATCTAATCACAGTCAGTTATTAGAGCCCTGCTGACAGATGGTAACTTGTTAAGCCATGGTTGTGTGATTGTGTCCATCGTTTGCCTGTACTCCGTGCCAGAGCCAGTAGCCCTCATCTGGTCTCAAAAGCTTTATTAATGTAACTCAATTTGGCTCAGAAATCACTCTGGCCACTTCTTTACCCCTAGTGTGAGACATTATCTTATTTCAGGTTGAGTTAATAACTGACCAACTAAATATAAGACACTCCTTAAGCCATTTAAGTTTTGCCTTGAAGGCTGGAAGATAAATGAGTTTACAAGTAGTTTTGTTACACTGACACTAAGTAAATCACTACACTTTTCTGTGTATATAAAGTTTAAGTACACTTGAAGAAATGTCAAGTTACAGTGGTACAAAATCATATTGTCCTTCAGTCAAGCCACAGCAACAGGCTGAGTGCATGCTCCTGTAAAGTAAAACACAACAGCTTAAAGCTCCCTTTGCGAGTTAACCTACAGATTAAGCTGTTTCATTAAAATGTAAGCCACTATGTGTTAACCCTGAAGTCAGAGTGACCTGAGACAGTATCTGTGGTCAGTTGGCACATCTCAGCTGGTGGGGATAATCGGTTAAACCCCTCATTGTTTCAAAGTGGCTTCACATGCTAAGTGCATTAACCATTTCCATATTTTAACCACTTGAAGGTTGAAAGGCATTTCAATTTGGAAATTTCTCATAGCTCTAATAAGCTTGATTCTTTTGCAGTCTGCCTAAAAGCAGTGGAATTCACCTTTTGGAACAGACGCACAAATGGATGTATGTCTTTGATGTGTTTAGAGCTACAAAAGTTTGATGTTTTCAATTAAAACAAGTGCTATTTACTTCTGTACTTACGGGTAATAGAGCACTTTTGACTTCTACAAAGTGCGTGTTATTAAAGCACTTTGCTAATGTACAAAGGCACTTTCATAAAACAAGGAAGAAAAGAAGCAGTCCTCTTTCAAACTGTCTCTGGAAAATGAGATGAAAGTAGAAAAAAAAAAACTTGCGGGAAAAGAGTTCTTTAACAATAAGAGAGCTGTCTTCAACTGTTCCCATCTATGATTTCAGTCATCATCTTTATGCCTAGAAGCACTTTTATAAACATTTGTAACAATTTAAACATATTCTATCACTCAAAACTTTCCACACAAGGGCCCTTCACCCTAACCTTTTTGATGAGGCCAGAAAACACTTATCTTGCGGTTTCCAAGGTATTCCTAAAATAGTACAATGGACAAATAATATGGTATTGTTGGTGTTCTGCAGTAACTATTACTGATTTATTACTTAATATCATTATTGAAACTGTATGTGGACCTCTTACTTCTGTGTATCGCAGTTTATTTATTTTCAGCAAATATTTCCTGTATTATGCTCTGGAATTGCAGTTTTCAGGAATTTAGGTCCTGATTCAGCCAGGCAGAGGATGTTTAATTCTTTTCTGAAGCCATTTTCCTCTTCTACAATTATTCTTGTCCTCTCTTGTATTTAGTAGTGACAATGACAGAGTTCCATCACTCAGAAATTTGCACAGTCAGATCTACAACCCCTAACTATCTGGTACAATATGCCCAAAAACGTAACTATTATGTTAGGTTTGTGGTAGCCGAGCTGAAGGAAGGACTGGTGTGTTTTTCTCCAAACCTTTTCCTGTTAGGCCAAGAAAGGGGTTTATATTTCTTCTATTCCAAGTAAAGCTGAAAGGCTGTTTTATAGAGGGGAAAAAAATTATTTCCAACAAAATACCTCTCAAATCGTGAGTGTCTCTAAAATGGCAGAGGAAAAAAAAAGTATTACTCTTCAGGTCATATAGCAATGTTTCCAGTAATGTGGCGTTTCTAATGGAGAAATCATCAGCAGAGATGTTGTTATTTTTCTGCAAAGACCTTTGTGCAAGAGGCTTAAAACCTCTTCCATTTCAGTTTCAGAATAAGGCAAAAGGAAGGGCACCTTACCCACTATCTCTTAAATATATGTATTGCTTCTCATCTCTAAGAAAGGAGTTCTAACCTGGGAATGATGATTACACTGCATTATTTTGCTTCTACAGTGGTACCTTCAAAAACAAAAATGCCCCATCTTAGTTTTCTATTAAAAACCAGCTTCTGATGGCTTCTATACACTTTGTCCCATCAATCCTTCTGTCTCTGAATGATTTCTACCTTTTCATTCTCTCGTGTTTTATTGTTTCACAATGATAGATTTTTGATCTCTTCTCATTGGTGTAAGTAGTCAAATAAATAGAACAGCCAGCTGGAACAGATGTTTAGTACAGAATATGTAGAGAAGAAGGTAAAAAGGAGTTTGTCTTGTAGGAGAATCCAAAAGCAAAGCACAGCTCTCGGCAGTCGGACTTCTAAGGCCAGAGTCAAAACCCACCTTTTTGGGAAAGGATGAGTTTTTATGCTCCTATGTGTGCAAACATTTATTTATTTATTTATTGCAGCGTAAAATGTCATCTCATAAAAGCATCAGCTGCAACCTGAGATGCTATTACAGGGTTTGTATTATTAGCATCCAAGAGTGCTGGGGGTGAGGAAAAGGTGCAGGAGCAGCAGGGGACTGTTGCCGTAAACAGGATTTCACAGAGTCATGGGTCTTTCAAAGACATCTCCAGCTTACATTACTTCTAAAGTTAGCATTATTTCTCCATTCCAAATAATCAGAAATAAAACATCAGACAGTAAACACTCCCCCAGTGACTAACAGCGTTGTTTGGGTCTTTTCTTCCCCCCACTTGCCACCCCCCCCACTACTTCGCAGAAAGAAAAGACACTAAAAGTTCCTTCTGTGAGTTGCCAAGGTGCTCCCAGCCCATTGTGCAGAATCATTGTCAGGTTAAATTAGGGAGTACAGACTCCATGAGTGTAAAAAAATCAATACTTGATGGAAGATTGCTCCCCGGAAAATCTGTTTTGATTCCAGGATTAATTCGCGACCAAAGGCTTCTGCAAAATGACATGCCATTAGTCAGAAAATGAACACATTCTACCCTTGAAATTGGATGGAAATATGTCAGGTGATTGACCTATTCATTCTCTTCGCTCTCTGGGCAGAGAGAGTAGGTGTGGTAGCTGTGAATTAGGCCCACGAACCAGGTCCATTTTCCAAGCAGGAGGAAAAAAAAAAAGATAAAAAAAAAGTCCAATGTGAATTGCAAGTATTCTCTAGGCCATTGTTGTAAAGCTATTGCAAATGCATTCCGTCAAGGTAAATGCATTTGTCTGGAAGGCCTGACTCTCTTGTGTTTTCTAAATCTCAGAATAAACCATACTAAAAATCTTAAAATAAAGCTGGGATCTTTTTTTTCTCTGCAAAAAAGGCTTGCAATATTAATGACAATGTAATTTGTTTGCTGTATATAAAGTAACATTCCACCACCCCCCCTCCTTTTGCTCACCAGTTTCTTCCACAAAAACTTTCAGGAGACAAACCCAAGGCTAGAGCTGGGCTGTGTTCAGGCCTCTCTGA
Source organism: Arenaria interpres (assembly GCA_013399435.1). Taxonomy (NCBI): domain Eukaryota; kingdom Metazoa; phylum Chordata; class Aves; order Charadriiformes; family Scolopacidae; genus Arenaria; species Arenaria interpres. The sequence continues at coordinate 462,029 of VXAK01007280.1, forward strand.
ACGGTCCCTGTGGCAACCACCGTGGCCAGGCACGAGCTGGACAAGTGGCCCCTGGGCTGGCTTCCTAGCGCTGTGCTTCCCTGCCTTGCAAGGTGCCAAACTCTAGGACAAAAGGGCATTTTAATCTCTGCGTTTATATATTCTGAGCCTGAACTATGTCTGCTTATACCGTTGAAACATGCTGAATATGTGGAATAGAAAGGTCAAGACACGAGATATTTGTATTTATTTATCTGGTGTGGAATTGCCAAGGTGAATCTAACCTCATGGCAGGTAGACTTTTCCAGTAAAGAGAGAAGTTACGGGCGGCAGCGTTAGACCTTCTGTCTGGTGAGTGGGAAGGCTGTGTGGCACTCACACTGACCTGACTGGAGTGCACTGAGACGAGAGAGGTTGCTCCCAAATATGCTAAAGAATGCAAAATTGCTGCGGAGGCTTAGCTCTTTCAGAAAGAAGTCACCACCAGGGTTTTCTTTTTGTAACCTCTCTGAAGAACGCTGCCAGTGGGTACATCATACTAGGACTCAAGCCATCTGGAGAGATCTTGAGAGAAAAATGTGTGCACAGGTAGAAGGAAAGCAACAAATGACATCACCAAAAGGTGTGTTGGCACTGACTGAATATTCAATAGCAGCCTAATCCATCAAACTTCTAAGCACTGACGTATCAGGGGACTGATTCGCTAAAAATTGGACCCTCCTTTGCTGTAATACTCCTCCAAAAACGGTTCTAACTTAACTTTGGAAAATTTTGGACTTGAAATTCTGCAGTTATTATCTTCCATTTTAATTGTGATACCGTCTGTGTTGGCTTTCTCATAAAGATCCCACAATAAAGGCCGAACTTACAAAAAGTCCTCATTTTTTAAGTCCAGTTCTGGTGATTCTTTCAAATTTTGAAAGTAACGTATTGTGTGAAGAGGAAGTCGTTGAAAGTGGTGATCCATGCATGATTACCCAGGTTGGAGTGTTAGCGTGTTGGTGGATTAATTCTTCTACATGAGGTCAAGTTGAGCTTTTCAACATGGCCGTCAATATCTACGGGGAAGAAGCAGCTGTTTCCTAGCAGCACCCCAGGAGTGGCTTGTGATGGTGACACTGGAGTGCTCAACTAATCTTTGTTTCTTTGATGATTTCACAGACTAAGTGTCTTCCAAGAAAACCATTTAAAATTACAACACCGAGCTTAAAATCAGCAGGAGACGTTCCTCTCCCCCGATTAGCGGGATCCTCACTGACAACCCACTGCAGCATTTCTATTATAAATGTGCACCAGAATAATATTGTAACCTTTGGTTGAAGCACAGGGGATCCTGTCAGGCGTCTTACAAAGGATTAATAGTTATTTCTACTTGGTGGGAACCCTGGAGATGTAAAACCATCAAAACAGCAAAAGAGAGTAATATCCTATGTTAATATTATGGAGCAGCACCAACTGTTCCCCTCAGAGTCCACATCCCAACCACACTAGCGGAGTCTTATCTTTGATCCAAAGGTCAGTGCAGTCACTGCTTCATTTGAAGAAATAATCACTGTGAATAGAATTTGTTTCTTCTGCCCTTTCCTCATCTAAAAGCAAGGTGTCAAGTTTTCTTGTCTTGGAGAGACAGAAACCTCAGAGAGAGGGAGTCATCCCATCCCAAGACAGGAAGGGTGAACTGCCCTCCAAAGTTCCCTTCCTCTACCTATTAACTTCAAGAGGGATCTTAGGAGATTAACTTGGACTGGATGCCAAAGTGCTAACCTTAGATAAAATTAATCCCATTCTTCATGCCCACATCCACACACCTGCAGAAGAAATATAAAAATGAGCATCTCTCAGAAGCACCAAGAGGGTTCCCTAATTAAAGCCAGTGGGCTGTTCTCAGTGGCAAAACTCTCACTGATTTCAGTAGAAACAGGAGCAATCCATGAAGATTTTGAGCTCAGCAGATGCTAAAAGTGATGCAGGTTAAAAATCCCTTGGAGGCAATTTGATTTTGATAGAAAGAGAAGCAACAGGCTTAGGCTTAACCAGCAGCAAAACAGGTTAGATTAGATGTTAAGGGGAAAAAAACTTTCTCAGCACGAGGCAGGTGGACACCTGTGCTTAGGAGCCTACCTAAGCAATCAGGAATTATTTAAATGGATAAGACTGTTTTGAAACAGGAACTTAATTTTTATCGTTCTGTAGCAGTTTTGATATTCTCTCCTTCATTTTTTGGGGGGGTTCGTCTAGAAATTTATCATGGTAGAAAATGTGCAGGCATAGAAAGTGTATGAGAGGTTTCCAAGTTCAGTAGCACAAGCTCTCAGATGTTATGAAGATATAAAAGCTTTTGGGCTGCAACTACGTTGCGGGTGCACATTTCCAGACTTCTGCTTACCACTGAATTCATACTCGAGGCTCTTAATAACTCTGCTTTCCTTTACTCTAAAGCCATTTCTTCTTTCTCACTCTTTTCCATCTCTTAGTTCTCTCATCTATATTGCCTGAGCTTCTCTCCCATTTTGTATTTTGGACTGTTTGGGTATCTAGTCTCAACTCTAAGGACCACTGCTACAGGCTGATAACCAACTAGTCTTCATGAGCTGTTATGTGAATAAAAGGTTGCAGGAATGAAGGGCTTTGCCTAAAAATTTTCAAGTTCTGTTGAACTATTTCTCAGTGAAAAAAAAAAAATAAGAATTTGAAACTAATGACCTAAGATTTTTTTAGATTTTTTTAATGAGGGCCACCATGACTAGGTTGTATAGGTATAAAAGTGGAAAAAAAGACTGGCATAGGCAGTTCTGTGTGTGCTTGCGTGCATCTCCTGTGGTGATACGTCAGTAGAGCAGCTCCTCCTATTTTCAATTAGCCAAGCTTTACTCTTAATGGATCTAGAACTTAAGATAAATTGGCAAATTATTCTCAGAATGTTGGTGGAGCTTGCCCTGCAAAGAAAAAAAAAATTGCATCCAAGAGCATGGAAAAATATCTTTAAATGATGAGTCTAAAATGGCCTTGATTGATTATTTAATTAATATAGCAAATTCTGTAAATAAAGCCCTTGACCATGGAGGTCTCCTAGACCTCCAACGTTGAAGTACATACTCTGAAGGACTCTGCACTACCTCATTTTCCTGTACACCCTAAATATTGGTAATGGTTTCTGGCCCATCGTTCTATCTACAGTTATGTACTTGTAAGTGTGGTCAGCAGCCCAAATTTTGTGATGTACAAACTCAAAGAAACACTCTAATGCTTCCAATGGGAACATCTTTTCTTCCTGTTCTCATCTTGATCTCTCATCTCTTCCATAACACAGGAGTAACCTTCCCCTAGGACAATTCCTGTCCGTATCACATATTCAGTGACCACTTACATTCAGTCCAAAATCCAAATTCATCTCCACCGGGCACTATGAGCAGCCCTTCCTTCTTCCTCTACTTATAATCTCAGGTTATGTATCTGACTTATGCCTGATTATGAACTCTTGAGCTCAGTGGGCAGCTGCGTCTGAATATGTGACATTTACAATAATCTGATGGACATTTGAAATTTAGGGGAAAAAAAATAATTAAACTTTCCTGATGAATATGCCTGAACAGAGGAGGTAAAGTTGGAGCAAGCCTGAAATCTAGGTATCATTTTATTAAAATGCTATTAAAGATGCAGATGTTTCTTTCAAAAGAGTGAAAATAGACCTTGAAGCCAGTGATTAGCAGAAGAGCAAAAATCCTGTAAAGCCAGAAAATTGACCGTACGGTACAATCAAGTGTCTTTGTGAAGTTATAAATGCTTTCTTAGAAAAATCCCTATAAATTAGTGACTGTACAAGAAAATCTAAAGGAAGGTGAACTCTTGGCATAGCTTCCAATCACAGTTTGCACATATAGTTCATAACAGTTAATGACATTTTTCTTCTCTTCAATTTCACATAAAAAGATAAAAAGGAAAACTGCGAGAATTTGTCCATAGCATGATGGCTGTGGTCAATATCTTGCTATTTGCTCTGTCAATGCCATCAAAATATTGTTTAATAATTTAGAAGCAACCATGTAATTTTCTTCCCCAGTAGTAGCAAATTAGGCACTTACTAAATAATTGACAAAAATACTTAATTCTAGGGATGCCTTGCGGAACATACTATTAGCTGACAGTTTTTAAAACTTTTCCTTGCATTAGTGATTATATTTTAAAATTATTTTCGTGCCAGTTCTTACCAGCATAGGGAACGGCACAGCTTGATACTTCAACCTTCTCATTTCAGATAACTAGCCACCTTCTCTCACAAAAACAGAGGTGGAATCATGCAGAGGATTCATGAAAAATTAGATATATGAGGAGAAGAGTTCACATAGGCAGGTGTACACACTTTCAGGCTCCATATCATAATGTATTACGTTTGCATGCCTATTTCTATGAAGACGTTGCAAAAGTTAGAGGTTCAAAGAGAAATGTCAACAATTTAAGAGAAATATAAATACAGTTTTACAAGCAGCTTGAAAAAGACAATTTTAAGTAATGCAGCAAACCATACCCTTAAACACCTGTGTAAGAAAAGCATGGCCATAGTTCACACAGTTGCTTTCTTCAGACAAAGAAGCTGAAATGCTGATATCAGACTGCATTAAAAACACCTGTAACCTGGAAATGTAAGTTCCACATTCACCCAAAACCAAAGGAGGAATTCCATTGAGAAGTGATTGTGATGGTGAAGCGACAGTTGTACACATGGGATTCTTCTTTCAGGAAGGAAAAAAAATCTAACATGTAGCTGAATTCAGCTGTGTCCCACCAACGCTTCTGAAGGATAACCACCTCCTTTGTTTGAGGATTATTTTGGGTGACTCTGCATTCTGAGCCAACAGAGACAGGAGAATTGTATGCAACTGTCCGCTTGCACCAAAGGTGCTTCTAGGCATTTCAGTGAAAATACTTGTGTAGATGTTGCTCACCGGTAAAAGACTCAGTAGTTATCTTGGAAGAATGTTTGATATTTTGCCCTCACTTATTTTTGCAAAAACATTTAGGAACAGAACTGGAGTAGATTCTGTGAGTGCTTTAACCAAGATGTCTATAATTTAATTTATGATGTCCACTAAGTCTACATTTTTTTTCCTCCAGGGTAACAGAGGTTGGTGCAGTATTTATTATACGGGCTCCTAGAACAAATAATTATGAACTGTAGCTGAACTATTCACTTGCAGATTATTCATTTTCATTCTCATAATTTCATATCTTCTATCACTTTGTTATACACGTGCAGAATCATTGTTTTTCCTGGTCAAAAAATCTGTTTTACCAGTATCTGGTCGTAGATGACAGGTTAATGACATCTTGAAGTCTTAGGCAACTTGCTCCCTAAAATTTGGCACCTAAGTGCCGTTGAGGATCTTGATTGTGTACACTATTTGTCCTAGTGACTATTTCTAAGAAATCTCTGAAAACAGCTGATCTACTCTGCAGAGACACGGATAGGGAATTCAGAGAATTGCTCAGGGGGTGAGAGAGAAAGGAATAGAGCAAGAACCCAGCTCCTTCCTGCCCACCTTTTTTCACCAGATAATTTTTTTCTAGTGTAATGCAGTTGATTTTAATTCCATAGTAATGAAATTCTTTTTCTCCCCATGCCACAGAGCTCAGAGTCCTGCCCTAATACTGTATGAAACCCATGTAACCTACGAGGCTCTGTTGTTGAAAGCTCAGATATTTGTATTTCTTCTGTTTGTGGCTTTAGCTGCTCTGACCAACTGCCACAAAAGGGAAGGTGTGTGTTAGCTGTTACTTTGTTTTTTAAAAAGAAAGAAATTCCATATGCTAAAAAAACGTTAGTATCTAAGTGGTACAAATGACAAGCCTTGCCATTCACACCTTACTGAGGTAATGAAGTGGAACAGGGGTAAGTTGCCATCTGCTGCTGTTTGGCTGTAGACAGTTTTCTGCAAGACTAAGTTAACTGGTCAGCAGCACATCTGTTTTTCCTGTGATCTGTGATGCCTGTAATTGCCCACTGCAAAAATATAAAAGCATTATTTTAAGATGAAAATTGAGAATTTGCAGCAGATTGTTGGAGGCAGTGAAAGCCGGCAGGGCGTCTCTGAGATGGCAATTTCCAGAGCTTTCTTACTTTCCACCTCTGGCTGGTATCTTGGAGGAACCGAGTGCCTGTCTTTCAATAAGACATTGCAGTCTCTACCTTACAGGCTGGAGAAAGAAAATTTGTAGTGATTCCACAGGTTCACAGGGATAGGACAGAGTCAATATTTCCTTCTTTGAGTTTTTAAAATAGGCTAATAAAGGTGCTGACATTTGCCACAGCAGAGTTCAGCTTTAGTAGATGGCTAATAGCAACTCATTATCATAAAACGCTTTCAGAAAGTAGACAGAAGTATTACTAAGGTTTAGAAATCTAAGCAGAATCAGAAGTAATTTTTGATCTGCTTTCAATGCTTTTTTTTTAAAAATAAAGGCTCAACCTTATTAATAAGGTATGTTTTCATGTAATGGTTCAAGCGCCATCCTTGCTGTAGATCTGGGAAAAATCCTGTGGTT
>VXAK01007280.1:468584-532221 GCA_013399435.1 Arenaria interpres
GTTTGTTTTGCAAATATGGATTCTGGGGAAAACAAAAAAAAAAAAGAAAATTTTGAGACTTCTGAAGTAGTGAATTTGCAGGGTTTTATGAGATCCTCCTGGAGGGGGGAGGTATTACCTTTCACACTTACAGAGTTCTTTGTTCCAAAGATAAGAAATGAGCTTTTTTTAAAGACAAAATACATTTCTAGTAATCTCGGGCAATGGCCTGATCTGAGCAGCTAGAGCTGAATCCATGAGAAAATTAATCCACATTAACAACAGAACTTTGCCCTTGTCACCTACATATGTTATGCATCCACCTTTAGCAACAAAAAAGCTGGACAAAAGCTGAGAATGAATGATTCCAATATGACTGTGTTCTTAAAGAAAACATCACACGATAAATAAAATACTTGGTCTTAGTCACTGCAAAAAGTATCTGCTACAGCTGTGAGCGACTAAACTATCTATCTCAGACAAAGATATAGGCAATATTTGTCTTATTCACTGTAACAACTAGAACCAAGTAAGTTTAAAAACAGAAATAACTATAACCATTCCCATAGACGTGTCTCTTGTAGGAAAGAAACATGGGTAGTATATAGATCTGACTTTTATGTATATGCATGAAACTTGCTAAAGGAAGTTAAACTAAAGACATTAAACCATAGTCATTTTTTATGTCTGCTTTCGAGAAGTTTTCACAGGATAGATCCAGCTGAGGTGTAAATTTCATCTTTTAGAACTGGTGGAAATCACAAGTGACAGATCATTGTCAGTGGGAGAAGCAGTGGATCTGCAAGGAGGCCTGGCTCGGGACTCTGGGCTGTATGAGGAAGTAAAGCATGTGCTAAACAACAATCGTGTCAGTGAAATAAATCATTTAAGAGGCTAACAAAACCCTATAAAGGGTTTTAAATGAAAATACCAGTGAAAAGACAATTTTTAAAAATAGGTTTCTTTTGGCTTTCTAGAACAGTAGCATAACTTTGGAAGGAGGTGATCTGGTTCAGCTACCCTGCGCAGCCTCAGAGCAGGGACAGCTTGAAACTGTGAGAAGCAAAGTATACAGCTGGGTGGTGAAATTTTTGAAAGCACATACATGGGGGGATCTTTCTGTCTGTAATTTATTATTACCGTCTTGTACTCTTTTTGTCTCAATCCTCCTGTCTTCAGTAGTAAAAAAAAAGAATAAAGTGGAAAAGGAAAATCTAAGACTGTTCTCATTGCGGTAACTTTGAAATGACACTTTTATGATTCTAGCACGTATTTTTAATATCATAACCATGTCTAGTTTTGTTTGGTTTTCTCTGACTTTCTCTATCCCAAGGTTTCCTGGATAACTGAACTAGTGGTGGTTTCAGCTGTTAAGAGTGCATGGGCTGTGGGTCCAATTACACTGACTATATTGTCACTCCTTGTTTCCCTCACCACATTCATTCTCTCATCCCCCCCAAAAATGAAAATAAACAAGTTAGAACAATGAAGTCTCTAACTTTTTGGGAATATAAGCATGCAGTCTGTTAATTGCAATGAAGTTATTTCAGAACAGAAGGCTGGAAGATCTCAGAAGTTCTTCTTGTGAATAGATCCAGGGAGAGGTGAGACATGTTGCAAAGCCTTCAGGGACACTTGTGACCAGTAAGAGAGGGATGAAGGAGACAATGAGGGAGACCTTACAAACATGGAAGAAACAGCTAGAGGAAAATCAAGAGAGGCCAGAAAGGAAACAGATTAGGGGCGGGGAGAGACAAGTAGTGCCAAAAGCAGTCAGAAGATTAAAGAGGAAAAAGTAGACCAGAAGTTTTGGCATTTGCCCACTCCTTGCTAAAAGGCAACCTTTAGCAAAAGTAAACTCCTATAGGGTGCTGGGTTCCCAATTAAAAAGACGGAGATCAGATAGAAAGCAGGAAAAGCATCAAGGAGTTGAGTGAGTGGCTAAAGAGGAAAGGTTGTCTAACAAGGCTCACAAAAGCATTGTATATACATAGGAAGGTAAAAACATACATTTGTGAGATAGTGGCTAGCTGTCTTATTTTCCAGCTCTAGCTTCTATGGCTCAGTAAAACTAGCAGGACAGCAACTGAATAGGAACCGCTAGTTAAGGTAGATGCCAAATGACAAGGGAACAAAAAACTTCTGAGATCATGTAAAACACGTACGTAGAACATACACTGTATCATATATTTTGCAAATAAGCTGGCATGAATACCACAGCTGAATTTGTGTTTGGCCATGAAAAGGAGAAGTAACACACCTAATTTTCAAGCAGACCCTAGAAGCTTTAGAAGCCACACAGAGTACATCATCTTGTTACAGTATAAATCTTTGCCCCCCACCCACCAACGCTCCTTGTTCCAGTAACCATTTGTAGTGAAATTCCAGGGACAACAGCTAACAGAGTCACAGCAGTACACCTGCATTATAACAGGAAGGGACACTGATTACCAGAGGAGAATTTAAACAACTCAGGATTAAGTAATGTCCCAGCTGTTCTAGTCCACACAAAGACCTCAATGGACTCAGGCAACTCTGGTTTCAAAATCACCTACTGCCCATGGAAATTTTGCAGTTCTCTGTGCAGAATAATGCACTAGTGGCTCATGAAAAAAAGGAAAATTACTGGTACTGTCCCAATTAGGGAGCCCCACTGTCAGTTTTGCCATCCACTGATATCCAGCGTGACAGGAATATCAACATGACCTCAGCTGAACTCTCATACCACATAACCCGGCAGATTAAGCGGTAACAAGCAACACACCGGATAACATCAGGTAGGGTTTGTTCTGCCTGGGCTTTAGAGTATTGGAAGGTGGCACCTGTTCAATCAATACTTGTTCTTTGCAGAATCAATTGACGGGGAAAGCTGCAAGAGTCATTGTTATAGACGTAAGAGGTAGGGGTAGAAGGGTCTACGCTTGCTACTGTTATCTATATATATCTATACCTGTGCCCTGTTATCTATAGTTAAAGCTGGACCGCTATCACTGCGTATAAAAGTGATGTTTCCACCTCTTCTCATGAAGGTAAACACAGGCTATCTCAGCAGGCTACAACTAAAAATTTTCCTTTTCACCTCTCACAAAAAAAGACCTCATGGGAATAGAAGGTGAATAGACTAATGTTCCTGACACGAACCTAGATACTAATAAGGAACATTCTCTGTACAATTCCCACAAGATGTGGTGAAATTTTTGTGAAAAAGAGAAAAATGAAAACATCTTGCAGATATCTTTTTGAACTGAAACACTATCACTGCTAATGTGAGGTAAAACTGTTGTATTTATACTCTTGGCCGATTCTATACTTCAGCTTTATCCCTGAGTTCTTGAGTGTATATTCATGGAAAGATCATGACCTAATGCTGATCAATACATATAAAAATTGATTCATGTCTAATGTAACTCTAGTGCACTTGATGGGCTACGTCCATTTGTGGTGTAACTACAATGACATCAGCACAGATATTTCCAGGATAAGTCTCGCCTTGTTTCAGTACAAAGTCTGAGAAAATGTAGGAGAGTGTTATTAGAAGAATCATCACTTATCAGTGGTTCCTGACCACATCACAGAAGTTAGCACTTTTACTTTTTAATTTCTTTTGACAAACAGCAAGTTCACCTACCATGTAAATGTTTTAAAACTCAAAGCTGGAGGGTGAAGAGGTAGGTTCTAGGGGCTGCATGAAGTCTAAATTTGTCATAGAAAGAGCAAAGTTGTTTGAAAATGCATCAATAAAGCAATGTGGGCAGAAAAATGGCAATCAGGTAGAATTCAGAACAGTAAGGCAATACAAGCATACCTTTATTTTCCTTTTAAGTTTGATATCGAAATGAATGAACAGCATAATATGTAAATTCTCATCACGTCTAACAAGACACACAGCTGTGTCATGCAGATTTTCCTACCAAGTTCTTATCATGAGTAAGGCAGAGCTGGATTTCTGATTGCTCACTTGGCAGTTTCCAGTTCCTTCTGACGCAGTGTTCTTTCAGTACAAAGAAAACTGAAGAAGAAAACAAAAGCCATCTCATCCTTGGCCATGCCTGATAGTTTCTCCATATATGTAAGACATTCCGACTCAATGGCTTTACAGTTTCTACCACGTCAAGAGAGAAGACATATATCAGAACACTGTCTATACCCTGGCAATTTCTCCCTCCCTGGTAGCCTATCAAGAGCTACTGAAAGATCATGAAGAATTTCTGTACTGAGCTAGGAACAAAACGTGTATATAGAGGTGCCATGGCTTTCCAGATTCTCCAGTCTTTCTGTCAGGCTGCCAGATGAAAGGAGATTTGAAAGCATGCCTATTTAAACCCATTTCAAAAAAATATTTGCTATTATTACTGAATTCTTTGAGATTTCCTGCCGTTCCCACAATCGAACATTGCAGTACCTTAAGCAATACTGACTGTCTTCGGCAAAGACTTGGACCCAAAGAGAATCAGAAACTAAAACAATGCCAATGGTTTTTCCACGTCAGTCTCCTCCCAGCTGATCAAAGGAAATTGTTATGTGGTAAACGGAGCAGGCAAAGCCACCATGCAAGCAGAGACTACTTGGCAGCTCAGCACTGAACTCTATGTTTATGGTTTAAAATGGAGGTTGAAAAAAAAACATCCTGGAACTGGCCCCTAGCCATTTTTTCTACCCTTTCTCCTCTACTGTTTCTGTTTATAAAGCTACACGATAGCAATACACACCTCAAACGTGTTTTAGTCTGCCTCCAACATGATGACAACTGTCAAAAAGGTGTCAGAGCTGTATTAGAGAGCCTAGATGTTGACTGCAGATGTTCACACAAGTAGACTGAGAGCTCTTCTCTGATTAGCAAGCCGGGTTGGGAGTACACTCACATGGCTGCTCTGAAAGTCATAATCTCATCTTGCAGGATCTATTTCTGAGCTGCTGCTGACTTTGTTTTTCTAACCCCTTATTAGGGCTCTAGGAGCATCTTGCAAATTAGAGGCAATTCCCCCTGCATAATCCAGCATTTCAAGGAATCTTTGTACCTTCTTATTTATCTGTCCGAGCTACGTTAGTGATATCTTCAGCTTTATTGTGATCTGCATGTATATATCTTCCAGGTATGTTACTTCCATCATACAGGATTTAAGTTTTCTTTAGTTTAGCTCTGGTTCTCTCCATGGTTGCTCTGTGCCTCCAGCCATGCTCAGCTAGTGTTTTTTCCCAGATCAAAACGTCGTTCCATTAAACCTTCATGCCTTCCATCCCATCAAAATATTGATGAATTTCCCCGTAAAACACCCTGGGAGCAGAATACATGCCAGTTCCACTTGCTGTTTTCGCCGGACTGAAACTTTGAGCTCTGCATGACTTTCTGCCTCAGGTGGCTCATAGTGGTTTGGATTTTCTGATGTCTTCAAGTTCAGAGCACTGACCATCCTCCATAGTATTTCTGTGGACTGGTTGATTTTCTTTGCCTGGTGAACTCAAAATGTTTCATGAGGGGTTAATTCTGATTTTTTTCTGTAGTAGCCCCCAGAATTTTTTGATTCTGCTCACAAACTCATCTCCTACTGGGAACATACCTAGTCCTTAAAAATTGCTCTTCAGCCTCAGCTCTGTCACAGGCTGCTCTCTGGTTTCACCTTCAGTTGGTATTTTTCACTGTTTGTAGTTGTGCGGTGCCATATTCTTCACATTTCTTTATAACAGCTGCAGCATTACTTTCCACTTGCCTGAATTACATGGAAATTATTAGGCACATAATTAAAGACACCTACTATAGAAATAGGGCAACCATCTAACTTATTTCCTCTGTTGCTGGCAGCCTAATACAGATGCTTGTAATCACAACGTGACGTGCTATTTAAAACTTCCTGTGAGTTTTCCAAATCTCCAGAGAGTTTTGGCTCCAAGAGAGCTTTTAGTTGCTCCGTTCTTTCACTCCAGCTCTTTCCTTGTTCCGTTTTACAAAGACCAGGAGGTGATCAGCAATCACTCAGAGCTTGCCATTCCCACTGGAGTTCTGCTTTATTTGATTGTTTTTGCCAGTTGCTTTGTGCGCAGTCAGAAGGCGCAAAGCAGCAAGGACTCTCGCCATATGCCAGGAAGGAATGCGCAACTGCTGGCATGAAGGAAGAGGTGACAAAAGTCACTGGGAGCTCGGAAAAGAAGCAAGTAGGGAATGGCAGCTCCCAGGGGGTGATGGAGAGTGTAGGTGATCGGCCCCTGGTTCTGACACATGCTCTCAAATCAATAAAGCATACAGCCCTTGGAGCCTATTGTTTCATTTACATCAGCTCCTTTCTTAGCTGAAGAACATGTGCTTTGCAGCTCATGCTCTTGTCAATCCCAAAAGAACCAGGAATCCAGCTGCCACCGTCAGGGCCCTGTGGGCTCTAACAGACCTGACCAGCCTCACCTGGAGCCTCCCACACACCCTCTGCCCATTGGCTCAGGAGCCCCATTTCAGCTCAGCCCAGCACACCCACTTCTTTTTTAGGTTGAGTCACAGGAGTGCTTGTGTCTGTCTCTGAGACTGACCACGTTCCTAGATGGAGCTGGGGTGTGTGTTGTAGGTAGCTGGTTTCCAGCCCTGCCTCCCAGTTGGACCCACAGTGCACTCTTGTTTTCAGCCCTGTCTATAGCCAGACACCGGATATAGCTTATTTCCTCATCATGTCAGAGGCTGTTGATGGACCCTGTTTCAAACTTGAAGCTCTGCTCACCCAGCTTGGGCTCTGTTGGGATGATGGCCAGGGGCTGGCCTGCTTTGGAGTCACCTGTGGCTCCTGGCTTAGCCCCTGTCATGGTATAGCCCTGCTCGTACTGATCCCTGATGGCTATAACCTCCTCTTTCCCTGCAGAGAAGAGCAACCTTATACTGTGGCGGCCCCTGATAAAAGACAGACATAAGCTGTACAGGTAAGTCAACACAGCTTGCTCTCCTGTTATGGCACCTTTACTTACCCTGGATCTACGTAGGGGCCATAAAATACTAATTTTCATCTGTGCTTTTTCAACAATAAGATTTATACTTTCTGTATTAGATGACCCAGAGCCAGATTGGCTGATCTTTACTTTCCTGCCCTTGTATTGGAGGGGAATATGGCCTAAACACACTCAGCTCAAGCATTTCCCAGCTGACATGTATTGAGCTGAGATACAACAAGATTAAAACTAGCAGAGGGCATAGCCGAGGGAATCAGGAAGGCAGGAGAAGTTCTGTGAAAACTTTCTCAAATGCAAAACTTTAGTCTGAGGTCCCTGGGGAAGACTGTCAAACCCTACTCCACAAGCACAGAAAGGAAGCAAGCCAGCCACTGTCCTTAATGTAACAACATCTGGAGAAGTCATGCTAACAACTGAGACTAGTTGAGAGGAAAGACATGTAGTACGCAACAGGTTTTTGTGAATGTAGTTGGGAATGATGTTGCAGTGTACAGGCTTCATCTGTAACAGAGTCCTAAATGAGGCTCCTGCTGGGATGGGTGTTTGCCCAGCAGGGAGAAGTCACAAGCAGTTAAACAGCCATCTGAGACAGGAAGAAAATCATACTTCTCATTTCAGATATTACATCTGAACATTCAGTTACAGAGCTACCAAAAATTGCAGCACACATAGTAGCAGTGGAATCCTGTATTTAAACACATAATTTTCTGCTAATGGGGTCTACAAGTAAGTTTCCTCTGACATGTAATTAAAGGCAGTCAGCCAGATAGGCTGCTGTTCCAGTTATGGAATTTTCACATGAGGTTTACTCTGAAGCCATGTGAAACACTTCAATGAATGCTAAAGGAATTCATGAAGATTTTCCAGTTTGTTTCTAATGTAGAAATGCGTTTGACTGATTCCTTCTAATATTGTTGCATCAAAGTAGGACACAGGAGTTTCCATCTGATGATAAAACCTGTTAGTATTTCTCTAAAGCATTTTTTGATTCAGCCTTTCATCGTTAGTGATAAAACTTGTGAGGAAAAAGTGATATTGGTAGATTTTATTTGTGGGATTTCCCCGTGTATCTGTTCTTAGATTGAAAAGTATACAAAGTTCAAACTTCTCTGTTTCCTCTCTAAATTAATTCTCATCTGGAAGAAATTTTTAATTCTGAGTTTCTAAAATAGACATTTAAATTTCTTGAGTGATTTTGTTTAAGAACAGAATTCTGAACAGTTCTTGAGCAAAAACAGTAAAAATGTCACTGTACTTCTATGTCAAAAAAGCCTAACAAAACAAACAAACAAAAAACCCAAATCCCTGTGAATTACTTTTCCTGAAGTCCACAGATACTAAAATAAACTGTCATCTATTAACATTGGGTCTCTGTTTTATAGTTCTGTCCCTATAGGAAAATAAATGGAAGATAAAGCAGTATAACTGTTGGACTAAATGAATGCAGGAATGTTTATGAGCTATTAAAGTTAAACCCAGGTTTTCATGCCTTTCCTTGTCTCTCCCGATGTTGAGCTTGCTGTAGGAACTATTGGGTGCTAATAACCCAGAACAGGAAAACTAAATTGACTTTAATTTATTATCTTACTATGAAATGGCATCAGCAGATTGGGGGTGTTTCCCCCCCACCCTGGTCTCAGTTAAGACACTCAACCTGCTGTTTTGAATGTAGATAGAATAATTTTGGTATATAAAGATTTTTTTATGCATGTCTACACAGCATTAGATCTTTGATAGCAGTTACTGAAATCTACGCTTCTTACTGAGGTTTTTCTACACTGTAGTGCACACAAACAATCTGTGCAAAAGGCACAAGCTTCTTAACATGTAACACAGCATTATTCCACCCCGTGTAAAGGCTGAGGGTCAGCTTCATTCCACAGGAGCTTGGTGAGGAGCTTGATATAGGCTCCTCTGAGGAGCTGGTTAAAACTTGATTTTTTTTTTTAATGCGGTAGCACAAATTAAAAATCAAAGTTTTTCATTGTTTTGTGAAACTGAGTGAAGTGTAAACCTGCATTTTGTTTTACACTGGGGATCAGGTGCCTGAAGAGACAGCAAATAAGCACGGTGCTAATAGTGATGAAACTGAAAATTTTTTGTTGATGGTTTTGTTATTCTCCTGTCTACCATGGATAAAAATAGAAAGAGAATGTAAGACTTAGGGCAAGGGATGTGGAAATGAAAATTCCCTTTTATTTTCAACTGGAACTCAAGGCAAGAATCCTCTATTTTTTGTCCACTTCTTTACATTTCCTAAATAGAGTTCAGTGATTTTTCAAGTTGGTTGGTTTGGGGTTTTTTGCGGGCAAAAATTCACCCTGAAACAGAGCTTCCTACCAGCCTGAAAATATCTCCCAGATGAAGTTTTAACAGAAGCCCAAAAGCAGGGAACAAAGGGGCCTTCTTTCAATTGGGCTGACCCTGTAACCATCCTTTTCCAGGATATTAAGTAGCCACTTAAATTACTGGTATAAAAGGGCTTACTATTTCTTGTCGTTTCTGAGTGCAACCGTCTTAGTCATAGTATCTGCATAATCTCTAATTACAGATCTCTCTTACACTGAGAAGAGCAAAAACCGAGCATGTTTTCCTCACTCTTCAGTGGTGCTCACAGTAAACTGGAGTCAGAAAAGTGCTTAATCGCAAGTCTTACAGCACCACCTGCTGTTTACTGCTGTGATTTTAGTTCGTTTATAAATCTGTACAGGAACTAGATAAAAATATGTGGATCAGAAAAATAAATGCTGTTTAGGTAGGGGGGGAAAAAAGGTCTGTACCCAAGACCTGTATGAACAGGGGCCTGAATTAGTGGGTGGCTAAAGTATCACGCTTGTGATAACCCAGGTGTTTGTTCCACAGGTCAGGCTTCCAGCCATGGCTTTGGGAAGGATAAAGCACTGTGTAGACAGAAATTCTTCTCCCCTGAGCTCAAGGACCATAGCACCTGCTCAGCTCTCTGCATCCTCCATCATGCTATTGTGAGGTAAGTCCAGTCTGAGATCTTTCTGTCCATAAAGGAGAAGTCTTCAGTGGCACAGGTGCTAGCCGAAGTAAAACTCTTGAGGTGTATTCTACCTGCTGTGGCTGACTGTCCTCACGACCTAGACACAAATTTTTGTTTCTTTTTATCTTAATTCCCTCCTCTGTAAAATGTAAAGTAGGTGGTGCCCAATGGATGTTGCACTGGGCCAGGACTTGGAAGATCTGCAGTTCCTAGCTCTGCCGTTCACCAGCTGGTTAATTTGGGGCACTGTCTGGTTGCCCCAGTTTCCTACCTGTAAGACCTGACCAACAGTTCCTAGTTGGCTAAGAGTAACGCAGTTATGTATTGGTCCTTTGCTAGCTCTCTGGAACATATGAGAATATAAATCAAAAAGACTGAGATGCTCAGGTAGCCAGGTTCTGAAGAAATCTACCTGCATTTGATAAAAGAATCTATACAGTTGCACACATTTCAGCTGTGTCACTGCAGAGAGCCCTCCCTATACCTGAGGCACAGGAAAGGTCTCAGACCGCATTACGTTTGGTGGCAGACAAGGACAATAAACCACCGGATGGGTGAGAAAGATCTGACCTAATGAACACAGTCCCTGTAGAGATTCTGTGAAAAGTGTTAAATGCAATGGTTCTTATGATGTCATGAATTCATGTATGTACTTCAGTAAATTTTCTGTTTTTAAAAAACAAATGCATGATGGATTGGGACAAATAAGAAATGTTACTTTTCTGTTTACGAATGCTTTCCTTGTACCATGTTATATGAATAGTTCTATTTCATTAGCTTCCATTTCTTTATGGCATACCATCAATGAGATCTTCCCATTAATATCCTCTGCTCAGTGCTTTATATAAAGCAAATAAAAGCCTTTGCGTTTTCTGCCGCTGTTAAAAAACCTTAATGTTTTCAGTCTGTAGGTGCTACCTGATGTCAGTACTCTATAGTCAGTGCCCTTGGGCACTACATATTTTATACAGAATTAAAGTGATGTGATCTGTTTCTTTATGATGTGATCCATTTCCTTATGATGTCAGCACTCTCACTATTAACTGCATTAAAAGCTGCTCGAAGGATCTTTATGCAAGAAGGAAACTGTGAGGTCACAGTCGATATACTACATACTTTCATGCAATGACCACAGTGAAGGTCAGGTAAACGGTGGCAGAGCAATAGGCTGCATTATGGATTTGAGGAGATGGGACCAAGACACAATTGACCTGAGCAACCAAATATCAGGCCTCTGTGGGGTGCTAGTAGAAAGAAGAGGAACCAGTGATGGAATCAAGCATCTTTGTTACCTTGGCATTTTTCTATGTCCCTGAAGCAGTGTTCTGTTTCCCTAAACACTGAAGGAATCAAACAAGGGTGTTTCTTTAGTCATGGCTGCTTTAGTCAAAGGGGATTCACCTGAAAACCTTCCTCGTGTTGCTTTTTCTCAAGGTTAGCTTAGCAGATCCTACTGGGTTTTTTGCTGACGCCTTAAAGTCTCACCTTAATGCTGCAGTCACAACCACCCAAACACAGTTATGCAAATCTTTGCTTAGGTCTCTAGGTCTTGTACAGTGCACTTGCATTGTCAAATAGCTTAGCTCTCTGTCATTGTCCTGAGTCCTTATAGAATCATAGACTGGTTAGAGTTGGAAGGGACCTTAAAGATCATCCAGTTCCAACCCCTCTGCCATGGGCAGGGACACCTCCCACTAAACTAGCATACTCATTTCTTGATTATCCTGAGCAGATTTGCATGATGTTGTTACAACACAGCGCTGTCACCACGTCAGGTATTTTGAAGGGTGGTAGAGCTTTGTTCTTTTTAAAATTGTCTTATGGCCACTATATTGGGGCTTAGATCAAACACTGCGTCATGGCTATTCTACTGCTGAAATGGACTAGCCCCTCGAGCAATGTGCATTCAGGTCACTCTCCTCTGCATAGCAGATGGGCCAGGGATAGCCTCCTGAGGCCAGTGCCCTGGGCAATGTAGAGCTGCAGAGCTGGAGGCCCCTCTAGGTTACACAGATGAGACCCACTTAGAACCCGTGGGGTGGGGGAACTCCTGCCATTTTGGGTGACCTGCAAGCAGGGGGCAGCCATTGCCTCAATATTAATCCACGTCCATTTCAGTGAGATTTTACCTGACCCATAAAAGCACACAGCTTCTTGCAGCCTCACAGCCTCCTCGGCATGCGTCCATTTGCCTCTTACTATTTTGTAAGTCATTAAGATTATCTTTGTTTCCTAAATGACAGCAGAGGACTTCTGATTCTTTCCTTCTATCTGTGCAGGTAGGAGGACACAAAAGAAGCACGATGCTCCTCCTCCACTGAAAATCATTCTCTACAGAGAATCGCTCTTCAGTCATTTCCCCACTCTTAATGCAGCACTTGTCTTTATACAATTCAGCACCTGATCCCCAGCAGCACAGGACGCAATTTCATATTCACACAGCTCTCTTCCACCCTGCGAGTACATGTACAGCGCACACATATGGCTCACTCATGTTTTCACATAAAGAATCTTCTCTCCTTTCAGCAGCAATGGGTCCAAGCCAACCCCCAGATCCAAATAACACAAGGTACTCCTTTTCTCTTTGTGAATTTCACCTAGCGCGTCGGTGCTTTGAACTCCAATAAAGCAGTAGGAAAAACAGAGCCCTACACCACCGCGCTTAAAACAGGCGTGTCCTTTTGCACCTAAAGCAACAGAACTTTATTAGGAAGCTGTCAGATATAGACAGACAGATTCGGGAGATTACAGCCGCATAGGTCAGCAGGAGAGAGCAGCAGTAATAAAGAAGACAGATGATCTGCGGTACTCCCGATGCTCGCTGCTATACCAACGGAGGTGCAAGCGCTTCTATCACATCCAGAAGAGGCTAATACCTTTGTCCTGGAGGTATTGCCTGAATGTGGAGTTACAGCACCCTAGAAGATGCACTGTGGGGGGTAGGTGGGCACAAATGTGCCCCCTAAACCTCTCTGTCACACAGTGCTTCCTCATCCTTTGTGATGCAGCAGGGACTCTCTTGCTGCTATAACCCTACAGGTAAAAAAAGTGTTATAGCAAACATTATGCAGTCACTTACTGCTAAGATCGCCCTCTTTCATGCTCAGTTAGAACATTTTTGCTATCGCAAGAGTTCTGAGAGACAGTCTGTAATCAAAGACTATTGCAGGAAACTTCTCCTTTAACGATGATCTTCCTTCCTTTTTTCTGCTCTCCTATCATGAGAGAAGCGAGACATTTCTCCTTAATGAGAAGGATCGGCAGGGCTGAACCAAACCAGTCCCCAGCACCATAGCATGCTGCTGTTTCAGTGGAAGCTTTGTCTCATTGACAGTTGCTGTCACTAGCATCAATAATTTAAAGCCGCAGACACCGTGAAGTTGTAAATAATTTAAAAAATATAATTCATGTCCGTTCTATTGCTGCATCTCAGTCAGGATCCAAACTTTTTTATACCTGTATTTATACTGAGGAGCACATACAATAGCCAGCTTGCAGCAACTCCTTCCAAACAGCTCTTATTATTTTTATTTAGTTAACATTGCAACACTATGTTCTTGAGAGCAGATGCTCTGGCATGCTGTAGCACATTGGAACAGCAGGTTCCAAAATTCTTTCTGTTAAAAGGTTCCCGAGAAGAATAAGAGCATCATTAAGTCATAGAAAAACCTTAAATAAATAATAATTTGACAAAAAAAGACAGAGTTCTAGCTGCTTGCCAGAATGTTATACAAAAATATATTGAGTCAAAGAATGATTGAGATGTGCTATGCCGAACAATTCTTCCTCCAAGAAAAAATAAAACAAACAAAAACTATGAAAAAGCCACCCCTCAGTCTAAAGTTCCCTGGGACTTAAAAGAGTTCTCCAGGACTTTTTTCTCTCTTCATAGAATAAGAAATAATGCTGGTTGCAAAGAAGCCTTGTAAAGTTTTCCTTAAGGACTAACTTTTTGACAAGGACCTTTTCCAATAACTTCAGGTTTCTTTCCTGATATGAAGTCTTGATAAATCAGATGCTAATTAGTTACCTGAGTTTAAAAGATACAGGGCTAGCTATGTCTGCCAAGTGACAGGTGCCTTTGAGCCCCAGATATTCCAGTATTCTTGACATAGATTGCGGGATTACTTCCTGTTTTGTAAAAGGAAACACCAGGGATCAGTGCAGTTGTTGCTCATGAGAATACTCCTGTCCCCAACTTTATTTACATGCATTGATACTTTTTGCCTATATGGGAAAGATTGCTTTACTGACTAAGGCTGTTGAACACAGTTACTGATGCTCTGGGTTTCCTGATTAAGATCACAACAGTTTTTTGATATGGGCCTCATATAGGGTTCGGGAAAGGTTTTTCTTGTTTACTTTTTTTATTTTTCTTTTCCTTGTATAGGAGGAAGAAAAAGTTGTGAATTTTTCTAAACATTGATGCTATTGTTTAATAGGCTATCCTGGGAGGGGGGAACCCTTGTCTCTGGCAAGAAGTCTTTGTTGCATCTCTTTTCAGTTGCAACAGTAAGTTTCAGAGCCTACAAAAGAAAAAGTGGCTTATGTGCTGACCAGCTATAAAAAGGTAAACTAAAATAGTTGCAAGGGCACAAGAAATCCCTAGATACAGAAAGGAAGGAAAAAAAATATCAAGGTTTCTAAAGAAGATTCAGTCTTTATTTTCTATAAACTTTTTCCAAACTCTTTTTATTCCACTTGCTCTCCCAGCAACCGATGTAGAAAGCTTTCGCTTTCTCCCAGTAACATCTCAATCCTAAAAAAGGATTGTCCTAGACCCTTCTTAGTGGGATCAGATTAGATGACGGGGATATTTTTATTAATCTTGATATAATTGATTGGTTTATTAATTTTTTTAAAATAATCTGTGTTCTTGGTTGCTCTAACTGCAGTTTAATCCATTGTGTGGCCAACTCTAGGTAGGCTGTTGTAACTCATAAAGAATTGAGTTATGGTCTTGGAGCTAATAAGATTCACACCATCAAGCCTTCCAGCTTTGTTTTTTCATGCATTCAGACTTCCCTGAAGTAACTGGAAATCTTCCTAGTTATTTCACTGTATTGGATCAGGCTGTTTTGTTTGGTTTATGTGAGCAAACGCAGGTTTACCTCTGAGTTAATAGTCTTGAGCACCTCTAGAGTCAATGGAGGGAAAACGGGCGCTTCTAGGCAACAATTAGATGTGGCAAAAATCATGCCTCTAAATTGTCTATTTCCACCCAATACCTATAAGGGGAGTCAAGGATGACTTCTTCAAATGTATGAATATCTATACAGAAGAAGCATAAAGTTGAGTGAAGTGAGTCATATTGTGTCCCTGTCATTCTAAAAGACATCATGGAGATCTTCCCAGGGACAGACCCCAGAAAAGGTTTGGACGCAGCCTTCAAACACAGGCAGAATTCAGTATGATTCCTAGTGTCACTCATGTCTAGTTTAGCCAGAGCTAATCTGTGCATAACAAAGTCAAACACACTTCTTCAGCAGGATGGACAGGCAGGACTTCTTCATTCAGCCAGTACTAGCCTGAATAGTATGAAAAATAAAAATCTCTCTACAAATCTCAGATTTCTACGTATCACAATGATTAGACAACTTTGAGGGTGCACCAAGAACTGACCCCAGATCTTCAAAACTCAAACTAATATGCTTTCCATTGGAAATCGTGGGTAGTGTCTTCATGTCTTGCCCTTTGAGAATTAAAGAACTGATTCTGAGCACCTCTTACTCCTTTTGTCTTGAACAGCAATTCAAGCATGGTGCCAGCTGCACAACACACAGGAAGTTTCAGGCACCACTTTCTTACCAGACTACTCACCAACAGATCAAAATAAGACCAACCCCACCCAGTTTCTTCCAACAGGACAGACACATGCTAGTATCTGAGAAGGGAGCATCTTAGAAAATGGACAAAACTACCATCATCTCCTACCACATGTCGTTCCGTGTGTTACAGCTTACTAAGGGTTAACAGTTTGGCGTAAACGCATGGTAAAGTGTTTCGCTATATAATGTGATCAGCAATGAGATTGTTATAGAGCATGAAATTCAAAGCTTCATTTAGACTACTTAAAGATGGTTTTAAAATATTTGGATCAGAACGAAAATATCCAGGTATTGAAAACAGATTTGAAAATCTACTGTAAAAATCCATTAGCGCTTCCAAATGCAGCCTTTAGCTCCTTACAGCTACAGAAATGCTAAATCCTTTATTCCGTGTAGTAGGGGTAAATAAATAATAATGTTGAGCCAAAGAAGCCGCATAGCTCCAAGAAAAACTGAGTGCGCTCCCTACTTGCATTCTACAATTCTTGCATAAGATTATATCATTATCTGGAAATACGTGAGTAAATTAATATATAGATCCACATGTCACAGAAATGTCAAGGTCTAGGGTTTTCAGTATATATTTGATGGGACTTGCCTATTCAGAATTACTAAAGCCTGTTTCATGCTGCAATAATTAGAAATCCTTACATTAGATCTTTCTATAAAAGAACGTCTACAGCAATAAGCATAGAAATCTTTTACAGAGTTATCTACTAAACCAGAAGAGGGGTTCATGGATCTAGCCAATTCTGTTTTTACCACCTTGGGTCCTAGATCATAAGTCAGATATTTTTCAAATGACATCACAGAATTGTTTACCATTTCTCCTTGCCTTTGAGGAGAAAAGAAGGTTCAAGACACAAAGTTATTAATTCTAATTAATCACATGGCTAAATCTTCTTTAAATTAGAATCCTTCTTGCACTGCACATTTACACATAGGATATAGACCTTTCTTTTTTCTAATGCCATTTCTCAGGTAGTTATTGAAGGTAAAGCTTTAAAGTGACATTCCTAAAACTGTTCCTAAGTGTTCACTCTTTTACATGTTTTCAAAAGGTCCAAGGCTCCAACGCCTCTGTCCTTGGTAAACTAGAATTCACACTGAAACTTGGACTGGAGGAAATTATGTTTTTTCTACACGTCGTAGTAGCTGAGCACTGGCCGAGCAGAACAGCCGTTGTACTCTGTTTACAAAGTTGTTTGCACAGCAATGGTAGATTAAATAACATTTATGGAAGCAGCCTATTAACTTGTTATCAGATCCTACTGTATCTTATCGCGAATGTGAAACTGGCCTAGTTTGTCCCCGTGTGACTTTGTATATTTACCTTGGATGCCATGTTAGGAGTTCACTGTTAGCTTCCACGGCAGCTGGGGAGAACTTGACATCTTGGGTAGACCAGTGTTCTCCTGGTGGTGCTTGAACTTTGCATCAATTATACGGAGGGATAAGGTTTTTAATTTAGGTGTTCAGAAAAGGGCTTGAAGTTAGTCTGGGTAAATCTAAGCCTTGGTGTCTTAACTACCTCGTAAGCAGCAGCGTATGAGAATTGATATTTGATACTACTTGGTTCCTTAGATGTTTCCCTAGCATTCACTGCAGCTTCATCCTGTGGCCTTATTACAGCTACAGACCACCACTCTACTCCCTCGAGGCGGGGAGGAACATGCTGCTCTTTCAGTCTTTTCAGTCACTTCTTGAATTATCTGAGAGAGAGAGATATTAAGAAGCAGCAAGAGTGAGAGAGAGAATGGTTGGAGAGTGAGATCAAGACAGGCAAGTTCAGATTTGGAGGCCTCGGGATAAGACTTTAGAGAAAAATGGTTTTTAGCCACGAAACCTGAGAAACTTCATCTTTGGAGGCAGAGATCATGCAGTGAAATGCTTTATATTATTATGCTTGTCTATACACTAGAGTAGTTTCTCTACTTCCCAAGCTTCAATAAATAAAAGTACTTACTTAGCAAGGGCATTGCTTTTCAGAAAGTTATTTCATGTCTGTAGACTACTATTTATCTATTTCATCCATATGCTAACTATGACACCTACAGGCCAGAGGACAGCTGTGCAAGAGCGAAGATTATTCTTAGAAAAAAGAAACTTTTCCTTCCCATTCCATCACAAGAAAAGATCTTTATGACGAGGCATACACCACTCATGTTACTGAGCTAATAGCAGTAGCAAATTCGCATGATTTTCTTTTTTTTCTTTCAATTTAAAGGGGAGCAAACAACTGCTTTCCTAAATCTCTCCAAAGATATCTTTAAAGGCATAGCTGTAGATTAGCGAGAAAGAACTTTATGAAAGGATTGTGTTCCTTCCTGAAAAGTCTATTCAGTCTGAATAGCTACATCGTTCCATATAAGAATGCAGAGATATTAAAATATGATGCTTTTCACCAACGGCGATTGAAAAATTACTGCCTGAAGACAGTTGTGACCATTTTTATTTTCCTTAAATTGAAAGAGGTCACCAAAAAAGGAGTGTTTGTAATGGGGCAAGGGATGCTGTAATTTCTGTTTGCCACTGGCTCTCACAAAAACAATGAATTGGAGTCACCTTGGGCTGGTGAGACATGATGCCCAACCCAGCTGTGATTACAGCTTCAGCAGTGACTCTACAAAATTAAAACTTATTCAGGATAGTCTGAACACACAGGGAGGGAGGAAAGGTGTCAATACACAATCAGGAAATAGAAAAGGCATGGTAAAATTTTATCTGCTGAAGGCCAGATAAATCTTTTCAGAAATGTCATAGAATCATAGAATGGTCCAGGCCAGAAGGGACCTCCAAAGGTCATCTAGTCTGACCTCCCCGCAGTCAGCAGGGACACCCCCAACTAGACCAGGTTGCCCAGGGCCCCGTCGAGCCTCACCTGGAATATCTCCAGGGAAGGGGCCTCAACCACCTCCCTGGGCAACCTGTTCCAGTGCTCCACCGCCCTCACAGTAAAGAACCTTCTCCTAATCTCCAATCTAAACCTGCTCCCCTCCAGCTTGAAGCCATTGCCCCTCGTCCTGTCACTACTGGCCTTTGTAAACAGGCTCTCCCCAGCCTTCCTGTAGCCCCCTTCAGGTACTGGAAGGCCGCTATGTCACCCGTCTTTTCTTCTGTGAGCTCTTTAAACAGGTGTCACATAACTGGAGGATACTGTTTGGATGACACCGTGTGTGTAAAAGCTAGAACAGAAAAGATCAACTTGAATCAACACCAAACCCTATCTGCTTATCAGCTCTTAATAATGCACAGTATAGATATATCACTATCTTAATCAGTCATCAGAGCTGCCATCCATACTTCAGACACACCAACGCTTTGGCTCTTTTTATTGTTGATGGCAAAATATCTGGTGTCTGGGTTTGGGGTTTCCAAATCTCCCAATCTTTACTTGTGTTGTCCTTACTTCTTCCTCTTATAGAGTGGTTTTTGATTATTCCTAGGAACCCCTGAATACTTCCCAATGGGAAGAACCATATCTTGGGTGAGAAAATAGGAATTTTATTTTAACGTACTCTGTGAAAGAAGTGGAGGCTCCAGCCAAAGCTCTATTTGTTTTAGTGAAAGAATTCTAACCATGATTGCCATTAATATTGCCATTACCAAGTGACTTCAGGAGACAGATTTAGAGGATATTGAGTATCTTTCACTACCAACTCCATCTACCACCTCCTCTGGTCGCTCCGAATTTAATTCCATTTACCAGAAAACAATTTTCCTCTCATTCTCTATGCAAAGGAATTGGTACCACTGTTTCCTATTCTTCACTGTTAAACTTCAATGAAGTGCTCTGATGTAACTAATTCTTGTGTGCATTGTCTCTTTTTGAGACAATGGTCTATGGTCCCAAACTCAGTCTATTTTAGCTTTCCTTCAGCATCATGTCTCAAGACTTACTGATTCACAGTTGAAGGAAAATAATTCAGTTAACTTCAGAAGGACTTACAGATCTAGTATTTTTGCGTCATGGCAATATCTAAGGCTATTCTTTGTCTTTATTCTTCCTATATATATTTATGGAACTATAGTGCTTATATTTTCATTTGACTTTGTATGAAGAGCACATCCAATTATTAGCTGAATGTTGCAAGATTAACAGACACAGAAATTTTTCATGCCAGTTTCTACATGTGTACATAGGTGGATTATCAAGGCAGCTTATAGCAAGATGTCCTTTTGCTGGAGATTTGCAAAAACTTTTCTGGTATCTACTGTGGGAAAACTCTTCTTTGAGGAGGATGTATGGCCTAACTCCTGTTCATAAAGCTTCAGCTGCTAAAGACTGGAAAGGCTATTCCATTACCTGAAATGATGAAAGATTTCTCATCAGTTCCAAAATCTTTGTGTGCCTTTACTATTCCAGGAAGGGACTCAAGAAGGGAGGGGAAGCAACATCAATATCACCCGAACAGACAATACCATAATGTCAGTGTCCTTCCCTGGAAACCAGGGGCCAAGATTTGTTCCTCATACAAGAAGCCAACGTGTAACACTGACCTCTGCAATGCTCAATGGTGAGGACTGAACCTGGGCTCAGTGGATCTAACACAAACCAGTCTACTATTCTGAGGAGGAGGGATTGGAAGGGTTAGGCAGATATTGCTGCTTATACTGCTCTGATATTACACTTATAATCCATTAGGCACTCTGGGCTTCTCAGCATAAATGTCTCTGGCAATGAGATTTTAACGGCTTGTTTAGAAGAAAATAAGTCTTGCTACTGAAAAAGTTTTCTCAGAAACTGACCTACTTTAGCGTTTTTCCTAACTGCAAATCCCCAAATTCAAGACTAGGAACACAGCAAGATACGCATTTTGGTTGAAGATCTTATCTCTAGAACCAAGATCCAGATCAGTTCGGGCTTTTCTCTTAAACTATTATTTGTAAACATAATCCGCTTTCTTTACCCTTAGCAATCACTTTTCAGTGATGTTTAATATTGCTCAATTTCCTCTTTCACGTATAGAGCATCTTCATCATGCAGACACTCAAATCTGAGATTAAAAAAAAGAATTCCTAGGAAATACTATGACAAATAAAGACCATCTGGTAGGCATAAACATAAATGAGATGCGAACCAAAAATCTCAATAAACACTGAATCACCATCAATCTAGTATACATGCAAAGTCCCAAAACAACAGAATTATTTTGCAGTGAGTAATGTCTTGCCAATGGGGTACTTTGCACATTGTGATTAATTTTCACAGTCTAATGAGTTCCCCCCACAAAAAAAAGCCAGTCCAAATTTATTTTGCAGCATCGGTCTTAAATTTCATTCATTCATTTGTTCTAAAGTACATTTGTTGTGATTTTTATCTATGGCACTGTACTGGGAAACGTGTTTCATGTGCATACACAAATTCTCGTTATTGTAGCTTCAGAATCTGGAAAGTTCTTTGCCTTCTGCTACCGAGGGGTGAAACGCACACAGCAGGAGCACAGTGACAGGGTTAAGGCCAGGCCACTACTTGTGATCCAGCAAAGGAGGAGTAACACATCAATTAACCACAAAGATTTGACTGAAGGTTCTTTTTGTCACCGATGTAAAATGCTGCTGAACAACTCACACCTTATAATTAAACATCGAGGGCTCGCCTGTGCCCTGCGCTTGGCACGTGGGTTGAAATCCTGCCTACTGAGTCAATGGGTTGTTGAATCAATGTCAGTAAATCCGAAGTTTCACCCAAAACCCACACCTCCCTATCACACCCGGCTGCCCGAAACAGGGCATGAGAGCTACTGAAGGGACGACCTAGACTTCTTGCAAACCTGCAAACAGCTAGCTGAAGGAATATCCTGCTAGCTCCTGCCTCAGGAGGAAGGTTTGAAGCCAGCAGCTAATCTGCCAAAGAAGGGGTTTATTCTCACTCCGAGGAATCTTTCTTTTTTCCATTCCTGACATTTATCTCAAATAATGGTTGATCCACTGTCCTTCCATTTTCTCTTGCTGCTAACGACTGCAAAGAAAAATTTCAAAATCAAGAGCTTAAACCAAAGAAAGCCCATGAAACTCCACTTAAAAGTGTATTCAGAACAAACAGAGGAATGGATATAATTTCAGGAGCATTTCAAATTCCAGATAATTTTAAATTATTTATTGATATTTAATGAATGAGCGATACACGCTGTTAGGTTATTTATTAGCAGAGTACTCTTTTGAAGGCCTTTAGATTCTGTAGATATTTTTACACAGTACCTCTACTTTTTTTTTTTTTTTTCCTTTTAAAGGACTAAATTCTTAGGAAATGTCCACTGAGTGGAATAGAAACAGAGCATCTACCTCACTTTTTATGACTGGGTTCAGCTACTTTGAATTTACTGACTCCTAACCAGGTACCAAAGCAGAATGTAAGCCCACAGGAAAAGCTGAGACTCTCCCTCCGCTTAGCCAGTTGTAACGTGAAGTGTCAGGACCTTTCTGAGTTCTCAGCTGGAGAAGCAACAAGAAACTTGCTCCATGTGACGAATGGCTCTGCTCTCACCAGAAGTAAGTCCCTGTGCTGGTACGCTGTATAACATCCATGCAGCATCTGCTGCGAAATCCCGCTGGCAGATGCCCCTAACCTTTACCGTGCTTCTGACACACTTTAGAAATGGGGTGAGCCGTAAATGCAGAATAAATTAATAGTTTCTAAGTGGTTATCCTACAGTCCATAATCGTCTTATTTCACAATACCTTCCCTACCACAGCTGAGCTGGTCCCCACAGGTAATAACTACTGTCATATAAATGTCAGACAGCTCTGGAAGAGGAATTATCCCATGAACAGGAGAGAGCTCCCAGAAAGCCAGGTTTTGGGGGATCTTTTTCCCACACATTCTGCACTATGCTGGAGAGCGTTAGGATCGTTGTCTGTTCAGTATTAAAAATATCTTCTGTAGCACAGTACCGCCTAATGCGTTACCATATCCTTCCCCCAACACTTGTTCCCAAGAAATTGCATTAAAGTGGAGGTTACACTCCATGTACAGTGCCCTCCCATGTCATTCTTCCTATTCTCTACAGGTAATATTTGCTTTTTATTTCCCTAAGCAAGGCAGGATTTTACCAAATTTGCCTCCTTGCCCTCTTTATTTTACACCACACCAGTTCTTCTACCCAAATTTCAAACACTTTTCGGGCCTCGTTCTTGCTGAAGGGCTGGTGGGTACCAGTTACCCTTCACTGTTCTGAGCAACTTATTTTTCCTCTCACTGATGCCTATATATTCGCACACTGCATGTTACTCGTGCACATGCTACCCAGTCTCCCATTAGAGCTGGCTGGGTCATTCTTACAAATCATGCATTACAGGAATTCTCTTCCTTTAGTATTAAAGTAAATTATTAATGCTATTTGCAAAACGAGCAGTTTTATTGCGGCTGATTAAATAATATGCCTAAAATACATTGTTTGCAATATTTTTTGCCCATCAATCGTTTAATGAATTATTCAGAATCATTTGTATTACTCTGTCTCTGCCACTGGTTATTTGGAGTCAGGAAAATAGATAAACATTGTCTTAATATCTTGCCTCTCAACATGGACTTGGACTGAGAGACGGGGGGAGGCATTGTGGGATGCTTGCTGTGGGTGTTGTGGGAAATACCTAGAAGTAAAAAAAAAAGAAAATGTAGACAAAAGAAAAATACTAAGATTAGATGCTTGTGATCCTAACTATAGTGTGACTTCTTTCTTTCCCCTCTTTCGGAGAGGGAAGGTGCTGCAGTCCAGTAATGAATTTGCTGTACACTGAATCCAGACTGAATCTCCAGGAGAGGGAGACAATGAATAGGCCCGTAGGAAGGATTGAACACTGATGTCAATTAAACCAAAACCATGAAATAAATGAGGGGTTGCAGTGGTTGTTCTTCACAGCCACTTCGGTTTGGTATGCAAGGGAATGCTTCCGTTTTATTGCAATAGTAAATTTCAGAGCACAGAGAGAGAGAGAATATTGGCATTTCAATCAAGGCAGCTTCACACACACGCGCGCAGCCCACTCAACTCTGTGTTGAAAGCTTTATGAAAGAAAGCCTGTAGGATATCCAAGAGATTACTTACAAGATTCTAAGGGATGGATTTTTACGAAATCCTTATAACACAGCCTGGTGCCCTTGCTGAAGTGAATTTGAAATATGCCCCTGAGCTCCTCCGAGTCTGCAGACAATGCTCATAGGTATGGGGGTATACACGCATACCTACATTTATTACAACAAACAGACATACTCTTGTTTCAAATACAAAGATAAGGTGTCAATCTTTGAGATTTTAAAAAATCAATGGTGTTTGTAGGGGCTACTATTAATTTTCATTACCCCATCAGTCATTCAGGAAACAAGGTTTGTCTCTGTTGCTTTAGCTTCTGAAAAGAGAAAACAGTCATTGCACAGGTATAGGGGGTAGGAGTGACAGACAAAACAAGGTTTTAAACTTCCGAGTAATCACAGGTTACATCATTGTATGCCTTAATATATTCTGAGAATTTTCTTGAGAAGCTAATATTGCATGAGGATAAAATGTAGTCCTCAGCACATTAGTAAAATATTTATACGCTACTTTCTTTCTTGATAATAAAGAAAAAAATATCTATTCCACATGCGCTAAGCTGATTCTCAGAGGACCTGCACGCTTTCCTTGGCCAAATTATTATATCACGCTCTCTTTAATAAACTGGAAATGCCTTTGCCAAACATTGTGATAAAGGGTGCTCTCAATAGAATACGATAGCTCACCAAAAAAAACCAACAACAACAACAAAAAAACCCAAATTTACTTAGTTACATTATTCAGAAAAAGACGCAAAAATGTGAATTTTTCATAAAGTTCTGGGAACAGGACTGACAGTTAATTTCAATTTATACCATGTTTATAAATAACAGGAATAGACTTTGATCTTAATATTCCACAGACAACTGATAACCTAAAACCTTACAATATACAATATGATCAGTTTGCAATTGCTACATAATTAAAATTATAACACAGTTCCCATTTTGAGAGGTATTTTTCACCTCAGTCAGGTTTCTCAGAGGAATTGATATCTGTACGGGAGTTAGAAAGAAAAACAAGTGGAATCTGAGTTTAGGAGGAAAAAAATGACGGAGCCCATTTCTGTAGAGAGCTTTCTTGCCGTTTCTGTGCACAAATTGCCTCAAATCAGCTTCCCTCATATTTCATCTCCTGTAACTTTGACTGCCTGTCACATTGCCATGGAATTTGGTTCCCAGCCTTCAGCTGGTGTTGATTTTGCTACGTAATTGCTGCATTACTCGTAAAATTGTTTAGTCACAATTAGTCAGCAGATGCATTGAGCCAGTGGCAAAGGTGCGACTTCATTAATTTCACAAAACAGAAGGATAGTTCAGAGCTCTTTTTTTTCCTGGTTCTTTGAAGAACTTTGAAGCTCTTTATTGCTATTTAAAATATGGGCCAAAGCTGCCTGACGTACCCCACTGAGCCACTCTGCTCATTGCAGCTTTTGGATGAGCAAAGAGAGGCGGCTTCAAACTTTGAGCGTATCCTGTGATTACTCTAAAGTCAGGGCCTGAGCTCGTAACGTGACCACTGCTGGTTTAGTTCTCTTAAAGACCTAGCAGGTCTTCTGCTCCTGAAAATTTGATGGGAAAGTTCACCACCGCTGTGATCCTGCACAGAGAACTGCATTACCCTGAGTGCAAACCCATAGAAATCAATAACTACCTGAATAGCAACGCGCTTCTCAGCATCAGTCAGGATGACAGACACTGATTCCAGTAATTCAGTGAAAAAAAAGTACCTAATATTACTTGTTTAGATGGTGGTTTATTGTTGGATCAGATGAACTGCATTTGTTTGTTCCTGAGCAAAATGCAATGGCAAAGTATAGGCAGGTAAACGCATATAAATGTATATAGTTAAATAAATTTGGAGTAATCACGAATAACCATGCTAAGTCTTTTCCAGACTAGTAATATTCAAGATATGCCACATGCAATGGTTCGTCTTGTTTAAATGTCCCATTCCCTGTTCTGTCAGCTGCATGGCACCTGCGCCGATGAGAACTGTGAAAGGTGAGTGTATTGGTACCTGCAGGTCTGAGAAAGTGACCCAGGAAAGTGGAAAGATCACATTCAAGGGAAGGCAGGAGAATAAATTCCTGAGCATTTAGATACATGCCATCACCCCCAGGTGACTGAAAATAACTCAAGAGCCAGAGCTTTAAGTGAAATGTTACTTGCTCTGCTGGCACTGGTTAAGAGGACGTAACCAACTGGACTGGAAGTGTTCAAGGCCAGGCTGGATGGGGCTTGGAGCAACCTGGTCTGGTGGGAGGTGTCCCTGCCCAGGGCAGTGGTTTGGAACTCGATGATCTTTAAGGTCCCTTCCAACCCAAACCATTCTATGACCCTTTGACTGAGAATGGGAGAAAGAGAGGAGCTAAGAGAAGGGAAAGTCACTGCCCAACTGCCCTGCCAGGGGCAGTGCAGTAACATCTAACACCCCACCTGGCTGCAGCAGCAGTTGTAAGGTAAAAATGGGTAATAGCGGCATAAAATTTTTGCGGCACCCAGCAATACGCTGTCCGGGCAACTGCTTTGTCTCACCAAGCAGGGCCCTCCCCAGAGAGCTCCTGTAGCAGTTTACAGGTGACAATGGCTCTGCAGGGGGCTGTATCTCCCCTCGGGAGGGAGCCAGCCCCAGAGTATTGCTGGGTCCCAAGAGGCCCAGCGATGCCAGCTCACTTTTCTTCCACGGCTGAGGATATGAATTGCCCAGCAGCCTTTGTGCTAGCACAGCCAAACAACCAATTCTACGCCGCGGATACGCCATACATGCTGTACTGGAATTGTTCACAATCCACATGCAATTCAAAAGCCACCATTTAACCACCCTTGTCATAACCTCAACCTTTCAGGAACTGTGCATTGTCACTGAAACAATTGTTTCCTCATGGTTTCAGGTGCCAAAGAAATCAGCGCACTCCACAAGTTTTATGCCTTCTAGCAGTTCTATTCACTTCAGACAATTGGATCAGCATTGTACAGCTGCTATTCCTGCAGTTTTTCATCATTTGCCTGAGTTTATACAAGGGAGAAAACAGAGAGAGCAATTCGTCTCTTAACCAAAGGAAAAGAGCTGGCATTTCTCTCCCATTGAAGCAACACAAGTGTGACAAAAAGTCTGTGTGATTTGAATAGAGATGCCATTCACCGGGGAAATCCGTAAGTAGAATACAGTGTTTTCCTTGAACCAATCGCATTTACAGTAATTATTTGCATATTCTGGGAAATTATTATACAAACAAAAAAAGTAGCTCTGCATCAAAAAAAATATGTAACCAGTGAGGTAGAAAAACCTTTTTGAAGGATATCTGAGTCACAGATCTATGGGCTCCTGATTTATTGGCGATACACAACCAGACCTATCACTGATACTAAGATTTCAGTAGACACATGATTCCGCTACACAACCAACAAGTAGAATTTATTACATTGACATAACCTTTTTCTGTTCATGTGGAATTTCACAACGTAAAAAGCTCACTGTCAACACATTGAAGACAATTAGGAATATTCCTTCCCTGCTTCTCTGTTGTATGTTCTAAAAAAGATAGCGTAGTCCCACATTACACCCTGTTCTGTCAGAATTCATCTTGAGCTGCGATGTGTCTATAGCTCGGTTTTGATCTCAGACATACCATCTTTTTTTGCAATGTTAAGAGTTTTTATTGCAGTTCCGGAATGAAAATATGGATTACATCTGGGGACAATAAATTTCACTCATTTGAGGAGTAAACCAAGGGAAATGACAGGCGGAGAGAACTGCATTGGTGTTAATAAACTGCACCCGCTCCTCTGTTTAGTACGCAACAGTTCAGAGTACAGTTTTTCAGACTGCAAGCTTGGCTTCCCTGGGGACATCCAAAGCCCGGGGAAAGCAGGAGAGGAAAAAAAATTATTCTTTTGCTTAACCAATTCCACTTACAATTCAGTACGAGCCAAACCATGGCTGTCCCTGGAATATTCAGGAAAGGTTTCTTTTTTTTTTGCCAGGATCTGAAATGGTAATGATTCTGCAAGTAGGAAAACTGCCTTGTTGTAACATTTAACTATCAAAGTTCTGTGCCTTGGTAATACAGGGGAAGGAAGAGGCAGAAAACTGTTCTCTCCCTTGAAAACACTTGTGTGAGAAGTAATGGCAAAATGGTTATTAAGATTCCTGTGGTGCTTTGAAGTGAATGTTAGACATTTACCCTTGATATATTCATAAATTCCTAGCTCTTTTCCATATTCTTCTATTTTCTTCTGACATTAAATGAGACACTTTGACTCAAAGTGTTGTGTAATATTATCGTATGTTATTAAAGAAGAGAGAAGTGATTTCACAAAAACAGCTAAGTGATTCCTATATATTACTTACCTTCATCACAAGAGGGTGACAGGGTTTTAATAGCAAATTGCCTTAATATCCTGAATGAAAGGTGTTACACAGAAATGTACGTTTATTGCCATGCCCCGGTAATAATCATCGATCCTAGAGGCTTATTTTAACCCTGTTGTTTAATTTAGGGTCATTATAGTCTCCTGTGCTGTGAGCTGCAATATTTAAAGCCTCATTAAGCCTATGACCTTGCAGTTAACCTGTTAGCTCACTGTTTTCTTCTCTGTGGTAGATCTGGAAGCAAAGGATTTAAGCCCTGGAGGTGACTGTATGACTATTGCAACATCGAGCCAGCAGTACACAACCCCACCACCCTCACGTAAAGGAAAAATGCAGAAAGAGACAAGATGAGGACAGAGAGGTAAGCTGCATGCGAGCATGAGTATGTCTTTCTTGTCGCTGTTGCAAGCAGTCCTACCAATGCCCTGTTATTCACTATATTCAAGGAAAACAACCAAGAATCTGACCAGGCAGTAGAGCCACATACCTGGAAAAGATTACAGACCTGACCATAGGCAAAATACACATTTTGGGAGGGACTTAGGGTTTAAGGCTGTTCAGAAACTTTGTGCAATGTTTGGTGACAACGCATATGCCATCTTTATTAAATATTGATGGGTTTAATTCTCCTCACATTTAAGTAGCTTACTCATTTCCATTATGTTTTAGTCTTGTTTGCTACAGAGAACAAGTGAACAGTGACTTCCGTGTTCTTGAAATTCATCCAACTACCATTTGAGAGCTGTGATTTCTTAAAAGGATTGTATTACTCCCAAAATTAGAGCCAATGAAACATGGGTCTGCCAGTGCATGACAATAAGTATCATATGATCAGAGAATAACTTACAGTGTAAATAGTCCTCTGCTCTGGGCCCTTCACAAGCCTAAGCTCAACTCTGCCAGAGACAGCGGTACACAGCAACAGAAATTGCCCTGGTGAGAACGGGATCATCCTGCCCCACAGAATAGCCCACCCATAGCACAAGTCCCAGCTATATAATCAACCACCCCTCATTAAAGCTTGAAATCTTGAGGTGTCTTTGTGCATTATAACAAAATCCATTGGCTGCTCCTGTCAATTTGTGTTTGAAGCACTGACAAGTGAAAGAAAAGAGTGAGTAATAACGATCTGAATGGGAGCAATGCTTTATCTGCAGCACTATGTACTGTAATAAAGGGGTAAAGGAGCATCCCTTGCAACTATGTTCATACATGTTACTTTTGGCTATTGCTCATGGCTGACTGCTTAAGGGCAAACCTTACCGCTAAGATGAAGGTGACAGAAATCCTTTGTAGTGATAGCCCGAAACCCCGTGGTATTTCTAAGCTCTGCATAACTGTATAATGGCCCCTCTGGAACATCTCCCCAGTATTCCAGGTGTGCAGGGAATAACTGCTCAGCCAAGCATGTTCATGGCTCAGAGGTACCTTTGCCACGACTGATACCATAAACCTAAAATTAGATAGTTTTTAATCTTAGATACAGCAGTGACAAAATTTACAATGGGTCACAAATCAACTACTACTGTGTTTTTCACATTTTCAGGTAACTTTTCTTTATGCTGCAAAAGTGCCAGAGATGTTTTGTAGCCTGTGAAATATTGTTCTCATGTTTTGATCCTTTGGCATGTGTCATTACAAAGCTTCACCATAATACACAGACACTGCTTTATTTAGAACCTACATAGGTGTGGAAAACACCCACACCCTGAGGCACTACACCTCACCCTCAAGCCCTGCCAGCAGCCCTGTCAAGGCCATCAGCACACAACCAACTTGTCTTCAATAACCCATCAACGCTGCTCGGCGTATACAGTATGATTCATGAAATTATCCACCCACAACTACTAACAGATAGGAGTGGGAATAGGAGCTTTCTTCATTGTTTCTCATGGTTATAAGGACTTACCTTAAACAAACATCTGTGTGGAATGATCAACTTTGGCAAATGTAAGACATTTAAACCGAGACAGTGTGAATTTGGGAAACTCACAGCGCCCCTGAACCTGTGCATCTTTTCCAAAAGAGCACGAGGCTGAGGGGACAGAGTGCAAGATGATAAGCAAAGAGTTAACCCAGGTTTAGTAGTGCCATTATGACAGGTCATGAGGGGTGACAAGTTTCTGTTGCTAGAAGGCTTTTCTGTGACTATGCATCTGTGCATGAAGGCTACATTTGGCACTGGTGCCTGTTTAAAATAATGGCAAACCTACTTAAATAAGCCTCTACCAGACAGGAGGTGGAAGTGATAGAACTGGGCTAGGAAATCAGCAGTCATGGACATGTATAGTAACTGCTGAGGGACAGATATGCACAGCTCTGGCCACTCAGAGGCACCGGCGTTACTGGTCATCCACACATGCCAGTGTCTACACAGATTTGGATTACTTGGCCATTCATACCTCAGCATGCAACCAGCAGTGACCGTCCAAGAAGGGCAACGAGCAGGAGGACAGGCTGTCTCTCTGCAAAACAAAAGGGAGAAGGGGAATGAGAGTGCTGTGGTTGCGAGTCCCAGCACGTAATCGTTCATCTCTCAGCACCTGCAGTGCTGTCATCCACAGCAGTGTCCCTAGGCCCTGCTGTAATGAATGTCACCAGCCATCCGTGGGACAGGGGGTGCGGGGACACCCGGCAGTCGCTGGGAGTGAGTGTGACACCATGGC
This sequence comes from Arenaria interpres, assembly GCA_013399435.1. NCBI lineage: Eukaryota > Metazoa > Chordata > Aves > Charadriiformes > Scolopacidae > Arenaria > Arenaria interpres. The sequence goes on from VXAK01007280.1 coordinate 499,396, forward strand.
CATCCCGGGAAATGGGGAATCAGCCTCTCCAGACAAGGAGCCAACGCGCTCCCTCTCAGGGACCCGCAGAAGGGCTCTGTACTTGAGGACGTTTACTGTAACAGGAGGTGGCAATTCAGAATAACATACAACCGGAATACAAGGTTGGTGTATAGTATGTTTATGAAAATTCACCAACTTTACTCTTATGGTCTCTAGCCAAACCCAGCATGCACTAAAAAAACCACCTTATTCTGTTGTATTTATGTCAAAAGGATATCGCTTTTTTTTCTAATCAAAGCAAGCAATGAAACATTTGGCTCCTGCTGGCACCTTTAACCTTAAAAAGCACTTATTAGTGTAATACCTAAATCTTGTAGACGACAGCTTAAGGGCACACCTGACACACAAAGTCCTTGAGGATTCAGCAGCCAACAAGGCAGGCTTTTTAAAAAAAAAAAAACAAATTCCACAAATTATGACTGAAAAGAGGACGAAACCTCTATGCCCCGGGGAACAAGAGCCTTGAGTAACACGCTCCCCTCGGGGATGGCCTCAGGGCCCTGTGGAAGGCCTGGAACGCCCCAACGCCCCTGGCTCCGGAGAGCTGGAGAGGGGTTCACAGTCATGGCTCCTCCCCCCGCCGGTGCCCGTGCCGGTACCGGTGCCGGTGCCCCGCCTCCTCCACCGCCTCGAACTCCTCAGCGAGCATCAGGACCCAGCGGTCCGGCCACCCCGTCCCGCCTCCTTGAGGAGGATGCGAGGCCGCGCCCGCCCTCAAGATGGCGGCCCGCCTCCAGTCAGGCTCTGACGCCAGGGGGCTGATGGTTAAAATGGCGTCCGCTTACCTGCGGCTTCCGCGGAGCTTGCCCTCAGCCAACATGGCTGCTGCTCCCCTAATTGCTTCCGACGGCGGTGAAGCCGGCTTGCCCTCAGTCAAGATGGCGGCCCCCAGCGAACGGCGGCGGCCNGCCCGGCCGCTGAGGGCTCGGCGGAGGTTCGGGCGGGCTGTGGGGCCGGTGGGGCGGCCGCAGGGAGGGAGGGAGCCTGCAGGCGGCGGGGCTCCCGCCGCTCGTGTGCCGGGGAAAGCGGCGTGGCNCCGGGAAAAGCGGCGTGGCCGAGCCGCGGGGTGGCTCTTGCGGCCCTCGGGTCCCTGAGAGCCGCTGGTGCCGCTGCGGGAACCGGCGTTCGTGGCGTGTAAGGATTCCCGCTGATGCCGTGAGTTTGGTTGCGAGCGGCCCCTTAAGATTTTCCTCCGCGGAAAAGGCGAAATAATTCGCTTGTGTCTTCTTCCCTCCGCGGTAGAACCAGGTAGTTCTGTGTTCAAAATACAAAGGGACTATTTCTGCTGAAGGTTTAGAAGATGCTCAAGTATTTAGCGTAACCAGAAAACTGAAAATCAAGGGTGAAAGTCCTCGCCAGTGATTAGCTCTGCAGTGTTAACGCTGTGTGTGTAACTTAACGCAGCGCGTGGAGCCTGTACGGGGCTGTCTGTCAGCCGCTGTCGGAATCCAGGCATAAAGTTGTTGCTGCCTGCTGTTTGTCTTCTGGCAGTATCCAGGAGTGCTGATTCGGCATGAGTGTGTGTGTCGCTGCCATAAGAAGGGAAGAAACTACTGCCTTAAGTTGTCCTCCCAAATGACAGAAGTTGCTTATACCGGTGATGATCTGACTTTCTTCTCTTGACAGATGCACCCTGATGGTAAAGAGCACCCATGTTCCACGTGGGAGTGAACGTACAGGTTGAATAATCAGCTCTTCTCTTCAGAACTCACGTTTTTTGCCCATCCTTCTCATCTGATGCTTAGCAAGAGGGACTTCTGAGAGTTTCTCAAGACTTTTCTTGCCACGTAAACAAGAGGCTGTAGTCATCGCTGCCATTATGTCCTGGCTACGAGTTGCAGTCGGCCGATCCAGTGAGGATATATTTGATGAAGACGCCGATGAGATGTACGTACTACGGAAAGAATGGAACAGCACCATGAGAAAAAGACTGAAGGTATTTCTGTAACAATGATTTCATCGTCTGTTTAACCCTCTTAGATTTACTGACACGTACCTTGATATGCGTACGGCTGATTTAAAGGGAAAACGGAGAGTGGCTGCCTGTAAGTTATTGTGGCTTAGTTTCTTCTGAATGCCAGGAAAATGTAGCAGGGATTCACATAAACTCCATTCTAGTAGTTGTCAGAGCAAAGTACTGTTTTACCAAAAGGCATTGGCTTCCTCTGTACAACTGTGTGTATTTGTGTAGTGCTATTTGCTTCATTCTTGGAGGTATACTGCTGGAAAAGGTAAGGCAACACAGCTAAACAGTGCTGATAAAGAAATATGTTTGGGTTTTTAAGTAGAGCTCTTCATCAGTCAGATTTAAGATGTGTGACACCATGTTGGAACCACAGTTGGATGTTGCGGGTCTGGGTAGTTCTTTGGCTTATTTACTCTCCTAGTGAAAAATACATTTTAGGAAAGCCCTACGTTTTCTGCAGCCCTTCCCTCCCTGAAATTCTACAGGGAATGAAGCAAGTATGTAAACTCACGTTACTTCAACGGATACGCTATCATTCCGAACGGGGCCAGTAGGACCCATGTGAACAGCCTTTGGCTGAGGAACATGAATGGAAGCTGTTGTGTAGGCTGTTGATGGGGAAGGGTTTTACGAGAGAGCTGTTGTATTATTCTCCAAGGAAAAGTTTCTTGCATCTGAGTCCCTTTTAAAAGAAGTCTGGCTTTCTTAAGGGGCTGTTTAGTGTTCTTACACAAATCCCTCTGGTTCTTTATGAGTCGATACTGCAAAATCATAAAATGTTGTTGAGCTGTATGTTGGGCAAAATAAAGAAACACTCTTGTTCCTGGCTATTTCTCTAGCAAGGCCACCAGTTTTCCTCTCTCGTGAGCAAATAGAAGTTTTCACTCTTACAACTTGCAATTTTGGTCTGAAAAAAGTTAAGAATTCTTCTACGTTACATACTAATATGATTGGAATAGAAGGAAAGTCGTTTGCGTTACATTCACTAGCTGTTTTTTACAGAAAGCAATCACAATGTTACGTGTGTATGTGACGCACTTCCTATCACCGTCTTTTTTCCCTTGTAGCTCTTGAATTGAGTGAGATCCAGCAAATAGAGTAGCAAGGCTCAATAATTAGTTTTGTGAAAACAGGTACATGGATTACGGATAAGAAAGTACCTCTGCTAAAGGAACGGTTTTGCGGCCTACCTATTTTTGAATGTCTAGAAAACTATATGAGGTTGTTCTTAGAGGAATTTTTCATGTGGGACTTGGTCATCACAGAAGCAAGCATGCTTTCCCGCAGACTTGTCTTATTTTTTTTGATGTTTCTAAAAATACTTTTGTCATTTTCTGGCCTTTCTGTGGATCCTTTTGGAAAACAACTGGATTTTACAAGTCAGTAAATCGTAAAGCCTTGCAAAAATCATGTTTTGGTTGGGCAGTAGGGGCGTAACTGGGAGCGTGTCCAAACCTAGGAGCTGTAATTTAAGAGACTGAATACTTGTCCAAACTTTTTTATTATGAAATTGTTGTCGGTCAGATTTTTCACATTGTGACCAACCTGTTGCATCACTCCTATTTTAGGAAGGCTACAGGGATGGAGTTGAAGCTGGGAAAGAACTTGCCCTCCAGGAAGGCTTCAATCAAGGTTATAGACACGGTGCTGAGCTGATGGTGACTTGTGGCCAGTTCAGAGGAACCCTGAAGTAAGTTACAAACTTTTTAAGGTTGTATGTCCGTGGAGGGTGTGTATGGAGGGAGCGTGCATGCAGGTTGTGGTTTGTTTTAATTAATAAAAAAAAAAAACAAAAAACCCAAAAAGGTGCATTGTGAATCTGTCCAAAGTGAGCAACCTGAGAATTTTCAGGTCTTGAATACAGGGAAGCATCGCGGGTGTAGAGTGATCGTTCTTAGAAATCGTCCTTCAGTTGCTCTTGGAAAATTATCTGAATCTACATCTTTAAGTTTAATATTCCGATCTACTGCTTTAATTCCCCAGAAATTGTGAATGAAACCTATATAGATTTATATGGTATAGATATCTTGTCATGCTGCTATCTCCCTTCAGCCGCTGGAAGTCTGTGTGGGTACATGTAATTGTTTTCTTTCTTCCCTTTTCAGCGCTCTCTTATCCTGGTGTCATCTTAATGGACATGATTCTGCCTTAAGTGAGATAAATAATCTTCTCGATGTGATTGGAAAGCATGAAGAAGATGTGCTTGAGTATCTGAATTCTATCGAACAGCCACCACATCTCGGACAAATTTTAGATTCTGTTCAGGACATGGACCTTAATCACACAGCTCCAGCTGGGACAGAGCACGATGAAGTTAAAGCTGGAAAACACAAAGACATTGGCAGCTTTGGTGAAAACATTTGTCGAAATAATGGTGAGGTTGGTTCCTTGCAGTGCAGCAAGGCAAAACTCTGCACGGATCCTGAAAGGTCAACCCTTGCTTGGGTTAAAAAGCAGACTATTTGGCTAGTGGAGCAACTGGGCTTATCACTGGATATACTCCATCACATCCAGCAACTAGAACCTTAGTTTTTCTGTCTCATGGTATTTAAAATTACCTCAACAGGATTCGATTCTTGGTTTGTGGACCATGTACAGGCTGACGCATCAATTAATTTTAGGGAAATCTGATTTTGGTACTTGCCAGTAGAGGTAATTTCTGTAAATCTTCACCGTGCTTTGGCTCCGGGCAACCCCCCACCTTGCTTTCAATCTTAAACATAACTTCCACAGAAAGGGGAAATTATTTTTAAAGCTCCACAAAGATTTACTAAACATGTTTCAGTTCTGTGTCAGAAGCTAGCATTTCACCCTCACTTTCTCTCAGGCAGCAGTTTGGAAATGGAGCAGGTCCCTTAAATAGCCTCTAAATAGGTCCCCTCTAATATCTGAAAAAAATAAATGCCCAGTGCTAGGGAGAAGCTATTCTTGCAGAAAAAGCCGCTGTTGATGATGTGCTAACTCTATGCAAAATAGAACAGGATTTGCTGCGGATGTTTAGAGTGCTGTGACACTCTAGTTGCTCTATAAAATATAGGATTTTTTTCACCTTTTGTCAAATTCTTCCTCTTTTGTAACCACTATGCAGCACATTTTCACAGTTAAAACCTATTTTTTTTCCTCGTACAGTTGTATTTATTTCACTTAGGCTGACCGCACACTAGTATCTTCAAATGTGGAATTACTGACAATTCCATTGTTTTACTGTTAGACCATGTGCTCTTACCCTGTTAGACCACGCTGAACATATTTCCAGGCTGATGAACCTTAGTTAGGTTTGTATTTATTTTGCCAATCCCTCTAGCCTGAACTCTTTCCCCTCATTCCCATAAGTTTTTTTTCCCCCAAAATCTTCAAGGAAGCCAGGCTTATTCCCCTTCTCTTAGAAACACGTTCTTAGTCGCATGTGTGTATTTCTGACAACTCTGTATATTGTATTTGACTCCTTTTCCTGTTGCTTGCCTTACCTGTAGCTGCAAATTGCTCTGCTCAGGAAGTCTTTTTCTTTGTGAATGGCTGTCTCTGTTTTACACCGATTAAACAGATTTACAGTATGTTAGGAGTTTACTTGCTTTAAGTTGCTTGTGGTTTTCCTTCGTGTCTGAGACAAAGCAGGTCTAGACAGAGACAAACTGAAATTTTGACCAGCTGACTTAACTATACTTTAAAAAGAAAAATTAAAACACAAAACACTTTTAGACTTTGAGGCTGGAGAAAAAAGCTAAGGTAAAAATTACTTGAGTTTCAGAGGCTAAGTTTACAACTTTCTTAGTAAAGGCTTTATTATCCTGCGACGGAGGTGGTAGACTGTAAGTTTGGCTGCAATTCAGCACCACCTCTGCATTGGGGGAAAACAGAACTGCAATTAAGAGTCCTTTATTGAACTTGTTTTTGAAATAGTGGACAAAGAGGGCTGTCTGCATTAATTACGTATGTTAAAAAATTGTTCATACAACTTTTTTTTTTTCATTTTATTTAGCATAATGCTGACATGGATAAACATTACTTTTCTACAAGTGCACATGTTCCATTATAGCCTCTATCACGTTAGATAAACTTCTTTCATACTGTGGTAGAATGTGGCACAGACAAACATAAAGGTCACTAGAGTAGAGTTAGACTTTCCAAATTTGGCAGTTTAAAAATGCAGATTCAAGGGTATTACTTCTATGTATTTAATAGTGTGCAAAAAGGAAACTCCATTCACAAATTACTAAGTAGACAGTGAGCTTGCCAAGTTCTCTCCAGCTACTTCTGCAAAAGCAATCTACGCCAGGGAAAATACTTCTTTCTTGTTTGATTATGAAACAATAGACTGTGTATTTTACTTATCTGTCATAACAGCTTCTGTACTAGCCGTGGAATTACTTTCCTCTGCTCTGCACAAAGCTTCCGTGCTGACTGTGGGGTTACTTTTTTCCATGTTATCACCCAGAGTTTCCAGTTTGGCTGCAGAGAGATTTTCTTTTGGGCTGTCTGTAATACTTGCCGTATCTGTCACTACAGAATCTTGCTGACCAGCCCCAGAAAGGCTTTCATCAAGACCATTAGAATCTGTAATTGGCTCAAACGACGATTCAGGTTTTTGTTTCGTATCTGCTTCTGTGTCTTGTGTTTCACTATCAGCTTTCACCTTGGTAGCATTCCTGAAAATAGCTCTCATGACAACTGGGACTGACATGCAACTGAAGGAGGAAATGAAGCGTTAGTCACTACTACAGACTTCATCCATTCTTAAACTTCTTTTTTTTAAAAACAGTGGATGACACCTGAATGACAGGTCTGGTGAAAAACAGCCCTGCCTCCTTGCGGCTTTTTTGCCTTGTGCAAGCTAATAGATGTTACCTTGTAACTACAATGTGACTACAACCTGCCCTATGCCAGAAACATACCTTGACACAATGAAATCAAGTGCTGGATCTAAGATTTAAAGGTGCAAAGAAGCTTTGATAGAAGAGTGGAAGGGTTTGATTTAAAAAAAAAAAAAGGAATCATAAGGGTCCTTTAAATGAAAAACTAAACTAATAACATTGAAATATATTCATTCGTGCTGAGTTTTTATAATTGTAACTTTCATGTTTTGTATAAGACAGGTACAGAGCATGTCTTCTCTAAAACACTATCTACACCAGAGGAGGGTTTTTTCCACTCTAATAATAGAATTACCTGGTTCCAGGAATAGTATCCTGTGACTTCAGACAGGTCAGGCTAATTAACAAGGTTCAATATCCAGCCTGCACTGATCTTGCTGTCATCAAATAGATATACTAGCTTATGCCAAAAGAATTAGTTATCTGAGTCCTTTCTCTAGCACATGTTCAAATATCACAGCAACTTGCCTCTCCTGGCGTTTGTTTCAGAAAACAAGCCAGAGAGTGTTGTAGTCGTGCCTTATACACCTCGCTTTTTGAAAAGAAGCGCTGATTGGTATTAGGAAGATGTAGAAAAAGTCTTTTCTGTGCTGTTGTAAGTTATACCACTCAGGAGACTGTCATCAGGTAGAGTGTTCAGAAAAGCACGTTTAGAAAAGAAAGAAGCATCTTTATAAGAAGTATGCTTTCTATTAGAAAGAAACACTTTCTATCACTATTAATGTTTAAAACTTTTGAAAGACGTACTTAAGACACTAATGTAACTTATTGTCATTATTAGAACTTTTTTTCTAGAGTGAAGTTTTCTGGTTGCTGAGTTTATGGCGTTGTGAACGCACATGATATTTCCATTGAATGGACACCTGGGGTTCATTCCCACTGTTACGAAATAAAACGAAACTACTTACCGCTTCATGGCTCTTGTTATAAAGTCATCACTGGAATTTAGAGTTGGATCTTGAGGATTTAAATGAAGGTGACATCGGACTTCTCTGGAGGTTATAACATCAATTATCACTAAGAAAGAGGAGAGTATAAGTATTTTAAAATAAACATTTTCATAAACATTAAAAACCATCCTTTCGTTTTGATGCTTCAAGAGAGGTAAGACTGAAGTTTATGGGAAGGGGCTTGCAGCAATGCTCTTGCATAAAACCTGCTTTTTCCTAATCTACCTAAATCAGAAATAGTAGAAGTCACATTTTATTAATTAAATACAGGCCAAGACAAAATAGGACTTGAATATTTGCATTTACTTTCCGTTTTATGCTGAATACGGAACACTTTTTAGTAAGCAATTTATACCCAAGTGCTACTTTGTGGTTTTCATGGGTTGCACACCACTGAGGGTAGCCCTTGGAATGTGTTTGTAACAGAGAAGGGTAGTGCAAGAGCCCAGACAGAACCAGGCCCCTTGTCAGCCCCATAAAAAGGACATTATCGATTATTTCACACGTACCACAGGCTAAATTCTCTCTCACAGGATGAAGGAAAAAGACAGAAAAGCTGGTGTTCTTGTGTGGTACCACTTCAAAGTAAAGCAGTTCTGAATCATCATCTAGAAATAAAATTACTATTTAGTGATAACCACCCATTGAACTTGGACTCTCTGTGGCTGAATCACATGCTAGAATTTAAAAAATACCAATACAGTAGAATCTAATTATTTATTACTTTGGCAACTTAGTTTATGCTTATAGAAGAGTCAGGCCTAGGAGATTTTTTTTTAAAAATATCCAGTGTAATAATAGAATTAAGGATTTTTTATAATTTAAAATACTCCACAAGTAATGACAGCTTTGGCAAGGGAGCAGTAAATCTGCTAACACCCAGTTTAGAAGCCGGTTTCTCTCTGATACTCTGCGTTACTTCCAACCACGCGATTTACCTTCATTTATATGCTTCTCAGAGACACAGCTGCTAATCAGGTTGTTATACGCCACTTGATGTCGAAGAATCTCTATGACGCCCGGCACGCACTCTGGATGGCTAAATGGGATTTTACTGACCAAGGCTCCCTCTAAATCTGATTTTTCTGAGCCTTTGTTTATGAAGTAACAGTGCTTTGGGCAACCTGGAAGAGACTGAACAACAAATACGGTGATATTTCAAGCACTGAAAACGCGAAAGTAGAGCCTGACGTTATCAGGCAACTGCACAATCTGACAGCAAAAATAATTTTGGAAGACAGACTTCCAGCATGTCCATCATGTCTCTCTGCATTTCAGTAGAAACATAATACTTAGAGGAAGCTAAAGGAGACCCACTCTTCTTCCCAAATGCATCCAAATTACGCCACCAACTACTCTTAAGAGCCCTGTGGGTTATAGAAATGGAAAGAACCACAGTCTTCTCTCAGAAGAAAGTCATAGTAGTGCTGATAGACAGTCGTACAGGTAGGATAGCAGTTTTGCCTGAAATCTCTTCTGGGCATCATACATTGTTTCTCCATCCATCACTACTGCTTTCTTTGGAGAGGCTTGTTTGGTTAGAACCAAACCAAGGAGCAGAACAGGAGATAGTAAGAAAAAATTGCCACCTGTCCATGTTGACAGTGTTTCTATGACAAAATTAGAAGTGCAATATTGTGTTATCTACTTCAGGATGCCAAATGGGAACTGTCACCTTAAGAACAGGGCAGGGCACTTAATTAGCAGGGTCCATATTAAGAACAGCTGAAGAGCAGAATAAAAGGGCTTTTTCCTTGTGTGTTAAAGGAGTAAAAGGGTTTCCCCTATGTTCCTTTCAAAGTTAGAATTCAATTTAGTAATTTACTTGTAGAAATTAAATCTTTAAACTCAGAGACAAAACAACCTCCCAGCAAGTACTAATTACTGAAGTTACAGAGCTTTTTGTGGGTATTTAATAGAAATGAAAATTTTGTCCCATCTTGTGGGTTTTATAGAGGAGAGCTTTGCTAAAGCTTATTTTATAGTGATGTAAATTTACTACTACCTTCTGTACCATCACCTCAAAGTCCAAGAACTATGTTGGCAATGGGCTCTGCTAACACTGCTAGTAGAAGAGAAAGAAGTGCCCTGGTTTTTTTGTGGCCATGAATTGCAAAATTAGTGTTTCCTATCCAAAAAAAGTAGATCGTCAAAGCTTGTCTTGTAGTTGCTCTGCACCTAAGTCTGGCAGAAAACATCTTAGCCACCATTTTCTATTCTAAAACTTTTCTTCTATATCTAATGCAGCCTAAATCAAAAATTTTTTAACGAAACAGTAATTAAAAGGGAAGCTGTCTACGGTTAAGCAACCATGGGTTTAAAGAGTAATTGCTATCACCTTGCACTTTTCTTCCTTCTGCTCCCTTTAAAGGGAATCAGTATTGAATCAGTCAAAATAGGCAGCATGACATGCAGCATGATAAAGACCTTCAAAAATCTAGGTAAGTACCATCTCGGGATTTGCTCCTCACATAAGTCAATAAGTTTCCTTCTTTTTAAGTTATTAATGACAATTCTGACCAATTTTTAGAAAAGTTAATATTTGGGTTACATATAGACAAATTAGTATGACTTCAGCAGTCATGCACACGGTGTTTAATGAGGATGAGACGCTCACTTACTCGAAAGGTTCTAATATTGTTTCATAAATAACTTGAACTATTTCTTAAAGAGCATTTAAATATTGTTGAGATGCTGGGAAGTCTGTATTGCTTGCTTGTAGGGAAATATAATTCAGTGTATATCCTGCGTAAGGCTAGAGCGTGTGTGTCAAATGCATGCTATACTCACCACAAAGAAACAGGATTTATATGTAGAAAAGTCTTCACTGCATTTTTCTTTCAGGGTAGACTGAACAATCAGCTCGTACAGAGGGGCTAGTTTGAAGCCAGTAATCTGAATTCCTGAAACCAGATGATATTTTTTATTGGAACTTAGGTTATGACTGGACATGAAAGCTAATATTAGAACCAAAACCAATGTTTTCAACAAAAAAAAAAAAAAAAAATTAATCTCCTTTCTTATTCCCTTTTTTTGCTAACGTGAATTTGAGGTAGAGTGTTTAACAGCTTTGCCTGCAATTGTCCTGTCTTTCGTAGAACTTTTGTGGTTTGCACTGGTTGTTAAAATGTTACACGAGCTGGTAGAACAGAACACGTTCTGCCCCAGAAACCAGTTTTTCCTCCTACAACATTAACACAGGGAAATAAAAAGCAAATAAGCAATGCATAGTCACAGAAGTTTCTTAGTCTGAAAAACAATTGTAACACACCTGTGAGCCTCTGTATCTCTTCGATACTGGATGAGGACATAGGAATAGGCTGGTGAAACTTCAACACAAAAAAAGCTGGCAAATCCATGCTGAGTTCACTAGTCAGTGGCAAAAAAGCAGGGTGGCTGGGGAAAAAAAAAAAATATATATATATAGTCAGAATGAAAGCTTGTTACAGAAATTGACCTAACAAGGACTCTTAGAGGATGGTCATTCTCAGGTGCCTAGTGGTTTACTACCTTCCATAGTTCTGTCTTGAGAAAGCATTGCTTTATATTATAAACACAACCATAGCCTTTAATGTTTGAAAACAAGGTTAATGTTAAGACTGGCAGAAAGGCAAAGTGAGTCACCAGAAAGTGAGGAACAGTGCATAAGGATGTTTGCTATAAATCGTTCTATAGTGATTTATTTTGGAGAATGACTTCAGACTTTCCCTCCAGCCTGACACTGAAGTAGAGAGAGGAGGTGCCAGTATCCATGGTGGGATGACCAACTGTTTTATATAGTTAGGGTGTAATATCCCCCTCAATATATGCTCTATTTATTCTGAAACTACACAGGAGTTGCTTGTTGAATACTAGGAGGTTAAGTAATATTGTTCCAGTGGCTCCTTCTGGCTTCAAATCTGCGAATAAATACATAGTTCAATACAACTGACGCAGTTAAATACGAACACAGTAACTTTAAATTCCATTTGGGAAAACTGTAAAAGCCACAGGTTTTAGAGGGTGTAGCTACGGAGCATAATGCATCCATAAAACAGAGGTTCCTGTTTTAGCAGAGGCTAAATGCAAGTTATCCTGAGGTTAGTGCCAATGATTTGTAAATGCATTTCTGTATTGAGAAGTGTCCAGAGCCTCACCCGTCCTCTCCAGCTTGAGACTCTACAAGCAGTGGAGAAAGAGGAAGTTTGTGGACTGTGTCTGTGCCTTCAACAGTCACAACTGCCTTTGTTCCACATACCTGGGAACCTGAGGGAGGAAGAGAATTGCATCATTTCCCTCCTGTCAGTGTAGATTAATCTTATGCATACAAAACACACAATGGTGAGGTAAAGATCAGGTCCAGCTGACAACCACAGTGGCTTAGGCAGTGAGGAGAACCTGGCACAGGCCACATCCAAATGGCCAAAGTTGCCCGATGGTGAGAGCAGCAATAGCTGCTTTTGGGATGTGCCATGAAACAGATCGAGCAACCACATCATTTTCCTGCTGGCTAGGCAGTTACTTTGTTTGATATCACTCTCACTTCAGTTTGGGTCAACAGCCAAGAAATGGGAAAGTAGTTTCCTGATGTATGGTTATAGTTCTGCTAAAGTGCATCACATAAATCATTCTCCTAAACTAGAATTTTAAATCTTATTTCTGTGTTTCAACAATGAATTCTGCTTAACAAAATAGGTAGTCCTGAAAAAGTTATGACATTAGTTATTTCTGGTTTTCTAGGTTTACCGGGATTTAGTTCTGCTTCCAAAACTTGATAGGGAGAAATGTAAAATTCAATGTTCATAGGAGTGCCTGAGGAATAAAAAAAAAAAAAGTTACTATACATGTCAATAGAGGAAACATTAGGGGAAACAAAGGGGGGAAAAAAACCAAGAGCAGTGTAAATGGGCAAAAGGGGATTCCTCATAAGAGTATATCTCTAATTACAGTATATGTTCAAATCACAGCATTTTCTTAGCATTCAACAGCTAAACCCTCAGTGTATAAAGTTATCAGACGTCTTTGAAAAGATTAGATTAAGTTACTCTCTTTTGCACAATGACCTGTTATTCAGCTTTAAAAATAGTAGCTGAACTGCTTGCTTTCAGTGACTAGTCTGAAATAGAAGGGAAAGTCATAATACTTGCAGAAGGAATACTCATATCAAGCTGTGCACCAGGATAGCAGTAGCATGTATAAGAAGTGCTTTTATGAACTCTAGCACATTAATGGTTAAAGCTGACTTCTAACAGTGTACATCAGCCAAAATACTTAGCAACTGACTCTATTTGCCTTTTAGTATTATCTCAGCTACTACCGCCGTCGTCTCACAGTCACTCCCAAACTGTGGTTTCCCACATAACCTCAGAATATCGCTGGCTTTGCTTTTAGGCTGCTGCAAAGTCAATGTTGCTGTAGCTGGTAAACAACCTGACCCCCTTTTATTTTCTCCTTCTGTATGTCTGTACACTGTCTGAGAATACAGACACAATAGGTCCCTAAAGCATGTTTTGTTTATACTACAGTCATAGAATCATAGAATGGTTGGAGTTGGAAGGGACCTTACAGATCATCCAGTTCCAACCCCCTGCCCTGGGCAGGGACACCTCCCACCAGACCAGGTTGCTCAAAGCCCCCTCCAACCTGGCCTTGAACCCCTCCAGGGATGGGGCAGCCACAGCTTCTCTGGGCAACCTGTTCCAGTGCCTCATCACCCTCACAGGAGAGAATTTCTTCCTAAGATCTAAGCTAAATCTACCTTCTTTCAGTTTAAAACTATTACCCTTCATCCTACCACCACACTCCCTGATAAAGAGGATAATAGAGGATCTTAACTGTAAACAAAGGTCAACTCAGTAGGTTTTTTTATTACAATTCTTGGAATCCATGAGGTAAAAAAAGAAAAAAATCACCTCCAGTTCTTGGCACAAGGTGTCCTACTTTTCCATGAAGTACTTCAGTAATTCTGTTTACATCTTGTGTTCTAGTTCAAAACACATCTTGATTAGTGTTTCCTGAGTTGCAGTGCCAGGCAGGCTAATGTAAAGGATAATTTGCACCCTTAATCAAAGGGAGACGATGCTTTCTTGGAAGTAGATTGTGTCTCCATTTGTTATGACAGCTTCCAAAACACCATCATTCCACTCACGCGTTACTCCTAGGACTTAGGCTTCCAGTTTCAATCCTGTATCTGAGCTGTTTCATGTTGCAATTTGACATGTTATTTACCAGAAATTAAAGGGGACAAATATATTGGGCTGGCAGGTTAAGCAAAGAGTAAGGAAATAACCTGGAAAAACTAACTCAAACAAAACCAATCTCTAACCTCAAATGTGATCATACAGCCAAACACACAGAGTCATACAATTACATATCCGTGTATTAAAATACTGCAGTGCGTTAACTCAGATGATAGATGGGATGAATAATCTATTTAAGTCATAAATAATATTGAGATATCAGTGATCAGCAAGGTTGTAGTGTATTTGCTCATGGAGTTAGTATGCTTCATAAGGGTACACTACAAAAATAAGCCAAGAGTGTGGTTCTAGTTACAGAAGGCCATGCTTCCTGAGAGAATTTAATAGGCAAGATATCAGAAAAAATGCTTCAAAAATCCTGAAGAAAAGCACTGCCCTCAACTCTGATTTTCTGAAAAGAATGAAAACCATTGTACAATTAACAGAGGGTTTAGGAAAATCTGTTCCCCACCTATCTGTAATCCTACTCTTTGGAAGGAGATACGAGAAAAGAAAAGATAGGAGGAAAACTAGCATCCGCCACTCCTGATCTAAAACCTGGGCACCAAATGAGATACACCCTTTGCGGTCCCGCTGTTTGGCTATTTTACTACTGTCACAGGGAGATCTATACTCAACTGCTGACTTTCAGATGCGCTGTTTGCTCCTAGTGGGTGATCACACACCCCCAAGCTCTGCAACCAACCAGTTTCCCAGCAAGTCTCTTAGATAAAGCTCGGGAGTTCAGTAAATCATCTTGTTTGGCACGCCCAGGGTTGGCAAACTACTGAAAGGCTTCAAGGTTTCCAGTGGGAGAAAACTCATTAGCCTTCCACGTCCTGCTCTATAATTAGATCCGTCAACTTGTTTTTTCAGTGAAATGAAGGGGTGGGGGTGGAGGCAAAGGTAGAAAGAGGTAGACTTCAAGTTACCTGTCTAGAAGAGACATTGAATAAAGATCCTTTTCAAGGGCCTGCAAAGCAAAGTATCCCTTAGCTTTCATTTCACTGGGAGAGAGAGAGAAGACAAATCATTATTTTTGTAGGTAAGCAAAAGCTAGACTATGGATTTTAGAAGTTTTTCAAGCAAAAACTAGCTGCAACCTGTTTCCTGGAATTTGATACATATTTGACAGGTCTTCTAGGATCGTTCCAAAGGCTTCATAGTTCTTCATCCTACCAAAAAGAAACAATTGCTATCATGCTGCTAAATGAGGTGGATAATAAGTCTTTTATATCTAACAGGCAAAAAAAAAAAAAACACATCATTTCAGAGTGACATAGGCCTCTTCCTTATCAGATCTGGCAAGTAGCAACACTGCTTTTAGATTTTCTTAGCAGATACCAGGAAATGTGAATCCTTGGCTCTGTTGCAAAAAAACAATGTAATTATAGCTAACACTGGTTAAATATGCACTACTGAAAGCAATAGATGTGCACGATACACAAATCTGACAGCTCATCAGCTGCAAAGCACTTCTGATGATGTTCCAATAAAGTTAGTCATGTAGTAACACTTCCCTGATACAGTGCATGCATACATTGTTCTTTTCATCAAAATATCAAGGATTGCATTAATATTGCACACTGTGAGAGAGATAGATCTTAAACACAATCAATAGACACATCAGTCTGCAAAAAAAGAACAGGGGACAAGTGGCTTGCGTAAGTTCGTGAAGGAGCCCACAATTCCTGCAGATTCTGACTAGCTGTGGTAGCCTGGAGCTCTGCTTGGACTAACCCGCCAGGTATTTTTTCACCTGCTTAAGTGGATTTTAAGTGAATTTTACAAGCCTTACTAAACTCTCTAGTGCTGTAGTCCCACAGAGAGCTGTACTCCAGAAGACATACCTTCCCTGTCCATGCAGATGTGGATCAGTAGAGAGACCTAATAAGCCTGCCTGGAATTTCACATTGGGACAAATCCTTTCCAAACAGAAACCTAAAGAGGTCACTCAGCTCTTCCATGACTCTTTCCAACTGGACTAGTGAGGAAACAGGGAAAGGGGAGGGAAGCAGGCATGCAGGTACAGACACAGCACCAGCCTATGCATTGGCTGGCTGGCTTATTATAATTTTATAGTTACTATGAGACTCACAGGAAGCATTACACATATAACAAACTGCCTTACAACTATAAAATAAAATAAAATAATACTGCACCAAGACATGTAGAAGGCACACTTGCACTTTGTGCCAAACTTAACAAAAAACAGTAAGGCAGAGAAGCAGTACCCGGAGTGCCAGTAGTAACTATATGCCATTGCTCAGAGCCAAATTGCTGGCAACTAAGATCACAAGGAGTCAAAATATCTTGGAAAATGCAAGTTAAAGCTTTAAGACATAGTTGTTTATATCCATAAAGCTGATATAGCTTCATTTCTAAGGAAAGAGAGGGCTGGAAAAACTGATGATGGATTATAGGTCCACATAGAAGAGACATGAAACATGCAAGGTCAATGATTATCCTTTCTCTCATTACCTTCCCTTTCAACTGTTCTGTCAAGGTATTTAAGTAAGAATCCAATCTCTTAAATGAACTCACTATTAGTAAAACCTGGAACCTCGATCATATTGGCTGGAGAATTTCTAAATGGACTTTTAAGGTGGTGGCCTGACCTGGAACAGCAACTATTCGGACAGAACAAAATGTAATAAAATATATAAAAGATATATATATAAATATAGTGCTCTGCTGGTACATGAGAAAATTAAAGTAATATCTCCTCCTATGCACTTGCAAAGAAAAATGCACCTTGTGATATCACCTTGCTTTCATTGCTGTGACAGAAGCCTGAAGGACATGCAATTAAGATATTTGCATAGGGACAACACAAAGACTATTTAGTATTCGATGGAAGGAGAAGGGGAAAAGTAATATCTAGTTTGGATCTGTAAATCTGCCAGTTCTGAATTGTCATCACCAGTCTATTTCCCAAATGATGGGTCCAAGTAGTTCTATAATTCTTGCAATCAACACAAACGAGACTATTCAAAGGCTGCATTCAGCTGGCAGCCACAGCCAATCTATTGGGGATTACTCTTTCCCCTGACTCCATTGAAGCAGAAGCAGTTTAGCTGTTTTCAATGGAATGACTTGAGAAATAAGTAATGCCTGGCATTATCTTTTCAAAATTATATTTGCTGCAGTTTTAGCCTTGAATTTACAAATTAGAAGCAGGTAATAACAGTTACAACAACCACTGACCTCCAATATAAAGCACTGGAACCAACTTCCCGCATAAAATAAAATCCCAAAATGTGTCAGTTCTTCTGTTGTTTCCCGGCTTCATATTATTCTATTCCTAATCCTTGCTTTTATCTTTCTTTTTTTTTTTTTTTCCTCTTCAGTTCTTACACTGAAACCATTCTAGCCTTGACTTCCCCACAATATTCAGAGAAACACAAGACTCAGGAACTCCTTTCCATTCAATGAGAGACTGTACTGGTTCTTTACCTTAGGTGCTGCACCAGGTCATCACAAACCTACAGGAGTAAGAGAGAGGAGTTCCATGTTTCTTACCATCCTTTGTGAAACATCTCTTAAAAGCATTTCATTGGTAAAGATTGTTCCCCATTGCTTTAATTAGCTGAATGGTTAGCTTAAAAAAAAAAAAACAAAATCCTTAAACCAGCAAAACCAGACTGATGTCACAATAGTTAATAGATAATATTAATCTAATAATTAAAAGAACAACTGTGGAAAAGGGTAACATTGACAGGAATAGTCTGTTGTTAAATTCTTTCCAGAAAAAAAAATATTGCACCTTTTCCAGTTTTTCTTTTATTGGCATTTACTGTGCCAAAATTCTCTGGATATTATTATCCTTAATAATATCCTAATATTGTCCAGCCCTGTGCTGGTTAAACAGAACACCTTGAAATTCCTGGCCTGACTGCAACTGAAAAAAAAAAAAGGAACTAAATTAACTCCAAATTACTGTAACAATTTGGATGCTTACTGATAAAAATCAGAGTTTATGCTACCGGCCCCCCCTGCAACAGCTTGTTGTTATATCTTTAATCTGAAGGATTATCTGTAATGCTGAATGACTGCAGAACATGGTATGTGAACTCGCAGAGCCATATTTTGCCATTATTTTAATAAGAAATCTTGCAAGAATAGCATCCCCATTCACAGGAATGCACATACTTCTAAAGCATGCAAAAAGAAACCAGAATGTCTGGTAACAGCTCCAAGACATCCATTGGGAATATACACAGCACTACACCTTGGTAGGAAAATATTTTAAGACCCTGTTAATTACTGTATATGATAATATCAAAGTGTGAGAATAGAAATATTATGCTGGGTACTACAAAATTCTTGGAAGATGGGCATGTCAGCTGAGTTTTAACTTAATATTTAGCTCTACAGTACTTAATATCTGCAATCGAGTTGTTAAGTGTAGGTGAGAGATTCAGATGCCTAAAGAAGCAGCTGGTGCCATGCACAGGCTGGCAGGTGTGACAAGACCAAAAAGAAGCCAAAGCCTTTCTGACATGGCACCTGGAGGCCAGGTGGGAGGT
The DNA here is from genome assembly GCA_013399435.1 of Arenaria interpres. Classification (NCBI taxonomy): domain Eukaryota; kingdom Metazoa; phylum Chordata; class Aves; order Charadriiformes; family Scolopacidae; genus Arenaria; species Arenaria interpres. The sequence goes on from VXAK01007280.1 coordinate 517,972, forward strand.
GAGAGACAGAGAAAATTAACTTTACCACAGGTTCTTCTCCAAGGTGAGCCAACTTTACATCCATCACCTCTCCATCCTTGTCCAGCTGAACTTCTATATAAAACATGTTGGATGTTATGTAGCAGGCAGTCCCACTGGGGCTAACGTGAGCGTTAAGCCTGAGGAGAGATGAAAAAGAGGGGAAAAAAAAAAAAAAAGGCTTGTATATCTAAAAATTCTGTCACATGAAGAAAGGAAATGAGTATCGTTTACTTGGTCGTGGGAAGAGACACCAGGGATGCTTCAAAAATAACTCTTCCTTGGCTCAGCTTCTGAAAACTATCCAACCAGGCAATATATTTGTGCTCTGCTCTTTGCGTTATCATGTTGGTTTGCTGCAAACTTTTTACCTCAGCCTGGAGCTTTGGGACCTAGGCATGCGTGCCCTCTCTTCACCCAGCAACCTCCTCCACAAGGCCTAATCAAAATAGGCATTTATGCCCATTCCAAATAATGCATTCTGCTAGAACATCGAGTTAAAAAAAATTAATATTGTTGACAAGCCATCCAGATGGTATTCCTCACTGGACTTGGGGCCATGATTGCTTATTTGCATTTCTTCATAAACAAACTTACCCTTTTTGTTTGGATAAAGATTCCAATCTGTTCATCACAGAAAATAAAGATTTAGCTGTAAAAAAATGGAAACGTTATTTAATCAGGCTGCAATGATCAAGAAGTAGAACCAGTATTATCCTGCTTTATAGGATTATTTTAGGTAATGAGAAAATAGTGTCTCTTGCATGACTTCTTGTTATTAATGACAACTATTACTCTATGATTAACCCATGCGTTGCTGGGGAGAGCTTACTCTCAGACTTTGAGAATAGCTATAGCCTGAAGGCTTAGCCCAAAGATGAGTCACAAGTTGCTTGTGTCATATCCACCTCTGTGTTTGTACGTTTAACCCCTTTGTGTGCAACATCATCAATAGAGAAGGACGGGTAGTTTCCCCAGAATATTAAAAATTACACTTTGAGTTATCTGACAGCTTGTTACCATTTAACGCCCTCTGTATCTTCTCCATGCAAGAGAGCAACGGACCATCTGGAGCACTACTGACAGGCCGTTGGAGTGGTTTATCCTAGCACATTGGTGAAAACAAGAGACAGAGAAAGACTCCTTAAATTACTAGCCAAAGAGGAATACCCCTGCATATGAGACACAGAACAGTGATGTCTGGTTCAACAAATCACTACTTATTTTTTGCCTAACTTAGAGGTGACCTATGACTGTAACTATCTCTAAACTGGCAGCACTGAATGGATTTTTGAAGACCCTGTTGGGCAGTAATTATATATCAGAGGCCTTTGGAGCAGGATGCAGCTTTCCATTCTCGTTTCGATCTGAACACAAGGCATGTCAGCTAATTTCACTGTGACACTAGACATCGACTAAGAAAATACTTAGATTTTTATTTTAAGAGGAATATATTTAAGTGAAAAGGGGAGCTCATTAAGTGCCACAGGTGTACTTCGTTAGACAAGGGGCACAAGTTTCAGCTGAAAGTATCAACTTAAGTAACAAGCAGACTCTCCCAGCTTCTCTTCTAGCTTGTCTGAAAACTTCTTAAACTTCACACTTCAGTTCACAAAGAACCTTTACTGCTGAAAAGTTTGCACTATGTTTAAACTCAGGACATTGTTTTCAGCGGAAGGCTCTAGTTAAGCTTAATAAAAAGAATTATGGAAACAAATGGGACTGCTTATACTAAACTCACAGCAGTTGTGCTAATCTGCTTTTTACAAAAATGATTCTTAAATATAATTAGCTACTGGAAGGGTGAAATGTGAAACAACTTAAGGTAAACCACAGCAGGAGAGAGTCTAGACAGCAGGTTTCAGGCCAGTTTCTGAAAAACAGTCTTTTCTCCCAGTCCTATGGGCAAGAAATTGTCTTTATATACTATGAATGTGCTAATGATAATGAATGGAAAATAACCTAAAGTATTAGACAATCAGTACTAACTCATGAAGAGTTAAAATAATGTAAGAAACAACCTCTAAAGTGTTAAAATAATGCAGGAAACTTTTTTTTTTAATCCACTGTTGGAAGAAAAAAAAAAAAGAGCCAAGCTATAATAGGCACCGGGTTTTTGCAGTTTTTGGGGTCAAGCAGTTTTCGAATTATCTTGGCAACCTGCTCTTACACCACATATCCTTCTCTCACCTAATCTGTGATTCTTACCATGCAAAAATGGACAAGTTTCAGAGTTTCGCTCCATGGTTTTTGTTGGTATTTTAAATACAACTGTTCCATTAAAGCATTTGTAGAAGTAGCTGTCGCAGCACCTGAAAAAACATGTCAAAATGTTCTAAATATAATGGCATGTATTTACATTGACAACCCGAAAAGTTGGAGGAGGAAAAACATAAAAACTTGCTAAGGTCAGAGGTGTTATGCTTCAAAAGAGGAGGCAGAAAAAAATCATTTTAGTTGAATTTTACATACAAATAGCTAATGTTTGCAATACTTCTGGCAGAAAAAGAGTCAAGGGAGATTTTGTATAGACAAGTATTCTCAATATTAAACACAGAGGTTTAGCCCGATCTTCAGCTTGTTAAACAACTAGGCTTTGTTTACCTATGCACAACCTCATATGTGTATTCTTAATAAATGCCAAGGCCTTGCCATGGGTTTCAGGCATCCAGATTTTTACACCCACCCGGAGCTCATTAGAGTTAATTTTGATTAGAGATAAAAAATTGGAGTTTTTTTTTTTTTGCAATGGGGGTGGTGAAACACTGGAACAGGTTGCCCAGAGAGATGGTAGTTGCCCCATCCCTGGAAACCTTTAAGGTCGGGTTGGATGGGGCTCTGAGCAATCTGATCTAGTTGAAGGTGCTCCTGCAGGGGAGGCTGGAGTAGATGACCTTTAAAGGTCCCTTCCAACCCAAACTATTCTATGATTCTATGCAAAATTGCAGAGGGATAATCTCAATGCAGAGTTGTGAGTTGTTTTTTTTCCCCTCATTGGAACGGCAAAGAAGCAGAATGCAGCCGGGAAAAGGAACATTTTCAGCCCATCATCACTCCTCTTAGAAGTATTCTTCTGGCCTTGCACAGAATCCAGAGGCTCAAAGAATGTTTTTTTTTTGCTGAGACGTGGTGCATCTATAACCACTAATTTCATCAGGAATAAACCTGAGGTGAACTTCCGAATACACCAGCCTGAGACAGGCAGAAAGACTCCAGACTGATTAATAAGACAAAACTGCGTCCCTGCAACACGCCACCTACTCTGCTCTGCTTCTGAGCACCAGCAGAAACGTTGCAAAGTGCTTCTTTGACTTAGAGGGTACAACAGCCACAGAGAATCATCCCCTCTAAGCTAGCAGCACTGCAGGGGAGGGAGACAGACTAGGAGAGGGATTTCCATACCCTTTGCATACACCAAGCAGGGATGGTGAGTTGGGACTGGCAGCATCTTCCTCCTGCTGGGAGGACAAGAGAACAGAAGCCACAATTCCCTACGAAGCTATCCGCCTCAAACAGCTGAAGAAAGAGGAACCAGTGGACCCCAACCAGCTCTTGCAAGCACCCCTACTGGGGAAAATGCTCCCACTTACCCATGCCTTGGCGCCTACAGTAGGGCTGCAGCCCACCCTGTGCCTCCATCTCCATCCACACCACAAGAAACCAGGGCTACTACTTGTAGCACCTGCACCACAGCACCCACAGGTGCTGTGCAAAGCAGAAGGCTTGCCCCCTCACAAAACCGGTCCCCAGGGGTTAGTGTTTGAACCTGAGAAGCTTGATAAGCACAGCAACATCACCTCTCTTCTCTGCCAGTTTTTCAAAGGGGTGAGGCACACCGTCAGCCGTGCTCTTCTACTTCTAAGTCCTGAGGAGAAGGCACAATTTCTGTCCCCATCTTTTCAGAAGGTGTAGCATTCTCAGGAAAAGACTGAATTTACTTGGGGTGGAAAGGCAGGGGGAGGTATGATAGCAATAATCACTCAGCAAAACCGGGAAGCAGTCCATAAGGGAGCTTTCAGTCTAGCTCAAGGCCGTGTGACAGGCAAGGTTTAATTCTGGACCTTTGTATAGGCACTAACTTGAAACTTGGTCACCGGGGAACGCCAGATCTACAGCAAGGACAGCATGTCTCCCACATGAACCCTGTGTGGCAGTGCTTCAAGATGTCTTACAGCATACTTTCTGTTTTCAGCTGTCATCAGTCATGCTGCAGTGCCTGAAATAGTCTCATAACACGCAAAGGAGATATCTTGGACTTGGACGTAGGTACCTGAAAGTAAATAGTCCAGTGGCCTCAATAAGATTACAGAGAAAAATACATATGGACCTAGGAATCCCAGGAGAAGTATAAGTTATGTACTAAAGAGCGGTATTCATCTCCAAACAGACATAGTACTTAGGGAAACTCAGTGCAACTGAAAGAGTTTAATATGTTTGCATTTCAGCTTTTACAAAGGAGGTGAAAGGTGATCAAGTAAATTGGTGATGTAATTCCACACTTATGGTAGATCACACTTCCCTAAAATTATTAACTTGGCTTACGCTATTAACTATGTATTAATTTTTAAAACTGACACTAGAAGTGACTATAGGTATGATCATGAGCTTCACCTGTGACTTGGTGCATCCATTTAAAAACATGTTTTCAGCATTTCTAGAGAGACATTCTAGGTTAGGATTGCTTGAACAATGTAGTGAAATGTTTCCTGCTGGGCAAGAACATGGACTATGGTCCATGCAAAGTAAGTAGGTTGCCTCAGTTGAGATCACATGAACAAGTGCGTGTGCATAGGACATACCACAGCCTGGTAGTGGTTAATATTTTTGTGGTAATTTTCATAAATGTTGGGCCTGATCTGGAGCTCACTGGAATCTCTGGGATCTTGATACCAACTCCAGTGGCTTGATCATGTCCTGAACAAGCAGAAAAGTAAATTATTTGCTGATCCTCTTGAAGAGAACGCTTCCAAAATGGAGGGAAACATGCTACTGTTTACCACGTCTGTACAGTAGCTGTCCTGCAAATACACAGAGGACTTAAACTTCAAGTAGTCACAGTCCAGCACGGCTGATAAGCCTAAAATTCACTTTAATTTTTAAACACAAAATAACCTTTACCATTGTGCTCAAATGTGTGTATTTAGGTAGATGAATTTGCATCATTTTTCCAGGATAGGGATAGTGCTAGATTTTCATAACAACACAGATACTCCAAGACAAGTAGTAGCCCTCATACCTACATAACATTGTAACATTGGCTAAGATCATACGTGAGAAACAGCATCTTAACCATTGTCAGAAAGCTCCTCAGGCCAAGGTGTTATTCCAGTATTCAGAACTGTCATCTCAAATTACCACACTCAAGAGAAGAGTTAAGAGTGTTGAATAATTAAAAATGTTCTAATTATAGCATCTTAGGCATATTAGGTACACAAATGTTTAACTGGGTCAGTTCATGAAAAAAAAAAAAGCACAACTGGCCAAGCATTATCATCAGTGTAGAAGATAATAGGAATTACAGCATGAATCCTGCGTGCCCACCTGCTCTAGATTACTCTCTTGTGTGTTCAGCAAAAACTGCTGCTGAAAGAAACCTTGATGTTCACAGTTACAAAATAAGTTGTCCCCAGAGAAAATCTTCTCTTCCTCTCAAATAGTTGGAGGTTCTATTATCCCCTTTTAAAGGGTTAAAACTGGTACGCTTTTTTAGGGACCTTTTGGAGAAATCCATTATTATTACTACTTTGTTTATTTTTGTCACGGTGTTCTGCATCTTGCTAAATTCCTGACTCCGTAATCGGCTTCACAATGCATGCCCTGGGAACGCTGTGATTCATATGAAAATAACATTTTGTAATTTCATAGTTCTTCCATTTCTGACGATTTTTCCATATCATTGAATGGTACTTTTTTTTTTTTCCGGAGGTAGGATCAACGTAGTTTCCATTCATATTCTTGTATGAATTCATGTAAACTATTTCTTTCAGTGAAGATACTCTAGACTTCATAAAGAACAAGGGAAAACTTTGCATACTGTTAATACATTTTAATGATAGCAGTCTGGAAAAGATTCCAGGAATTCCATATTCAGTGCAACACTGGTGTATTTTTTTTGTTTCTGGTTTCTTTTGGGGGGCTGGAGGTTGCTCTTTTCTATTAATCTTGCATCCAGTCTTGATTGTTTTTTCAGCTGAAGAATAAAAATCAAAATTAATCACCAGCAATATCTTCACTGGCCTGCTTCCAGCACTTTCTTGGAATTGCATCTTTCCAGAAGCTGAACTGTTGATCAGAGAGAACAGCAGCTGCATAACAGCCCGCAGTAAGTCTAAATACACGATTGGGGCCTGGGACGGTCAGTGAAAACCGGTGGTTCCAGTTAAAACGGCAGGATGTGTAAGAGATGTCATTGATCATCTGAATTGCTACCTGGTTGGGAGATCAGAGGTAATACTGTGTTCTTTCACAAAGTGCCATGGGATTTTAGAGTGATCGGTAGTGATAGAGCTGGCCGTGTAACTGGAAAGTGAATCAGTGTTTATCGCAAATGGTGAGCGTTCAAACAATTCCTTTATCTATCCTAGATGCTCTTCTATCTAAGATAGGCTAAACCCAGCGCTGCTTAGCTTCTACGAACCATAGCTTAGACTGATACGGTCTATATTTTTGTAGCTTTACAGTCCATAAATACTGCAATATGTTTCATCATCTTTCCTTCACTCTCTGCATCGTCTCCACAGTTATGGAGTGTAAATCTCTTGTTCCTGAGAGTAACATCAGAATGTTGGTGTCTGCATTTTGTTTCACTTCAGTCATACAGACTGAACAAGTTTTACTTCACGACTTACTGAGTAGGACCTCTGGCACTGCAGTCTGAGGCACTTAACGCTGTCAGGCTTCGACCGTTTCCTACTCCTTCACTGAAAGTGAGCAAGATCCGTCAAAGCCAAAGACTGTATAGGCAGCCAGCAAAAAAAAAGGTTCGTAGCAAATGTAGAAATGCATTGACATTGACGGGGCATATCTTTTTCTCGGAGCATAGTCAAGATATGGCTAACATTTGACTTCTGCTTGACATTAGCATTATCATCCCCAAGTAGTTCTTGTCTAAGTCTTTTCCCAAAGGTACTAGAGACATGTGACCATGATTTAAATAACCTCATGAACGAACATGGGAGGTCCGGCTTCATATGTGCACATTTTCCCTTGACAAGGTTTCATAGGACACCATAACTGGCGTTCATAACTGAACATTTGTTGCTTATCCCACATCTCTCATTTTTCTAAGACTCTTCTAATAATTTTATAACTAAAATCAAGTGTTGCACTATCATTCATATTCTTTACTGACATCAGTCAGCTGAAATCAATGGGACCCATCCCTTAAGAGCTGCAACAGCCCTCCTTCAAGACAGAGATAAAGTGAATACAGGTAGCATATAATCTGCAGAATATGGAAGAATTAGTAATAACCACAATATGTTGAAAGTCCACATCAAAGATGTTACTGTTTGAAGGGGAGAAAGAATGGGAGCTAAGAGTTAGCTGAGGAGCTGAAAATCATGATGAGCTTTGAGGAGGTAACTGAGGTAGAGAAGAGGTGAAATAGAGAAAGAGAATAATTGTGCTTAAAGGATCTTTCCACCAGTATGTCTCAAACCCACCCACACAGGAGGCCAGCTTAATTATCTTGTTTTTCCAAATTGGGAAACAGAGAGATGGGGAGAGGAAGCGACTCCTGCAGTGGGCCACAGCCATAGAATTAGAAACCAAGCTGCAGTTTACCTGACTCCACGATAGCACATCCCCACCAGAAGTAAGAGGGAAACCTTCAAAGAAAGGAGGAGATGGGGAAAGAGATTAGAGAAACACAAGAGGAAAGGTTATAAAAAGACACATAAAAATCATGAAGTAAGTAAGAAACCATATAAAGTATGAAAACAAGGAGCAACAGCAAAGGAAGGATATGGAAAGCAGAAAAGATATTAAAAGGATATAGAAAAAATATTTTTATAATATATTTTTGTGTTATTTTCATGACAGAAAAGTGAAATGACTTTAGGTCTACTTTGAGCTATTTTAAACCAATATTGGTTTTGAGATGATTGTTCGGCTTAAGTGTTCTGATTGAATACGTATCAGGATATGGGTTATATAACATGCAGACTAAAAAAAGAAACAGCACTCAGTGTCAAATACTGATTTCAGTAAAATAGTATGTGGGAAGGATGTATTTTTCAGGAAAGACAATACCATAAAGGAGCTCAATCCTAACAAGTGCCAGTTAAAGATGTTACACCAGTGCCATGTAGACAGGCACTCCATATAAACTACTTATTTTACATCATTCTATATTGGTTAAGCAATTTGATGCTGCTTTGCATATCGTGTGTTTTAAAACTAAAACTAATTAAACTATGAAGACTTGTTATAAATACATGCAATAAACATTGTTATACATTTTAGTACTTGTATATTCTTAGACATTTGGCAATTCCTTAGCTGTGTTCCTATAATGTTTTTGTCTATTCTAATATCTCATAAACCATGTTGTAACCCTCAAATCTCAGATTTCCAGATTCCTAGTCATCTAGTAGAATAATGTAAATTTTCCTAGCTCAGTTGAATGACAATATGAATGACTGCAAACTCATCAGTACTCTTGGATTCATCGCTATTCAAGTCACTTCACTGCACTTTCTCTACAGGCACAAAGCATTCGCGGATGGAGTGTCTTTTCAAAACGGTAGAGAAAGTCATGAGTGCTAAGCACCACGATTAGCTCAGATGGAGTACCGAGAATCATACCATTTGGATAGCTAATAGAGCTAAGCAAATGCAAATATCTCATTACCCAACAGTTTATCACGGTAATCTCACTGTCTTGTTTTTAGGGAGTATGTATCTGTTTGCAACTGTAGGGGGACACGTGTGACAGGTCTGGAGGCAGTCACAGATGGGCAAAAGCTCCTCTGTCAGCTGACAGATTAAGATGTCTTTGCATTGAGCAAAAGCAGTAGGAGCGACTGCCCACACAACCTTTGTGTATGTGTGTTGATTTGTAGCGTTCAGAATCTGGACTGGATTGCTTCATTTTGAGAATAGCTGATGTTTATCTGCGCACATCACTAAATTATTCCCTGGGTTGTATGTGTTGCAAAAGCAGAGGGAAAGACAGACTATTCTGACCTTGTAGAGCTTAACCTCTAAATATAAAAAAGCAGATGAAGGTTGGGATGTGAAATGGATGGACAGTGAACTGGCCAAGATCAGAGCAGATTAGTGACCCTGTGAGAGTACGCTGTGGTTTAACCCCAGCTGGCAACTAAGCACCAGGCAGCTGCTCGCTCACTCCTCCCTGGTGGGATGGGGGAGAGAACGGGCAGTGTAAAAGTGAGAAAATTCATGGGTTTAGACAAAGACAGTTTAATAGGTAAAGCAAAAGCCATGCATGCAAGCAAAACAAAACAAGGAATTAATTCACTACTTGCCACGGGCAGGCAGGTCCTCAGCCATCTCCAGGAAAGCAGGTCCCCATCACGCATAACGGTTACTTGGGAAGACAAAATGCTGTAACTTCAAAGATCCCCCCAGCTTTCTTCTTCTTCCCCCAGCTTTTATTGCTGAGCATGATGTCATATGATATAGAATATCCCTTTGGTCAGTTGGGGTCAGCTGTCCCAGCTGGGTCTCCTCCCAACTTCTTGTGCATCCCCAGCCCACTCGCTGGTGGGGCCGTTTGAGAAGCAGAGAAGGCCTTGACGCTGTGTAAGCACTGTTCTGCAATAACTAAAACATCCCTGTGTTATCAACACTGTTTTCAGCACAAATACAAAACAGAGCTCCGTAACAGCCACTACGAAGAAAATTAGCTCGATCCCAGCCAAAACCAGCACAGAGTAGAATTAAGATTACCTGAATCCCGACCCAGTAGGCTGTCCCCTAAGACCCGGAGTTGTACTGCTTAACAGCAGGCACCAACATAAGCTTTGTCATATCAGACTCTCCTGCTAGTTTTTGGAGAGAAGAAGGTATGCTCAGGGGGAGATTCAACCCTCCAGGACCTGCACCACCCTCTCAAGGCAGCCATCACTCTGTGTTGCGTGAAGTGGGAGCTTTGTACCAAGTCTGCACTTAGGCATGTCAATTATGTACCTCAAGCGTATTGTCCCCCTAAAACCTGACTATCTCTTACACAAAAGCACACAGAGATACAAACTTGGGAAGTATGAGCACGGTAAAAATTCGCCAAGCAATATTTCACCATATTCCTCACTCGTTCTTACTTATGGTTTCTCCCAACCGGTGCAAAGCTTTTAGGTCTTTTCTTTTGTTAGGGGGGCGATTCTCCCCAGCACGCAGGGTGGATTTGAGCTGGGCGGTTTCTTTCCTTCAGTCCCGCTACTTAGAAACTCCATTAAATCACAAATACATTTAATGTCTCCTTATTCATTGGTAAATAAAATGTTGTCTAATAAATTCTAATACAGTTGTGCCGCCAGCATAAAAGAGAAGAAATTAGCTGTAATACCAGGAAATCCTCCCTCCCTGTATTGATTTTAGTTCAGCAATACTTCACAACACAAAGGCCCACACACCCACACACCCAGCAGATGCCAGGCTAATCGATTTGGGGCTGAAATAGGAGGGTGCCCTCAAAAACCAGTAAGTGGTTTTCTTTCATTTCTGTTTTGTCCCTTAGAAAAATGAAGCCTCTCTCACCCTGGAAGATTTATTGAGATCTTGAAGGAAGAAAAGATGTTTTATCCACGATAAGGTGGTTTGCCAAAGAATGCGGTTCATTCATTCATGTCAACAGAAACACAAGAAAATCACAGTGTTAAATTATGTATAATTTAGATATATATTGTGTGCTATATAAAGTGCGCTAAAGTAAAGGGAACAAGTATTTTTTGTTCCCTGGGAAAGAAAGTTGGTCATCAATGTTTTTCCCAAAGATAAGGAGACGTTTTGTCTGACATGTCCACCGTACCTTTAGCTTTTTAAAATAAATGAAATTCTTGTCAGTATTAACTGATTTCTTAGCTGTATTATGGTACACAATGCGAATGCTACAAGCACACAATTCATTACATCTCTGTCTAATCACACTTTGCAATTTTTCTCTGCAAGTGTTTTACGTGCAGAGCTGTCCATAACAAAGGAAAACCATTACATACATCCTTAGGGCCACATTGCAAATGGGAATATATATGCACTCTCTATATGGTGTTAGGCGCCTGCTGTAGCATTTAAACACCAGACAGCAGTGAGCAATTCAAACTTGCTGCCACCTTGGGCTGCCCAACCCTACCTTCCTGTAGTCGATGGAGTGGAATAGCTGAAATACCTACACTCCTCTGACCAGTTGCTCTCTTACCCTGAGGAGCCAGAGTCATGCCCTAAAACATCACGGGTGCTACAGAGGCGCTCTCGCTATGGTCACTTGTTAGCGACTGAATAGGAAGTATTAATAGAATGTATTTTCATGGAAATACTTTTGTTGCTTACAGCTCAGAGAGCTCATTTTTTTCCACTTGGTTTAGGCAAGGTGCCAGGGGACGTTTCACAAACAGAGGATGAGGGGGTATATTATAAACTGGTTTTTATTGCCTTACGATATGCAGCTTGGGCCACGGGACAGAAATTCAAAGTAAAATGACCTGTGTTTTCTTAAACAAGATAGTTCTAAAGGGAGATCAAAAGGACCAAGGCCATGACCATCAACAAGCAGCATGGTGCAAAATAGAGTGAAAGAGTTGGTGTCAAGGTCCTGGCAACCACACTACCTGTATTACGGGGGGAGAGTTTACTTTGGCCTAGATCTAGTCTGGTCTGAGACAGAATGTCCACGAGCAGTGGAAGTGCCTGAGGCACCCACCTGTAGTGCATCTCAATGTCCCATCCTGCACAAATCCAGTTTCACAGAATCACAGAATGACATGGGGTTGGAAGAGACCTCTGGAGATCATCTCATCCAACCCCCTGCCAAAGCAGGTCCACCCAGAGCAGGTTGCACGGGAACGTGTGCAGGTGGGTTTTGAATGTCTCCAGAGAAGGGGACTCAACCACCACCTCCCTGGGCAGCCTCTTCCAGGGCTCTGCCACCCTCAAAGTAGAGAAGTTCCTCCAAGACCACTCTACAATGCAAATCAAAGCAGAGTAAACCAGGACAATCAGACCTTAGTTTCAGAGGTTCCTGATCTGAACCGTAACACTAGTGACCAAAAGAATGTCTTTGGTACTTTTTAGGCATGATCCAAACCACTATTAAAATCAATACAAAGCCTTGGTTGACTCCAGCAACGGAGCTTCCCTTCCACACAATCTGAAGGGAAGGGGTACGATTACTGGTCAAGAAGAGGTGAAGGGAACAAGAGAGGGAGAACAGGAGTGACCACGTGTATTTTGTCAACCACCAGCAACGCCTTTTCCGCAACTAATGATTTTTGAAAGCGATTTCAGGGCATGATTGAATGGAGGTGCTGAAGACGGCGAATAATCATTCTTGCCTCCTCTGTGCACTAGGAAATTGTCAGTTCAGTGGCCAGCCTGGCCCAAACCACAGCTGAAGCATTGAAATGCTGCAGACCACAGTATTAATGACACCTTAACTATGACTCAGCCACTCTTCCAACAGACGGGTTCCAGAATATATGCGCTATAGAAGTAATACACTATATATACTCAAAGGGCTGCAGAAGTTGGGCCAGGAATTCTTGAAAAGCCCTGACTCAATACGTGTGCAGGGTCACACTAAGACTCTGCCAACATATTCACAGTCTTATGAAAAGGCAAATCATAACTAACATGCAAATTTTTCCCTGTCTTGAAATATCCAAAATGTTTTGTGTCTCATTTTGGCTGTTCTGTTGACTCAGTATTACCAGCTTTCCTCCCCCCTGCCTTTTTGTCCCCTCTTCACTTCACAGAATCCAACATTTCTTTGTGTAAATGAACGCATTTCAGTATTTTCATCTGAAGGAACTGCATCTGGAGTGCTCATTTACTGCTATCAGTGTCTCAAACTCTGTGGAATACGCAAAAATTAGCTCATATTGAAATGTGAGACCAACAAAACTAAATCCTACAGGGAGATGGACTAAACACTGTATAAACGCCTAAGATGTCAAAAATCGCAGAAAACCGAGCACAGAGAACAACAAAGACGATTTTTAAAGTGCACCTGCTTTGCAAATAGAGTGCAACAGCTGCGTGAGGCAAAAAGTGAGCTCAAAGATTTCTGGCTGAGGTGATAAAAACTGGAATTTCCAAATTTAGAAACTACCTTCAGAGAAGTAACTGTGAGGTGGAGGGCAAGGATCGAAACAATTTGTGTCATTCCTGAATGGTTACAGCCTGATAAACAAAAACTAAGCTGCCAATTTCTATATTATGCCTAGGTTACATCACTTAAGTTAGGAGTTTAAGTCATGCTGTGTTTAGAGAACGCTCCCACTGGAATAAATAATTTAACAGTGAAAGATACAGTTGTCAAGGCATCATTATTATTACCTGAATTATTGTTATTAACATGAAAACTCTTTTCTCGTATCTCCTTGTTTTGTTTGGCATCTATAAAACCCTTCATACATGGATAGGTCCATGACTAGTAAAAAAACCCCTAACAATCTCAGTGCTTCACACTCCCTTCTGCCAGTGATAATTCTTCTTAAACTCAGTATATTAAACGTTTCCACAGCTTGTACTTGTCCCTTGAGGAAAGCTCATGTTCTGCTTTCACCACTAAAAATAATTGTGTTTATAAATCTAGCGCCAGATGTCAGGAACTTATCTCCTTACCATGGCAGAACATGGCCTCATCTATTCGCCAGATCGGGGATTAGTTGAGGCGGGGAGGAGGGGAAAGGAGGAGCGGACATGAAGCTACGATGTGTTCCCTCACTGCCTGGCTTAAAAGATTGGGCCGAATCTGAGGCGGAGAAGCCGACGCTCTGCCACCATTAGGTTCCCGAGTTAACGTGCCATCGGGATGAGCGGCCACAACCAGCCTGGGGAGCTTGGGGAGCGCAGCAGCCGCCGCCAACAACAGGCCCCGAGTCTCCTCTCGGAGCTTGGCTCCTCGGGGGGCGAAGGCAGCTTTAGCCCGGCTCGGGGGCCGTTACCGGCCGCCACACAGGCCCAACGGCTCCCCTCAACGGCCCTCGCCTCAGCGGCCCGGCCCCGCCCATGAGGGAGCGCGAGATGGGGTGGGGGGGAGGAGGAAGGGGG
>VXAK01007280.1:533036-578531 GCA_013399435.1 Arenaria interpres
GGGTTGGGAGGGAGCGGCGGCTGCGGCCGTGTCAGCGGGCGGGTGTCGGAGCGTCTCCCTCTGTGTGTGTGTGTGTGTTGCAGTCCGGGGATGAGTAAGAGCAGCCTTTCTGTAACGTGTAATTGCTGCTGGCTCTCCTCTGCTCTTCGTTCTCTGCCGGGGTGCGCGTTTAAAAGGCGTTGCTGGTAACTATACAGCTTGTGCTTTGCCTTGCCGCAAAAGGAAGAAGTATCAAAGTGTGCCTGTTAAGTTCCCTAAATAAAAGAGCCTTGGCTAGGTAAATAATTCGGTGCTTCCTTCGGGGTGTCTTTTAAATGGAAGCTGATAGCTTCAGCTCCTTCTCCTTCATTGAGTCTCTTTAAAAATGAAGATGTTAAGTGGGCCACGCGTACCCCGAGAGTCACCTGCAGAGAGGTATTTTTTTCTTATATATGCTCTGTGTGCCTGCTTGGTAGCAAATCTCTATGAGAAAGGCTGCCAAAATGTTTCTTTTCAGACTCAAAATGACCCTGATGTTTTTTTTGTTTCAAGCTTGCATTTACCAATTCTCATTGGAAAGGGGCTTTGCATTCCGCAGCGCAAACCATTGCGCTCCCACGACTGGAAGCGATCCGTACCTCTGCTGGCATTTCGGTGTCTGGAGATGGGCTATGGAGAGGTCTGCCCAAAAAGCTATCAGTCCTTCTTTGTCTTTTCCAATGAAAGTTAAACTGAAAAGAGAAGGGAGCGCCTGGGAGAGCGGCTGTATGGACTAGGAGAAGATATTGGTGTTCTGTTAGTTATTAGGATAATTAATAGTGATTATAATCGGATTCGTAATTAAAAATCCTCTTCTTCTCAGCCAACCTATTCATCTAATAGCATGTACTTCAACATTTAAATCTTGGTAAATTGTGAGCATTCTTAATAGAATGAAGAACAAGTGCATGATATGTAAACCCTTCAGTCTATGCTTGTGAGAGCTTGTCAAACATTTTTTGTGCAAGCCTCCAAATGGTAGAAGCCACAGGGATTGCCAGTGCTAGTGACGTTCACCTTTTTGTTGTTGTTTTTTAGTAAAAATGGGAGAATGTGACATGCTGTTGCACAAAAAGATTTTAAAAAGTGCCTTCAGGCCACTGCGTGAGAGGTCAGCTGTGGGGTTAAATAAGCTGTGATGTTAAATAGTGAATGTACTCCTTTATTATCGCAAATTTCTGTGTCTCGGTCTTCACTTCATCATGTTCTTCTGAATTTGAGAGCGGGGGAAAAAAAAAATCTAACAATTTTGAGGTGAAGTACGTTGAGTTGCAGGCACTTTGGCAGTGTTGAAATAATCTTGTCTCTATTATTTTTTGTTTTAGACCTCAAGGAGAGGATCTTTAGCTATGAAAAAGAAAGCTAGAATTTCTCGTAGCTGTGTGTTTGTCTTAAACTGTGTCACCTGTGGGCATGCACTCTTTGCATAAATAATCCATAGAAATAGTAGGCTGTTTTGGGGGGAGGCGGGGGGGAGACGACAACAGGGAGAGATGTGGCTGTGAGGATAAGGTGGTGCTGGCTAAAAGCAACACAAGAGTGTTGAGTAAGTGTTGTTGGAGACCTTGCACATGTCTTCTGTGCTCAGACTGACTTCAGTAAGATCAATTGTGTTCTTAACCTCAATTCAATCGTGCCCTGACATCCCTGCATATACTTTTTCAAAAGAACTACCCTGAAACAGGGCTGTTCTGCCTACGACGAGCTTTTACTCCAGTTAAATTTCAAGTTGTATCTGACTTGGAAGAAAATAATTGCTGAAGCAAAGGATGTTGCTGCCTTGGACAGTGATGTATGGCAGTCTCTGGTATCAAATAATAATGTGGGTACAGTGTCTTGTTACATTAAAAGTTGTTTAGACAACTGCATTTCAGCGAATTGACAACAGCATTAGTTTCCCTGCAGTTTCACAGTTGAAGAAGAAATCATTATATGAGGAAAAAAATGTTTTAACTTTGTGAGTAGACGTGTTTGTTTTGCCACTCTAAGTGCTATGGGATACAGTGGTCCTGGGAATAAGTCACTGATCACGTGTGTTCTGGATGGGGAACTCCCCACCCCCTTGAGAGTGCTTACAGCCGGCTTCCAGTAAACTTCTAATGGCTCCAAGCTATTGAAATTACTTTGCATCTAAATTGAAATCTATTTTAAGTGAACAAGGTAGTTTGGTAGGCTAGTGACAGCATTCTTGTGAACATATTATAGCCTGCCCACATCACACACACAATTATGGGACAACCGTTTTAAGTCTCCTTCCTACTTCATGAAGAATTGATGTGAGGAACCAGGAAAATAGAACAGTTGGTATAATTACTGTATATCCACTGAACGTTCTGCAAAATGTTTTACGTTTTATAAATTACTAAGTAGGGAAGAAATGGTTATATGTTATTAGTCTGTTGCAGTACTTAAAATCAGTTCTCAGGGTAGTTCTAAAACGTTATTGGTAAGTCTTACCGTTTGCAGAATCTGAAATCATTCATAATCCTTGTGGATGTAAAGAACTTAGAATCACTTTAACTATAGAAAATGTGCCTTGCAGACAGACCAGGGAGTTATTAAATCCTGTTTTGCCTTTCGTCATGTTTTCTTAACTATTGTGAGTTGGAGCGAGCACCTACCAACTGAGGATTTATCAGTGGGCACAGCTGCTTGTCGGATCTCTTTGGTAGATGTGCAACCCACAACCATCCAGTCAGCCTTATAGCCTGAGTCTTAGGAGCTTTACGCAGCAGCAAAACCATCTGAAATTCCTACAGAAAAAAACAATACTGAAATTAGGGGCGGGAGTAAGTTGGAAAGAAATTTAATATAGGCTAAGTAGTGCTGCCTTAGATTGACCGGATGAGATAATTGATTGCCTTTGCCTAGAAGGTGGCTTAGTCTTTACTACTAGTGTTTTGTTTAGGATTAGTTTTGTGTCTGTCAAAATTCCCGGTGCCTTTGGGGCAATAGATTGGTAACACTGAAGTGTCCAGGCTATGTGTAGAGAGGAAAAAAATGGAGAAAGAGGTGTGTAGGAGAGGTTAGACAACATAAAGAGAAGGAGATGTAATGAAAAAGACGATTACTATAGAGTATTCAAAATAAGCTATGCTGTAATCAGTTTATAATGCTAATATGGAGAGGAGCCAAGAATGCAAAGAAGGTAGCACAAACAAGAGATAAAAAGAGAGTTGGTTGCGTAGTAACTCTGCAGTCCTTACTTTAGTGGAATTGATGATGCTTATTTTGTGATATTGGCTCCTTAGTTCAAGCAATTACGATAGACATTGGATTCCTGCCAGTAGAGTTCATTTAGTGGGTCGTATTTTTCTCCATAACAGTGAGTTTACTACATCATTTGGTGCGAGAGTGTGGGAATGTCTGGTGCAGTGGCCCACAAGGTTTCATTTTAAAATGGCATGTAAATACACTATATCACCAAACAAGTATTTCTGCAGATTATGGAAAACGTGATTTTTGCAAAGGAGCTTGGCACCTGTACTTAGTGGGTAGGTAGCAGGGATCAGCCATGCGTTTGGGCCTTGGTACCTCTTTCATTTTACCCTCAAAATCCTAACTTAATACCCTTCTGTGCCACTGTTAGACTTGATCTTTAACTCCCATCCTTGTCTCCGAGGCAGGCAGAAATGTTTCTGTCAACTTTAAACAGAGTGTGCTGAACATGGAAGTCTTCCAGAGGTGAAACTTCAGTGAAGAACATAAAAAGCCAGCCAAGTGTGGTGTAGTCCTTCTCTTTGCTTTTACTCCCATTCAAGCCCATCAGACAGATCAGAGTGAAGCTAATCTGTCATTTCAAGGCTGTACTGGCATAGTCCTGCTGGTATAGCCGTGTTCTTTCCCGGAAGGGCTTTTAGTATGGAAAGCATTGCTGGAATTAACTACTTTACTCCTGGGATTTATTTCAGACCATACAGTTTCAAAAGAAAACAACATTAATGTGACAGACTTCTGCGGGCCATGCTGTGGCAGTCACAAAACCCACCCTTGGCTGGTGAGGTCACCCCACGGAAGATGTTTGAGTAGACAGACTGGAAGGCCCTACTCAAAGCAAGGCTTGTAGAAGCTCATCCTTAATCATCTGTCACTGTTACCCATGGAGGTCAAAGTAAGCAAAAGCAGATACTGAATTAAAGTGGTTATTTTGTGGAAGAGCTATTTTGGTATGGCATCCCTAAATTACAAAGTTTTTACACACTTAACCACCTAAATTAATTCCACATTTCTGATGTAACATGCAAATAAAGCTTCATTCCAGTCCTCAGAACTCTGGTATTTTAAGAGATAACACTTCAAATGACACACTCTAAACAACTGGTTTCTGTAAGGTCAAAATTTACATTTAATAATATCCAAATAAAGAGTTCATTGCAATTCTTCAGTGACTGGTCAGGTGTGGTTATGGCTGATAGCTCCATACACCTTAGTGCAACTTGAATTCCCTGACTTCTTAAGTGTTTACATTTTTGAAGTTGTCACTGATTTGAAAACACATATGAAAATTGATTTTCATTGGTATAGTTCGCATTGTGAAGCCAGTGATACAGCACTGGTCTGGGTAAGTACAATTTAATAAAGCATCTTTCCTTCATGCTCCAGATTGTGTATTTTTTGTCTGCTTCTGATCAGGCATGATGGCTTTGAGATTCCAGTTTATTCATATGCATTGGAAGTAAAGTGTATAATAAATCAGGAAAACAACCTAGAAAGGACACATTGCACTCTGGACTCCTCTATAAAGCCCGGTGTTGTTATTCAGCATTTAAAGAGTGGATGAATTAGGCTAAGTATCAGAAACTGCTTTCTGTTAAGCAAGTTCACCCTCTAAAATGTTATTAAATGGCTAGTGTTGCAAGGAAGAAAGGATGGCTACATGTAGCTTCCATAATGAAATTGAGTGTGTTCTGCAACATGTTGGAGTGCTCCCATAGGAAGATACCCAGTGCAACTCGAGAGGCAGAAAATGCTGGTACTTGATTGTTTTTCCCTGTTTAATGAAGACTGATAAAGAACACTAAGTTGCTAGTCTGAATTATTAATTTGGTGTGCGTCAGTAGTCATTTTGGTTTATAGTGTGACATAAAGGACTATTTTTAGATCAATTAATTAAAAAAAAATAAAGGTGCATTTGTTTTGGAAAAGCCACTTAGTTAAATTCACTCGTTTTAATATTTCTAAGTGCAACCTTCTTTCTGGGAAGAACTTGTTCTCGGGTGTGGATGTGTAACAACAGTGGAGCAGGAGCTGTAGCTGCCTTTTGGACTTAAAAGAGTTAAATGCTAAATCTTAATCCAGTCCTCTTTCTTACATCGCATTTTGGTAATAGTTTGCATCTTAAGTCATGATCTCAACATTTTACCCTTCTGCTACTGCTGGGAGGGAAAAATACTCCCTTTTAACTAACATACATTGCACATCTAATGTCTCTGTGCTTTGTGAAGGAATCCCATTGCAGGCATTGCCAACTGGTATTTCCTGTGTTCAGAGCTAGGGAGACCATCAATTTGTAGATTAATGGGGTTCTTCAAGAGGTCAGTGGTAGATCCACAAAATATTTTGGGAAAGCCTGTATGTGTACTCCCACGCAACTGGCTCCCTGTCAGTCACTAACTTTGGACTCGTAGCTATTAGTTTTACTGGTGGGCTTACAGTTAATTACACTTAAAGTTTTTGTAGCGCAGCTGCTCACCAAAATGCTAGTGTTTCTCAACTCTTTGCCCAAGAATGTTTGGTTTCAGAATCATTCAAAAACCTTAGAAGGTCCTGATTTTTATTTTGAGAAACTTCTTTACTGTGCTGTCTGTTTAATTTTTTTTTATTGGATCTTATTGGGAAAGTTGATCTTTTTAGGTAACTTGGTTTGGCACGTGTTGAACTTTTCTAGTAGAAGAGCATCTGTTTTTCTTAAAATTAAATGAATGTTAACCTATATCTGTTGCATTTTCTGTCTTGCAAAAATTGAGCTTTATAGCTCTTGCAGTCAAAACAAACACAAGAATGAAGTAATCTAACAAAAGCATTCCACTGCAAGATGTATGACTTAGAACTGAGCCTCTGTGTATAACATGCCTAGTTTAAGTGAGTTTCTTCAGACTGTAGTATTCTGAAGAGCATTGCAAAGTGATTTTAAGTGTAGTTTGGAAAATTTGAAGAAAACCATTCATTGAGCACGGAGCAAAGTTTTATACTGTAAATTTTCTAATAGGTAGGAGGTAAGACTTTTTTAGAGATATGGGGAAACAGTTCTAGGAGGAGAAACTGAAGCAGAAACAATCTTGTAGCCAAATACTAGGTTATCTTCTTAAAAAAAAGAAATGAACAATGAAATACAATATGATAAAATACTGAAATGGTGATAACTAACCCAGTCAGGATGGCATAGTTAATCTTAGATCATCAGTAGTTTGAAGGAGGGATTTTCAGGAATGTAATTTCTGTTCTTCAGTAGACTCGGATCTTTCATGCTGACCGTTATCTGTGAATGACAGGAATGGGGTTTAACAACACAAACTTTTCCAGACTTTATGCATGACTTGAACTGTGTGTGGGTTAAGGTAAAGGAAATAAACCTCTCAAGAAAAAAAGCTGTAAAATTAGCTTCTGACTCGGTGGAGAACTGATGCTATTAGAAGTACTTAGAAGTATTGAAAGTATGCAAGTGATCAGCTGGAAATGAAACGTTTTCCTAAGTCAGCACTAGTGAAGGTTTTGTTAGGCCAGAGGAAATCCTGTATTACAATGTGCAACATGAAAAGGTATTAGGTCAGGTACTTCTTGCTGGAATTTAAAAGTTCATATGTACAAAAAGCAATACAGCTTACACTTGGTAGTGTTTGGTGTTGCAACATCATTAGAACGAAATCAATTAAATGTTGATAAAGAGATCAGACTTCCTTATAGACAGACCTCTATGGTAGTTCTTCCCTGGGGACACTGACCTTTAAAATAAACCAAATTTGGTCTGTGACCACCACTGGAATGCCTTTAGCTTTTGTGTTGTGTGTCTGGCTGTAGGAAGACAGACACGCTCAAGACCCATCTAGTGTCATGCAATAGTATTCCATCCTTAACAGTGCCTTTTTCAAGACTCTTTGCCTTTGGAGTGTAATTATGAAATTATTTTTTAGGTTATTTATCGGCAGTTTTTGATAGCTGCTTCACTTGATAGTCTAAAATGAATGTTATGCTTGCTGTAACAATTTCTGTGTTCAGAAATTGATCTATGATTTCTCACGTATATTGCTGTATAACAGAACAAAGTATCTAAAAAAATGTTCTTTAAAACTTAGAACTTAGACACTTATAAGCTTGTAAGCCATTTAACAGTTCTGCAATGTTCTGCATTATCATGTGCATGATAAGAGCTATAAGAATTCAAATAGGAACAAAAAGCAATTTAAAAAAGTTACTAGTTTACAGTTTGAGAACATTTAACTTGGAAATGTCTTCTGTGATACTGCAAGAAAGGTCTGATCAGTATTTTAAGCAAGGCAAGGTCAAAACCGCCTTGCACTGGTACTTAATGTGGAGATTGATAAATTATCTGAATATTAATAATTTCATACTAGGTTCATGAACGGAATGCCATCTGTTTCTGGCCACTGCATGTTTTATTCCCATAATACATGAAATAGTCATGAAACTCTACCATGTATCATATGATTGGCAAATACATTGAACTGAAAGACAATTATTGCCCAAATGGGTCTTCTAGGTCTACTAGATTGGCTCAACCTATTTTTCAAATCGGACATCTAATAGTTTTAGAATAAACAGCATCTGAAAATGGGAAGGGATCAGACTAAACAGTGTTTCAGCTCCATGAATGCTGTATTACCATGCAACCACTTGTGTCCTTGAATCACCTACTCAAAAGGTTAATCACAAGTCTGCCTATTTGCAAACCAGTCTCATTCAGCGAGCCGTGCATTTGAAATCCTCTTCCCCTGAATAAAACAGAAAAATGATTAGGATTTTGGAAGGAGCAATTTGCACTGCATAGAGTGTAAACAGGAGGAGAAGTTATTTGAACAAAATATGGCTACAGAAGTAACACTCTTACAATAATACTACAAAAGAGTACTTACACATTTGTAATTGGGTGGTAAAACAGATGGCAGAATCATAAAATGAATGAAGTAACTTACTTTGCCAAGTCAGATTTCACTAATGAAATTTATTTGCTACAGCTGGATGATTCCTTAGAGGAATAAAAGGAATTTTTTGAACTGCAAAATCCAACGTGCTCCTATTTTATTAGGTTCCATTTGGCTGGTGTATTGATGCAGTCTGCCTGTGGGGAAAGAGAACGGTTGCCTGTATTTGTGAAGAGGAGATGGAGAATTTGGTGGTACCTGCTTCTTGATATCTCTTGCTAGTGACCTGTGTTTGTTCCTGTGTGTTTGCACCGTTTGTGCTGAGGCCTTTGATATAAATGTGCTTGCACATGCTGAAGCACTCGTTCCCTGTATCCTTCATTGCAGAAGCCAACTAATAAAATGTGAAGGATAGTGTATTTTGGTATTCCTATTCTGCTTTTGTTGAAACTTCATCCCGCTAGGCACTGACCACCTGGAAGAAGGCAGTGCCTGCCTCAAAAACGCTTTATCTGAAAGCTTAAACTTTTTCAATGTCAAGAATTTCATAGGAGTGTTATTCAAACAAGGCTTCTGTGTTCATTCTGTCTATGCTAATACCTTGAAAGAATTCAAGGGTGTTCATGTGAGTTTTCGCTATAATACTATATGATTGGCTAATGAGGCAAAACAACTTAGTTTTGAGCAGGATAAACCCCCTGAGCTATCAACCTGAGAACTTGTCTCGCTGTGAAGTGAGATGCCTCCCACACAACAAGGCTGCTTCTACCAGCCAGAATACAGGGATGGAATCCCTCCTATAAGAATCCTTAAGTGTTGAGTGCTGCCTGCTGTGAGCTTAGTGGGCGCTTGGGTTTGCTTTGCAGGTAGCATTTGCAGATAGATTTCTCTGTCACAAGTTAACTTCCCTGCCTATAGAGCAGTGAAACTCTATTTGGGTGGAGTTCTGGGTTTAGGATTTATGGATCTCAAGTCATCCTTTCTGGCTGTAAAAATGGCCTTGTGGATATTCGCTTTTTCTAGAAAATGCACGTCTGACATTCTGAACTTGTAACTAAAGGAAGAATATAGGGTTGTTAACAATTGAGATAGTTGTGTTAGAGGAGAACTCGATTTATGGACTTGGTCTGGCAAACCTATATTTTTTTTAAGCATGTCTTTTGGAAGCCTTCTTCAGACTTTGTTTAGAGAATTTACTTCATCAAGCCAAGTCAAAATGCTTACGTTTAAATTTTCCTTAAATTTCTTTAGTGAATGTTGAAGTGTAAGCATACAGGGGCAAAAAGGACTCAGTGATGTGGTTGAGATTTCTTTTCAAGTATGGTTGACAAAAAAAAAAAAGCTGTTTTTATGACACTCTATGCTGAGAGCGACTTTTTGAATGCAGAGCTCTTGAACTGCTCTTAAAAGTGAACTGCTGAGGTTCGTGCTGCAAGCTCTGGCATAGTGCCTTCAAGGGAACTCCATTTTTGTTGCTTTCCAGAATAGCTGGAAGCGGCAGCTCTGTGCAAGTGGGAGTGATGCCTGACTTATCAGTCAAAAGTTAGCTTCCAAATGTGCTTTCTTACACTTGAAATACAGGGTGAAAATGACTGTAGCTAGTATGTCTTTGGTGACGCTAGCTTAAAAGTGCCCTTGAAGTTCTTACCTCAGTTCTTAATTGAACAGCACTAACTTAAGACCCCACGTTGTTGATCCTGTGTTACTAAAATTCACCCTTGTAAGGCTCTACCTTGCCTCTTGCATGTTATAAAGTGGGGGGGGAAGTGTCTTGTATATCAAATGCTGAAGAAAATTCAGTAGTAACAGCAGCTTTACGTATCATCTCCCGCGAATGTAATTTCATAGAATTGTCTAGGTTGGAAGGGACCTTTCAGATCATCTAGTNCTTTCCGTGTAAAAATTGTTCCTCATCTCCAACCTGAACCTCCCCTGGTGCAACTTGAGGCCATTTCCTCTTGTCCCATCCCCTGGGACTTGGGAGAAGAGACCAACCCCCCCTGGCTACACCCTCCTTTCAGGGAGTTGGAGAGAGCCAGAAGGTCTCCCCTTATTTGACTTTTGTCAGGAAACTTGATAATGTGTATTCGGGAGGGGAGCCTCTTCTGCAGATGTCCTCCTCCTCTCTTGCAGCCTTTCATCCCTCCTTAGTTTTGTTTTTGTTAGAAAATCGACTGCAGTACTATAGTACCTCTTTGACTGCCTTGCCTCTGAATCCATGTGAGTCTCCAGCATGGATAGCTTTGATGGGCTCGTGACATGTAATTGTTCATTCTTCTACCATGGCTGCTGTTACTGTTAATTCTCTCCTCGTGGTATATAATGTTAAATCGATACAAAATTAATGCCTTTCATTAATATTCTAGATTACAGACCTTCATGCTTAGAAATTTAATCTAAGACCTGACTCTTGCACTTTGTGTTAGAGCAACACTTCGACACTGTCAAGCTCAGAAAGCAAAGTTCCCTCAGTGGTTGGAATAGACTGAGATAGGGCAATGATCTTGAGGAAGCAGAAACAGTGTTAATGTGTATATTACCAAATATACACATTATTATTATATTATTATTACCAAAATTACTTCATAGTGTAACTGTAGTCAACTGAACTATGAGAACAAGCTTGCTGCTGGTGTTAGCCTAGGTGCTGTGACTGTTTGCTTCTTTTCACACCGATCTCTGGATCGATCCAGACAAGCTGTTGTAAATATCTAGAATTCTCCCAAATGTTCCATAATAGACATCATACAACTTAAAAAAATGAGAAATCCTCAACTAAATTGCAGATGAGGAACCATATACGCTTATGTTGTTTTTCCACAGTATTCATAGGCTGAAGGTGCCGCAGTTCAGCTTTTCCCATGCTCAGCTCTGTGCCTTTCTGGTCTGTCTCCTGTGCCAGCAAGCTTGTTTAGGTAGTTAAACTGCCTGAAAACCACTATAGGTTAATTTTTGTCTAGAGTGATTTCTGAACTGCTTTTGCCACCTAGTTGTTGCAAACACCGGTGCTATTGGGAGGAAGGATACGGCAGGGTCAGTCAGAGTGTGGCAGGTTCAGTTTATATCAGCCTTACAGGCACACATAGGTGGGCTCCAATGCTGGGTGTTCTGTTGGCTCTTTACATGGACAATAATATAGCTGCTTCATTTGGTTTTAGCACACCGCAAGGTTTAAAATCTTAAGACCTTGATTTTGCTCCAGACCTATTTCTGCTGTTAAGGGTTTGTCAGGGTTTTCTTGTGCCGCTCCATATGAGTTTCAAGAAATTTCTTTATGGAAATGCCTCCCTAGAAGTCCTCTTGCAGGATGCCAAAGAGGTTTTTTGGTAACAAAGTGCTGAAACAGTGACTTAAAACATATGTAATACATATCTATTCTCACTTCAGAAGCTGGCACTAAGGTCCTATGGAGCTTCTGGGAGACTGCTGGAAGGCCGTGAACTTGTTCACTGGTGGTTTACTTGGACAGATCTCAATTTCTGCAACGATGTCTTAAGAGCACAGACTGCAGGCATGTGGGGACCACTGTTCTTTATCGCAGCATGATGTCATTTATAGGATGGATGGGGCCTCGGGTACTTGGTGAAGGGTTCACCGGTTGACTCTTCCAGTTTCAACACCTGGATATGGTTACAGTTTGAAGTATGTGTCTCAAAAAGCTGGGAAATATAGGCTTTGTGCTTGAGGAGATCTGGTGCTGCTGTGAGAGAGAACTTAAGTCAGTTTTCTACTCTTTACTTTTCTTAGTAGATGTGTAGTCACCTTAGTAAATTTGTTTTGTGGGTGTGGGAGAGACAAGCGCCTTTTACAGTGTGCACCAGAAAGCTTTGGAAAGAAGCACTCTTACCAAACCTTGAATGTGGCCTAACTGCTTGTTAAAGTCATGGGAAGCTATGAATCCTAATTCCCAGTTAAACAGGTTTATGTCAAAGGATTATTTTCAGGAGAAAGGAAAGGACTTATTGTGAAAGCATTTCTGACTTGTTCTGAGGTTGAGGTTCAGGCGGCCTGTTTCATTGTCCAATGAGACTAGTAATTTCTAAGATAGGTTTGATATTTGGGATGGGTTTCATCTTTCTTTAGGCTACTATTTAGAATTTAGAGCGATTATTTAATATTTGAAATATTTGTTCTACCTTAATAAAACGCTGATGTTATTTTGTGCAGAGCTTGGCAGATGTTGCATGTTTAAACTGTAATAAAAACACGAGTCAAACTTGAGACACGGAATGACGCTTATTACAATAATGCTGATCTAACTGAAAAAACTTCCTTACTCTCCAGTTCTTAAAACAGCTGGCATCATGTATCCCATCCTATGTCCTCATGTATTCTATCTATTTCTGGGTCATGGGGTGTTTCTGCTGATCTAGTTTGAATATTGTAATTGGAAGCAGCTGTTGGGAGGATTAGGCCTGGAGTTGCCTCCCTCCTTTTTCAGGAACATTTTTGCTGCAGGAATATCCGAGTCATTCCTGAGGTGTCTTCCAGATATTTTGCATCTAGTACACTACTCTGTGGTGATCATTTTCAAACAATGCATTCTCGAGCATAATTTTGCTGTTGTAAACCAAACTGAAACTACTGGGCTCAGTAAGTCAGTGGATGAAACCATGGTCTTTTAATAACAGATAAGATCATATTGCTTGATGGTCCCTGAGGACACGAAATATATGTTGATGCTTCTTAAAATTCTTGGTCCTGCACTTTATCTCAGCAAGCTGAACTTGTAATTTGTAGGTCATGCAAGGCAACAGAGTTGTGAATCACTTTGTGGGAATTAAGAAACTTTGGGTGATATTCAAACTCACTTTAGAAGATGGGGTTACTGTCAACCAATTGCTATAAATTTTCAGTTCAGAATGAGATAAATGGTTGTTGTTAATGTTTCTGGAGTTGATAGACTACATTAAGTGTAAAGTACAGAGTAGTGCAGGTATTCATTTCTTTAATTAAAAATATGATTGAGTTATCTATTTAGAAGAACATGAGTCTTCATTACTAAATTTTCTTTAATTGTTCAGTAAGAGAATGATACGATATTTTGCCTTTTTGGAAGTATCCTGGTCGAAGCATCCTAACTGTAGTTCTTAATATTGTGCAGGTAGGTCACATATTTCAATGAAATTATTCCTGTTCCTTCAAATGAATCAAATTCTAACTCAGTTAAAAAACAGAGTAAAAGCAGATGCTGTGATGTATGAGCTAGCCGTTGTAATTGATGCTCATTACATAAAAGAGTCTTCAGGGAAGAAAGTTACTCATCATAAAAGTGAGTGGGTAATGAGGTTAATCTGACAGTCTTGCAAATCTTTATGTAATCTTCCCTTAAAGGAAAGGAAACAAAAGAACTGGAATTCAGTTTTGATGTCATCGTTTTATGAAGGCCATAAAAATAACAACACGAGAAATTGTTTTGTAATCGAAGAAATGCATCACTATCTCTACTTATTAACTAGTACCAACTATCTCTAAATACAAAACTATGTTTAACTAGTCCTCTTCAAACAAATGCCTGCAGCAAATCAGAGTCCTCCTGTTGAGGACAACTGCGTTTTCACAAAGCCTGCATTCAGCTTTATGTACAGCACTGCAGAAGATGCCAGCTGAATTTGTGCCTGTAATGATGTGTCTTCGGTGTAATGCTTCTCCTTCCCTGGGCTGCTCTCACTGACGTTGCATTTATAAGACTCCAGGGGGATCAAAACGAACAGAGTAACTTTTTGACCTCTTTTAGTCACATTCTCTAAGAAAATTACGCTGATTGTATGTTTGGTTTTTTAATTTTTGGCCTGTTCGGCCAGTTTTGGGTACATTTGACAGAGGTTTAGGTGTCTTGGATATGATTGTTCCCGTAAGTTTCCGGAATACATGCTGCTGGCTGAAGAGGGAGAAATGGGTACCTGTGCTCCCTGTGAGGGGAAGGAGGCAATCTGAACTGGATGTCTGGTGCCTCGTTGGGGCTGGTATGCGACTGTTCTGTTGGCCCCCTTTTTTTTCCTCTCTTTTAGTGTATAAATGTGAGGGTTATTGTGTTGAGGAGGGATGTAGAGGAGAAATCGCAGAGATATGTAAGGAAGCATGCTTTGATTGGTTTGGAGCAAGCTATTCTGTAAGAAAAAGTCATCTGAGAAATAGGACAATTCTAGAGGAGTCTTCTGAATTTGATCAGATAAGCAATATGAG
Organism: Arenaria interpres; assembly: GCA_013399435.1. NCBI lineage: Eukaryota > Metazoa > Chordata > Aves > Charadriiformes > Scolopacidae > Arenaria > Arenaria interpres. The sequence continues at coordinate 547,340 of VXAK01007280.1, forward strand.
TGAGGGGATGAAAAGGAAGTAAGTTGTTTTCTCACTCCAAAGCATCTTTTTATGTCTCAATTTAATGGGCTGAAGAAGTAGATGGGAGGACAAAATAAAGCCTAATGTAGTAAGGAGACCAAATATTCCTACTTCTTTTTTTTTTTGATTCCTCACTACCACGCACTGGCAAAGATATCTTCTCTGAAAACACTGTCCCTGGAGATGAAAACCTATTTCATTGCTGGCACCTGATCATCTTACCTACTCTTGTGGATCTGAATAACCACTCTGTGCTCCAAGACTTTATGCAGAAGTTAACGTGATGCTTCCCTTGTCCTAGTCCTCTTAGAGGAACACTCTCCAGCTCGCTCCTCTGCTGGATGGGCCTCAGTGTTGTGTTTGAATCCACTGGGGATTAGAGATAGCAGGTCCCCTGTGCAAGAAATGCAATGTTAGGTAAGGTGTGAAGCTCTGGAGAAGTTAGTATTGATACAGGGAGAAGCCAGTCACTCAAGACAGGCAACAGTAGGGTGATCTTAATCATGTAGGGTGATCTTAAAAATTGTTTAACTACATATTCTTGTTTCCTTTGATCAGATTTCTAGAGCGTTGGACATGATACCATTGCTGATGCTAACATAAATTACAATTCCTACCCCTGCAGTTTTTTCTGATTTAAACTAATCGCTCCCAAACCTGGCCCTACAGAAAGGATCCTGGCTCCGGCTGGAAGCCTGCCATTACACGGAGCACAGAACTGTGGGGGTGATTATCCACAAGCAGGCAATGAGCAGCTGTAGGAGCTTTGAGAACTGCTTGCTTTGGTGGAGCAGCCGCCGAGATTGATTTGTTTGTGCCCTTATCTGCTCGAGCATGTTGGAAAAGGGCAGTTTCCTAGGAGTTTATCTGCAGCAGAGGTGAAGAGTGGTGGTTAGACAATGCTCTCGCCCTTCTGAGTGAAGGTATGGCAGTATGTTGTTGAGCCAGTTAAGCTTTCACTTCCTTTCCAACTTGCTGGGCCACGCAAAGAACTGTTTAAAAATAAACTTTCATATATGTCATCGGCCGTATTGCTGCAATGGGGATTATCGATGGGTGTGGTAAAAAGCTGCCCTGTATAAATGGATAATACAGCTATTGACAACGCCCTGCGTGGCTCTGTGTGAACCTCTCTCTGCTGTAGGGTGACACAAGATCCTACTGCAAGGTAAGTATCTTCTGACCCCCAAACAATTTTGCACTGTGAAGATTAAAAACAAATAAATAAAAGTATACATAATATGTAAGTATGCTTTTTTTTTTTTGAGCTTCATACCACAGGGGTCTTGCCACAGTCTCTGTCAGGTTTATCAGAATTATAAAGTAGGACAAATCAGAAACTAGATATGACCCAAATTAATACCACTTAGGAAAGTAAGTGAGGCTACATAAATTAAGGGTGGAAAAACTTACTTTAGAAACTTACTTTGCGTGAAACTTCATTTCAGGTGCTTTACTGTTAAAATGGGAATCTATGTTCCTCTTTGCTTTTGAAAGCTGACTGAAACAGGTAGAAGCACATGGCAGCAGCTTAAAACATCACTTTTAAGGTCTTTTTCTTCTCTAGTGCTCAGAAACACTCTCTCTGGATTGAGTGTCATTTGCACAGCATTCAGACTGTTCTTGCTTTGTTTGTAACTTATTTCTCTCTCTCTTTTCACATTGGTTACCATTCAGCAGGCCTGAATTTTGCCAGCATTATATCTTTGTTGGATTGTGAAGAATTTGAGAGCAAACCAACCTCCCTGGGCCTCCTCCAACTACAAAATGTGGCAGAGTATTTACGACGAGCTTATCTTTAAGATTTGAAGCCTGTGGTAGCATGAAGTTTTGCTGTCTTCAGTGTCTTACTGGAATGTTGTTTGCTGACAGTTATTGATGACTTGATGGCTCGGGATACCGCTTTGACTGGTTGGGTCGGGTTTTTGAGGTTCTTTCTTTGACTCAATCTCTTACGGTTCTTCGAAAGGATGTTATCAAGGCTTCTGTCCTGATTTGAGGTAAAACAGCTGCTGAAAGTGACAGGCTGCCCTAAAATCTTTCTGGTTAAAGAATTTTCAGTGAAAAGGAGCATTGTCACTAACCTGATTATTTATAAGAATCTTATTGGTTGGACATTATTATTTTGGCTTTTCAAATATGAGTCAACTGTTGCACAAAGCACAAATAAGCGGCAGCTTCCCTTTGTCACACTGAGACACTACTTGTTGAATTGCAACTTCTAGTAAAATATGAATTTTCACATTGCTCAATCGACCTAAAGACCGTAGGTTAATTTACAACAAATATTACAGTGTGAAACATCACTATTGTGTATTTGAATCTTTTTTCCCCGGATTGTAGTATTGACTCACCTGTCAGAGGTCCTGCTGAATTCATTTGGACTTGTTCCAGCACTGAAGGGCTTATAGAAGAATAGTCTGGTTTGTTGCTCAGTAGGGCTGGTGTAGGCCATATCCTGGTATACTAGTACTTCGGTTCCTCTGCTTCTGAGAGTATCTGTTGTAATCTAAACTTGTCAAACCGAGCTGTTGTCAATTGATGATGGGAATTCAGAGGAATTTTTCTTTATATTACTTGTCTGAAATGCATGCTAAAAAAACCTAAACGTGACTTTTCAGGACACATTTTTCCTTGTAAGAGAAAAGCACAAAGACAAAACAGCGTGGAGCAGTTCAAAATGCAGCGTAGTGGGTTGGAAGCGTACACATAGCTTGAAGCTATTTTCATGTTCTTATACTCCCTCTTGAGCAAAAAGAAAGTAATGGTTCTTTTTAAGCCACTATGGCCAAAACACAGACGTGTTTTTGTTCTCATCCATCTCCTTTTAAAAGACCTTGTAATATAATGTTAGTTAAATTTCTCTGCTACATCTCTGTAATCACTCATGCTCATTCCACTTAAATTGTTTTCCCCAGAAAGGTTATCTAAGAGTCTTAATTTTCAATTCCATTTTCAGAATTCTTGGGCAGCAGAATGGGTACTGTTACTGATGTGATCCAAGAGTTTTTCCACATAAGTTGTGGGTTAGCCTTGGTAGGCAGCTAAGCACCACGCAGCTTCTTGCTCACATTCCTCTTGCCAGCGGGGTGGGGGAGAAAATTGGAAGGGTAAAAGTGAGAGAACTCCTGGGGTAAGATAATGACAACTCAAGGTTTAGAAAATTTAAGTTTTAAGTTAAGTTTAAAAAAAAAAAGACAAAACCAAGAAAAACAGGTAACAAAAATTAAATAATTGCTCGCCACTAGCTGATGCCCAGCCAGTCCCCTGAGCAACGACATCCCCACAAAACTTCCTTGCCAGCTTTTATTGCTAAGCTATGGCATGGGATGTCCCTTTGGATATCCCTTTGGTCGGCTGTCCCAGCCGTGTCCTTCCCATCTGCTTGCCCATCCCCGGCCCATTCGCTGGCAGGGCAGCCTGAGAACCAGAAAAGGCCTTGACACTCTATAAGCACTGCTCAGTAATTCCTTAAAACATCTGTGTGTTATCATCACTGTTTCATCACAGATGCAGAACGTGGCACTATACAAGCTATTCTGAAGAGAATTAACAATATCCTAGCCAAAACTAGTATACCTTCTTATTTATTTTTTAGTTCCAGGAAGGACTGGCTGGAAGGATGCTCCAGACCGCTCATCTTTGTGGTCCTCTGCCGTACCTTCTCCAGCAGTTCCCTGTCCTTCTTCAACTGGGGAGCCCAGAACTGGACACAGTGCTCCAGATGGGGCCTGGGCTCCCCAGTTGAAGAAGGATAGGGAACTGCTGGAGAAGGGGACAACAGAGGGCTACAAAGATGATGAGGGGCCTGGAGCATCTCTCTCATGAGGTAAGGCTGAGGGACTTGGGTCTTTTTAGCGTGGAGAAGAGAAGGCTGAGGGGGGATCTGATCAACGCCTATAAATACTGAAAGGGTGGGTGTCAGGAGGATGGGGCCAGTTTTTTGTCAGTGGTTCCCAGTGACAGGACAAGAGGGGACGGGCACAAACTTGAACAGAAGAAGTTCCATCTCAACATGAGGAGGAACTTCTTCACTTTGAGGGTGGCAGAGCCCTGGAAGAGGCTGCCTAGGGAGGTGGTGGAGTCTCCTTCTCTGGAGACATTCCAAACCCACCTGGACACGTTCCTGTGCAACCTGCTCTGGGTGGACTAGATGATCTCCAGAGGTCCCTTCCAACCCCATGTGATTCTGTGGTCTCTAATGAAGCTTCAGTCACCATGCTTTTACACTTAACTGTCTCACTGTTAACAACAAAACATGTTGTTGAGCGTGTCCTCAGCTAGGGATTTTGATACAAGTTTCCAGCAAATTGCCATGACTCATATTGTGATTGTTTAAGCTGCACACAGAGGTGATTCATTACGCGGGAGGATGTAATTTTAGTGTGAGATGGTCAAAGGATCACGACGGGTAAAAGTAATGATGTAATGGTGTCTCTTTACTACACTATTATTATCTGGTATATTATAATAATATATTATTCTGTATATAACTAAACCGTGCTGCCATGTGAATGTGCTCGTTTTGAGCTTTCTAATTAACAAAATCTAAGTTACATTTGGTTCCTAGTTACCACTATAGATGTCTCTTGCGTTTACATCTTTTGTAATGTAGGTGTTGTGTTTTTTGGACATCGGAGCTTGTTTTGACCCTAAATCTCTGGAGGAGAGTACATTTTGTCACTGCAGTGACATTCCCATGCCTTAAGAACTGTGCGAGCAGACAAAATATTCTGTCTTCGTATAACACAAATACCATTATATTAGTGTTGGGATAGATAGGGAATGAAACAGAAGTGTGGGAAGATAGTAGTTGGAGAGCTGCTAAAACTGTAACATGATCTTTAAAAAAGAAAAGCTAATGGGGTTGTTACTTTTGGTACCTGTGCACACACATTAGACTGAATCAACTGTTAGAGAACACATTGGTGAGATGCAGAGATTGGTGTTTGAAGAAGCAGTTGTGGGACTGGGACAACTTTTCCAAATGTACTGCATTTGTATATGTACTGCATGTATACGGAATAACTGCATTTGTAGCCTAGGAAGGCAGGGTGAATCTTTCCACTCTGCATAAAATAGATTATTCTTTCAATTCCCAAATGACTTACTGAAACTGAGTGGTTTTATTTTTTTAAGTTACACATTTGCTTGCTTTTCTTAATCTTTGCTGCTGCTGCGTCTTGGCGCTTGCTATTTAAGCTGGAAATTCCTTCAAATGTCTGTTTGCTTTTCCCGGCAGCTGTCATATCTCATGTTTTCTTGTGTGGTGTTGACTCACTGTGGCTTCCTTTTTCAATTCTTGCTTAGTAAACTAACAAGAATTCGTGACAAATGCCGTGTCTCTAAAAGAAAACACTACATACCAAAATGTAAATCTTTTCCCTTAATTGTTCTTGGATGCTGTAAACTCACTTGTGCCCTTTCCAAATGGGGAACACTTTCTCTGCTCATGCTACAAAAAAGATGAACTTGGTGTAATTTGCGGAATGGCTTCCATGAAAAAGCAGACAGCTTTTGCTGAAGATAGCAGAACTGAAATTAAGTCCTTAGATATGCAGGGATTTAAAACAAATCCACTTTAAACAGTGCATGTGGGAGAAGGAAAACTAACGAAGCGATTTTTTTTTTTTTTTTTTCTCCTAGATTTTTTTCACTTTATACCTGTGAACTTCCTGCAATCCAAAGATGGCAGCAAATAAGCCTAAAGGACAGAATTCATTGGCTTTGCACAAAGTCATCATGGTGGGAAGCGGTGGTGTAGGAAAATCAGCTTTAACACTACAGTTTATGTATGATGAGGTAAGAATCTGCACTAACAATTATCTCGGGAGAGGTCTGCTGCATTGTGTTACTTCAGCATTCGGCAGTGCAGTTATTTTCTGAAAGGGTCTAAATGTATAGGATATGAAGGTCAGCAATTCAACTGAACAAAAAAAGAATTTATAAAGTTTTTCAGACTTCTGAGCAATTAGATGCTCTGTCATGTTACGAGTATGTTTTGTCATTGTTCACTAGACCTATTAGAACTTATATAGGTATTATAGCTCAAAGCTTCTTCATTTAGGTGAGTGGCATGGTGCCTGAAATGACCGGTTTTTTTTTTTTCCATGTTTTTTTATGCTGCCGTTAAAGAGAGGAAAGAAAATCTGTTTCTTGTTTCCTTACTTTTTTTTCAGTGAAAGTCATTCTTCTTGATTAAAAGGTAGAAGTTACAGCTTCAGTGTTCTTTAAAAAATGTGTACTTAATGTATTCAAAATCAGGACTGCCTGATAGCATCATGGAACCCAGCCAGATGCTGTGCTTGACCAGAAGCAGAGGCTTGGGTCGTGCACAGGCAGGGTTTTGTAGTTACCTCTTAAAATTTCCTTGTAATGGCTGGAGAAAACAAAAACCTAGAAACTGTTTGGGCTGATGGAGAGCCTGCTTTAACTATGAATCATTTGAGTACTCCACGTAGCCTAAATACATATGCTTACCTATTAGTTACTGTAACCATATGTTTCTTATGTCCTTATATGCAAATCGAAGCGTTTGCCTTGTACAGACATGATTTTATACCATGAATTATTTTTTTTTTTCTAGTTTGTTGAAGATTATGAGCCCACCAAAGCAGACAGCTACAGGAAAAAGGTGGTTCTGGATGGGGAAGAAGTTCAAATTGATATATTGGACACAGCAGGGCAGGAGGACTATGCTGCAATTAGAGACAACTACTTCCGAAGTGGAGAAGGCTTTCTTTGTGTCTTCTCTATTACAGAGCTGGAATCCTTTGCAGCGACTGCAGACTTCAGGTAAGTTACAAGGCAAGATAATTATTCTAATTACAGTGAGATAATTACAAGTGAATTTTTTTGTTTGTTTGTTTTGTAATATCCTTATGATAGTCCAGACTGGATAACAACTCTTACTGTAGTCACATAATGTTTTGAACGGATGCCTGGCCGTGCCTTTGCTATCTGTGCCACTTCAGATATCTTCGCTGCTGTGTTTCTGAATACCAAAAAGGCTATCGCCACCGGAGCAGACACATAGCAACGTTCAGGAGGCTTCTGCCCTTCATTAAGCCTGTGTTGCTTGGCTCTTGTGCCAAGCAGTGGTATTTGTGAGTAGGCATACTGTTTTCCAAAGCAATGAATCTGCAGAAAATTGCTTATAGGCAGTATGGTTGCATGTAATGTATGTACAATACCACATACATCTTAGAATTGTGGAATGGTTAGAGCTGGAAGGGACCTTAAAGATCATCGAGTTCCAACCCCCCTGCCCTGGGCAGGGGCACCTCCCACTAGAGCTGTCTGCTTTTAGCTTTTGCTTCCTATAGAGGATTATGAGGGAGAGGAGGCTGAGGAGAGACCTTATCGTGCTCTATAACTACCTGAAGGGAGGTTGTAGAGAGGCAGGGGTTGGTCTCGTCTCCCAGGTCACCGGAGATAGGACAAGGGGAAATGGCCTCAAGTTGTGCCAAGGGAGGTTTAGATTGGAGATTAGGAAACATTTCTTCANTCTGTGGTGATTCTGTGGTGATTCTGTGGTGATTCTGTGGTTCACCACCCAGAGCAAAAGGGCAGCTGGAGCGTGTCTAGCTGTTTTTTTGCTAGAATACTTTATAGTTATTAAGATGACATGACCAGATTCCAGTCGAAAGCTGCAGGGAAGAGTCCCCTGTCTGGCGAAGTGAAGTATGTGCGTTGTTTTCTGGGAGAGTGAAATGCACAGTATCAACACCACAAGTCATTCTACCTCTTAAAGATGTTTTTACAAACAGCAGTGATGAGAAGTATCTTGGAATGTTCTGTAGTAGCCGTGCATTTTGTGTGAAGGCCTGCTGTAAACCTGGCCCTTCAGTTTTGCCTGAATGGATTTTTTTTTTTCTCCGTGTAAGATACTGATGTAAATTTTCGAATTTACAAGACACAAGTTCTGTGTAGCATTCACCCTTCCCATCAAAGTCAGTATTTTACTTAATACAGAGCAACTTAGTGAAAACAAAATTTGGAACTGAATCTTTCTGATTTAATAAAGATTTAACAGGATAAGGATTTTTAAGAAGCTTTTCAGGCATGCAGCGTATTAAAACTCTTATAATGGTAAGAGACTATTAAACAGGCAGCGGTATATTACAGGTGTTTAATTTTGGCTGAAAGAGAAAGCTTATTTAAATCACTTATTGCTAGATTAAAAAAGGGACAAAAGAGAACAGAAAGCTTTTTTGCCAGTTCAAAGTGTAGTGAAATAGGGGAGGAGATAACTTTTAAGATAAATGTAAGGAAACAAATATAAAAAGAAAATATATGCATCTCATTGAAATAAGGCTTCTCTGAGATGCTGTCACAGTTCAATTTAATTGGCATTAAGTATCAGAATATGTTTAATATAATCTCTAAGAGAGGAGAAAAGGTATGTAGAGGGGAGGCAGTGAGGTTTTTTCCCTCTTCTGGTGGTTTTTTTTATTTGTGTCTCAGTATATGTGTGTGTCCACATCTTTTGAGAGAGAGGGAGGGGCAGGCCTTGAGTGGTTCGCAGGTAACTGCTAGGTATTGCCGGTCCTGGAGAAGGATTTGGTGTAGTTGAGCTCCTCTAGGATGCAAAATGACCTATTCAGATCTGTTTAAAACCTTGTTAATGCTTCGAAGTACATGATGGTCTACTGCTCTAAAGAAAGTCCTACTTGTCCAGCAAAGGTGAGAGTTGACAATATACGTGCCGAAACAGCAAAAATGAAAGGAAAAAAAATCCCTTCTGTGAAGAGATTAAAACTCTCCCCATCCGAATCTGAATGCGCTGTTCAAGTTGCTCTCAAAACTCGCCCCGTAAATGCTAAAATGTAACTTAGGAAAAATTACATGGTTTCTGCTCTGTGCAATAGAAGTAACTTGTATCCCTTGAAGGCAGAGTTAAAATACCTCTGGCATCGTTGAGCAGGCTGAGGGAAGGCTACGTAAGAGGCAGATATGAAAGAAAGTGTCAAGAAGAATTTGGATGTCCAGAAGAACTTGGGATGTTTGATTGTTTCCATGGAATTTCGCCCTACTGGAATGACAGAACTCCAACAGGAGAGCTGTTAACTGCTATTCAGTGTCCTCAGAGAGGTTCCTGGTGTGCTCTGAAATGCCGTTATAAAGCTGAAGGAAGAAGAAGGAAGGGGAGGGATGTTTGGAGTGATGGCATTTGTCTTCCCAATCATAGAATTGTCTAGGTTGGAAGGGACCTTTCAGGTGATCTAGTCCAACCATCAACCTCACTCTGATCAAAACCATCCCTAAACCATGTCTCTAAGCACTAGGTCAACCCGGCTTTTCAGTCCCTCCAGGGATGGGGCCTCAACCCCTTCCCTGGGCATTGCTCCAAGTAATTTTTTTCCAATATCAAGCAGACCTGCAATTACTAAAATTTTAAATATTTCAGAGGGAGTTTGAAAAAATGTGGTATTGCTTTGAGTAGAATTAGTCTGGCTCTAATGGTTTTTTATTATCTTTCTTTTTTTAAATTCTAGATTTCAAGCTGGCAATATCATTAATTAGATATTTCTTGTTTAGGCGATATCAGTCTTCAGAGAGGGCTCAAAGGAGAATATTGTCATCTGGATCACTGTTAGGTTAACTCTATACAGTGAAATTGTTTGGCATTGCCTAAACAACTAGTGTTGCAAGCTACTAGTTTTTAACAGAAGTCTTATTTCACAGATAACTGCAGTGATGCACTGAGTTTTCTTCTGGCCACCCTTCCTAATCCACTGACTATTCAAACTACTTTTGGATGGCTGCAGACCCTGTCAAAACATTTGCACTGATATTTGTGGGGGAGAGGAGGAATGTTGCTTTAATTACACCTCAGAGGTGAATGTGGCGTTCCAAACTGCTTCAAATACGTATTTGTTGATTTAAAAAAAATGATGGGCTAACTGCAGTTTAAGCTCTGTGAGTAGATTTCCTCAACAAGACTGCGTGCTCTACAGAGCCTTTTATAACAGCAGGAGGATCCTGCCCTACACCAAATAGGGGCCCTCTGGAATATCAGTTAATTAATTCTCTTCAGCTTCTCTCCATTCAGCTTTAAATCTGGCAATAGGTTTCACCTCAGCCAGCAAAAGGATTATGTTTCTGTGGGCTTTTTGTCAGTCTTTGAGAAATTGCTCCGTGGTAAAGGGCTACATTTCACTACTAACTTCTTACTCCTTTCCGAGACAAAGCAGAGAATACCCCTCTTCTGGGAAAACTGCTCTTCCTGGTACTTTTAGTGCATTTCTAATTAGAAGGAATTTTTCATTATTTTTTTCAGTGTTGAAGACTTATGTACAAAACTCTTGGTAGTACTGAGTTTTACATACAACTTTAAACCCTTCATCCTAGCAGTTCAAACGGTCGAAGGATCTGTCTGTAAAAATCTGATGCGTGTACAACTTGTATGTGTACACCCTGTAAGTGAATTATATTCAGTCTCTGCAGAATTATATCTCTCTGCAGAGACTGGATATAATTGACTTCAGAAAGATTCCTGAAAGGAAGAGATTTTTTGTCTTGGTTTGCTGTACACCATTGTATCAGCTTTAAAAATACCACATACATTTTATTAGGAAAAAAAATCAAGTGTAAAACTGAGTTTGGGTAGCTTAAAAACAGCAATCACAAATAGTAACGTAAAAGACAACAGAAAATACTTTTAAGTAACGCCTTTAGTAAAAGGAATGACTTGTTAATATAAATTTTCACCTAAAACAATCCCGTTCTACTCTTCTAGTTTATTACTGACTCACCTCCTTCCTTCCTGGATGACTAGTTGTCTGCTTTTGTCTTCATTCTGTATAATGTCGTAATGAGGTTGAAGATTTTACTGTTACATAAGCGTCATAAAATGAATAAGTGGGTTTTCATGGTAAGATGGAAGAGTATTTAGTCTGAGTTCTTCTTTTTGTGTTCTAAGAATAGTATTCTGTGCAAAGCTTAATTTTCTTCTCCTCTCTTTTTTTTCCTCTCCAGGGAGCAGATCTTAAGAGTAAAAGAAGATGAGAATGTTCCTTTTTTGCTAGTTGGTAACAAATCAGATTTGGAAGATAAAAGGCAAGTTTCTGTAGAGGAAGCAAAAAACAGAGCGGATCAGTGGAATGTTAACTATGTGGAAACTTCTGCAAAAACACGAGCTAATGTTGACAAGGTAATAACTGGCCTCTTTATCCAAAGAATCTCTCCCTCAGTTCTTAGTTTATACCTCTTGTCTGTGGGTCATAGTTTGTATGTTCGTTATTTTAGCAATTATTTTTGTGAAATTGGAATCAAATACTTTCCTCCCTTAGCTTAGGAGGAATGCATGACTAGGTGACTTCATGCAGAACAGTGAAAACGTTAGGCATAACAAGTTTATCCCATCCTGAACTGTAAGGAATCATTATACAAGACGTTACACAAGACTGTATTTCATTAAAAAATTCTAGAGGCAGCTATTTTGGCCTAGACTTCTTACTGCCTTTTCTATAACTAGAAGACAATCTGCTTCTGAGTGGTGAGGAACGCTGTCTGATCCTCAGCCAGAATAAAACAGCTTACAAAAGTAGGTAAAGGAGGAATTGGAGCCCTCTCTACCCTCATCTAACCAGATGCCTGGCTGTATGGTGCTTCCATGAGGATTGTTTGAACCCTTTTAAGCTTTCAACAGCCTAAAAGTGCCTCGTGAGTTTTCAGGGATAAAACCCGATTCAGAAGGTCATGAGATAAGAGGCAGAGAATCTTCGTCTCCGATAAGATAAATTAGTGATTAGTTTTAAGTATTTCAGCTATAACTTTAAAAGACAGGACTTCTTGGAATGTATAATTTGGAATAGCTCTCAGCCTTGTAGATTGCAAGAGTAACAGATGTGGCAAAAGAAATAAGTGGTTCAGTTCAATTTGCCAGCCTTGCCTTTCAGAGCTATTGACAGAGTTGATCACATGCTGGAAAATTATCTAATATAAATCCTCATGTACAGCTGTCATGCTGCAATTGACAGCTGATAATGTGAGTTCTGTTATGACTTAAACTTGACTGTTGTCTCCTGTCAGTTGCCTTCCTGAAGAAATTGATTGTTCAGTACTACAGCAGGAACTCGATGCTGCTCTGTGGAGAAAATTAAGTCAATTAAATGCAGCAGAACTCTTATTGTTGAATGCAGCTTTGATTATTTATTTTTTATTATTATAAAAACTAGTACATCTTTAAGTTTTGGTGCATGATTGCAGTTAACATCTACCTGTTACGGTCACGTCTCCAGCTCTTCAGAATCTACTTCACCATCCTTGAGCAGCTGGGGAAAAAAAGAGTGTGTGTGTATATATGTATTTTAATAGCTGTCTAATGCAGAGCTTTTGCTTGCACATGGTAGGCTACTACACAGCTCCAAGTTTCTTTATGGAGCTGCTGGTGTTCTGGATCCAGATTAGCAAGTAGCATATAGAATTAAGGTTTGATAGTCCAGAAATGAGGCTTTGTTGGCACTAGCAAATACCAGGTGTTCTTAGCTACTTAGAGCATCTGAAGTTATGAGGTTTGCTATGTGAACTTCAGTTACTGTTCTCTGTAAGACGTCTGGCTCCTCTGAATTCCGGAGTAGCGGGTGTGCTCAGTGGGGGAAAACGCAATTGGTTTCTATAAAGTGACCCACTAAGCGTCTTCTCCGAAGGTTACGTACCTCAGGCAGCTAAATACTGTAGTACCAGTGCTTGAACAAGTTGGGAGTTGCATCATATAACTGCACAGATTTAAGTACAAGCAAGTTCCTTAGTGCACAGTTAGAAATCTAAAGGCAGTCTCATTTCTTGATGGACATGTTCAGTTACATTGATTTTCCTCTAATCCTGTGCCATGAAGGTTGATGTTTTTGCTGCAGTCAGTATGAGATCAGTGTCACTGCAAACAAAAAACTACTGAGCTCTGTAGAGGAGCTTTTCAGCCCCTGTACTGTCCATGTTTCACAGAAATGGACCAAGTCATAGATCGAGAGAACATCCCCTGAGAGAGAGAAGTATTAGAAATGCTCAACTGATTTGCTACAATCAAATTATAACGATTAAATGATTATTTGCTGTAGCTTCCTGCAAGTCAAGATCTGCTTTTCAAATTAATAAAGTAGCTTGAAGCAGTCCAATTATAAAGTCTTAACCGACAGTAGGATCTTTCTTCAACAAGTCATTGGTGTTATCTCACCCTTTGTCATTTTTGTTTCCTACTACCACTTGATGAAAATGAGGTTCATATATACTTCGAGATCGTCATGTGGCAGTTGAAATTATCGGGTCTAAAAAATTGGTCTGATAACTTTGCTTTAAAGGAAACACTGATTGCTGTGCTCCCCCCCACGCCCCCCATTCACTCAGCGTGGGACATACTGACTGTGAAATGTTCAGCGTATGCTACTGCTCCTTCATGAGTTACTAGAATTGGATGTTGCCCTTTTTTCCAACCTTTACAGCCCATCACTGAAAAGACTCGAAACATAAACTGATTTCCTCAACTCCCCTCACTAAGATGGAGATAACATGGTAAAAAAGTCTTGGCCAGCGACGAGGCTCTTGATTTAATCCTTGTGGAAAATTGTCTGGCAGGATTCATAAGCAAATAACGGGAAGATGCAGGATTGCATCGTATCAACTTGGCCTTCAAAACCAGTGAAAGATTTGTTTGAGGGTTTCTTTGCTCAAACTGGTTGCATGTTAATTGACTTTATTCTAACCAACTGAAATGGCCATCAGTGAAAGCTTGAATTAACTCCTATGTCTGTGACTGGTTTTGCATTTACGTTATTACATCTTTCTTTTAGGTGTTTTTCGATTTAATGAGAGAAATTAGAGCCAGAAAAATGGAAGACAGCAAAGAAAAGAACGGGAAGAAGAAAAGAAAAAGCCTAGCTAAGAGGATCAGAGAAAGATGTTGCATTTTATAATCAAAACCCTGAATTCCTTTCCTACCCTGACCATACTAATAAAAACCATAATTTATAAGCATGCCATCGAAGGCTCAAGTGACTGAAATTACTCTAACATGTTGGAAACAGTAATGTATCACTAAAAGCATGAATTGGAGCTGCACTGAAAGTCAAATTCACTGAAAAAAAAATAATAATAATAATGATGTGGCTTCAAGAGAAGCAAAGTTCAGTCCATTTCATAATTGCCTACCTTCTCACGTTTCTTCTGAATGTAGTGTTTCATAGGCAGTTCTTTTCTTTAATGGTGAACAGAGAAGGGGAAGTATTACTTGGGGTTCTTGTAAAGCAGACTTTTTTATCACTGGTAATTGTCAATTCATCTTGTCTTTTGTTGCCTTCAAAACGACAATTGTGAACATGATAGCTAACCAAGGGGTATGCGGTTTGTTTTGCCATGGAGTTATGCAAATTAGAAAAGAATAATGTATATGCGAACAGAGACGTTGGGGAAAATTACACGTGGTTCTGCGTTACCTGATTAACCTGGGAGAGCGATGTAATCTTTTTACATGGAAACATTTGAATATGCCTTAATTTTAAAAACGAAACGTTACAGGTTGCTTAATCAAGGGTGTATTTTCAACGCTGTAGCAGGGAGACTGTCCCCCTGCGCAGCAGCGCGAGACTGCCCTCCCTGGGGAGAGCGGCGATGTGAATGATTTCCCTGACTAGCTGTCTGCTAGCGGTGTCTGTTCTTTAAGTGTGTGCCATACTCGGGTATCGTGGATAATACAGAGCATATTCTGTCACCTCTAACTCGCTAAACAAGAGGGTATCTTAAAACAAAAAGGTCAGAATACATATGAGACTGAAATCATAAGCCTATGGCACATCTAAGCCTGGAATGGTTGATTTAAAACTTAACGTCCTGATACCTTGAAACTTCCCTTTCACCAGTAGATTTGATTTATTATTTTTTTTGTCTAGATGTTTCTTGGGTTTTAACTCCCTGGAGTCGGGTGGAGTGGAGCTGATTCAGTAGTGCTAATGTGTTTTGAGTTGTTACAAGATGTTGTCCGGGAAATTCTGGTGTCATCGGTTCATTTCTTTTGTGTTCCTGATACTCGGCTACGGGAACGCGGTGTGTTACGCTGAAGCTCTTCGCGAGGTTTTGTACCGTTCGGTCTAGTCCGTGTTGATTTTCAAATGGGGGAACATTGTAGCTACTTTTTTTTCTGGTTAATGTTGATATCAAACAATCAAACATGCTTTACAATACAGGAACACTTACCGTGTGCATCCAAAAGCCCCAAACAAAACATGCTGCCTCAGTTGCTTCCGAACAGCAAGAATATACTAGCACATGGTTAGTATGCTGCATCTTAACTAAAAATATACCAGAACGTTTGAGGGTTTTGGACTCCTGGGGTAAGACAGGCTAGATCAATTCCACAAACTGTTATACTTTTTATACATGTGTAAGCCTATAACTGACAGTTCAAAATGTGCTCAAGCAAACTAGGTAACAAATATTTAACTTCCATGCTAACAGACATTTTAGGGACTCAAGTCTTAGAAGTTATATTTGTCATGTTAAATATTTATCAATAGGAATTTTGTATGTGCATTTAGTAGACTGCCAAGTGCAGAATTAAAGTTACTTATGTAACTATGGCAAATAAGCCGGTCTTCATCTTACTGTGTACTCATTTTGGGTCTATTTAGCCAGGGAGTCTAACCACTAACGTTGTGACTTTGCTTTGGAACCTGTATACTGGGAACTGAGGTGTTATGAAGCCACTGGACACTTGAAACTTGTCTTGGCTGATGCCTTATCCTGTCCTTTTATTTGCTATTTGAGCCATTGAAAGATGAATAAACTTCCATTTTTTTTTTAAACACTTGTGCGGTGTTAATTGATAACTATGTTATTGATAAACTTTGCTATAGCTGATGCCAGTTGTCAAGCAGTTAAATCTAAATAATCCAGAAGCCTTTTTTTTTTGGGGGGGGGTGTGTACGAAATTATAGATTAAGTGTAATTAGTCAATACAAAGCCACTTTGTAAAAGCTGAGAGTACACGTGTGCTACCTTTTATCTAGAGCTCATTTATCCCTACTTGCTGAAACAAAATCAGAAAGCAGTCGAACAATCTGAGGTAAGCTTGTTCCAGAAGTGTTTTTCCGTAAGATTGGAAAGTGAGATTTTTAAAAAAACAAACAAGCTATGTAAGTTTTTTTAAATAATAATATAATAAAAAATGCTTTCTAAGTAATTTTCATTTAGTGCTCTTCAAGGAGAACATAAGTGTGCTTCCACAGCCTCCAGGGAATATATCTTGAGTTGCGTGCTACAGGATTTGGGGACACCTTGAGAGAGCCACCCAAACTGAGGGATACATGTGCCTCGCAGAGGAGTGTTTGGTTTAGCCGCCTTCTGTGCCTGGAATTCCTAGATCTATCTGCTCGGAGTGCCTCTGCGCCCGAGAGCGCTTCTCCTCCCTTGTTTCTCCTCCAAGAAGTTGAAGGTACTTTCTTATATTGGCAGGATCAAAGCCTTCCGTGGTATTTCCCTCCAAGGTAGCCTGACGCGCTGGCAGGGCCGCTGCTACTTACTCTGCAAGGCATCGCGTTGGGAAACAGCAGACCAGAGAGAGACGCCTTAATTTGTAACAAGCTATAAAGTTCAGCCTTCCATTATGTATGAAACTAATACTGAATTCTTATGCTAACTCAGTGGGTTGTTTGTTTTTTTTCTATAGCTTTTTGTGGCTTTAAAAACTCAATTGACTTTGAAAATTGTTGGCTGAGAAATCTGTGATCTATTTGGGTAGTTTCTGTAGCCTCCTGAGGAGCAGGCAGTAGCTTAACGCAGCGGCTTCCCTTGACAAAGCAGCACCATGGTGTGCAGGAAGCGCTTTCCCGTTCATAGAGCCCTCCTTCTCGTCAGAGGAGCGTGCAGAATGACCCCTCTGGCGATTCCAGTGCCAATGGTGAGGCAGTAAAATACGCTCCATACCTGAGCCTTATGCTCACTGTATTCTACTGGGCACTGGTGAGGCCCCACCTCGAGTTCTGTGTCCAGTTTTGGGCCCCTCACCACAAAAAAGACATTGGGGGGCTGGAGCGGGTNGTATCGGACATGGGAATGGGCTGCCCAGGGAGGGGGTTGAGGCACCATCCCTGGAGGTGTTCAAAAGACGGGTTGATGTGGTGCTGGGAGATATGGTTTAGTGATGGTGTTGCTTTTTGTTTGTTGTGTGGGTGTTTATTTTTGTCAAAAGTAGGTTGAGAGTTGGACAAGATGATCTTTAAGGTCCCTTCCAACCTAGAAGATTCAGTGATTCTGTGATTTACCTCCCGCTTCGGGCTGTTACCTACCACCCTCCTATTCAAGGCAAGGCTGGGTCTTTTACCGCAATCCTGGATTTTTCCACTTGATGGAATTTGCTGGTTTTGTCGTTGCCATCGAGCAGCTGAGTCCCTGCGCTTGGCTGTGGGCTTCTGTGTATGCAGACGTAATTCCTGCTTGGAAAACAAAGATTACTTTTGGAATAATCTACACTTGTGAGGGATTGTGGAAGCCCCTGGGAGCTGAATAACCTAATACAGATGTAAGAGAAAAAATGAAAGAAGTGGCACCCCCGAGCTGTATGGTGATGGTGAGCTGTAGTCCTTGAGCAATAGCGCTCGTTTGAGTCATTGCTCCACTTCGTGTAACAACCGTCCTACAACGTTCAGGAGAACATTCTGGATTTTGCCCGTTCTCTGCTTTGTTAATGTGACTTGGTGTTGCAAAATGAGGAACGGGGAGAAGGATAGTTTCCAACCTGAAACTATGTGCTAAATGTAAGCAGACTCCAGAACGCTCTTCAAAGTGTCACAATACTGGGAAATATTATTTCATCACTCTTGTTTCCTTTGCGCTTAGCTAAACAGAGGCGAGGAAGAGGACACATGTTTAATAGCATTTCATCAAAGTTCTTTCCATGGAAAGCACATTGGAAATTTTCTTGGAAAAAAACAAGCCTGTAGCAGATAGCGTTCTTAGGCATTGGAATGGGCTGCCCGGGGAAGGGGTTGAGGCACCATCCCTGGAGGGATTTAAAAGCCAGGTTGACATCATAGTGCTTAGAGACGTGGTTTAGTGATGGTTTTTATCAGAGTGAGGTTGATGGTTGGACTAGATGATCTGGAAGGTCCCTTCCAACCTAGACAATACTATAATTCTTTAGGAACCAGTTTATTATGTTGGAAATGGGAGGTGGAGGTGGGGTGGAGACATACTCGAGTATTAATTTAGAAATTCATATCCAGTTATTGAGCTGGGTTGCAACCACGTGTTTTTGGGCTTTTTCTCCTTGTCCATTTCTATTTGGATCTGACAGTTTTTATGGCAAGAGAGCAAGGACAAGGATGGAGGAAGCTGATTTCTGCTGGGAAGCAGCCATCATCCATGGGCAGCTGAGGAAGCACGTGGTGGGCAAAGGGAGAAACCGGGAAGTGGCCAGAACCCAGGTGAAAGCCCAGGAGGTCTTTGCAGTGCTTTGGGAGCTAAAATGAGGAGCAGAAAACAAAACTGCGCACACCAGGGAAAGGACCAAAGCACTGGCATGCTCCTGCCACCAAAAGCAAGGTGGGACAAACAGCTTCCCTTGGGCTGACAGCGTGGAGCTGCAAACCAGATACACACCCTCTCTTTTTTTCCTCTTCCCTGGAAGCATCAGTACTGATCTTCAGGTAATTCCGTACCGCTGGAGTAACAGGTGAGGGAGAGTGTTCATTTCCTCCACTCTGCCTTCCTCTTCACAGAGGGCTTTCTCATTCCTCCTCCCTGAAAGGGGGCGAGCAATAAGCGATTACAACCTGTGAGCCCCTGACGTTGTTAAAGCTGCCTTCTGTGCGTGTGCTGTGAGCACAGGGTAAAAAGAGGTTGGAGGTAAGTTGGGAGAAGCCCCATCCCACAGACCACTCCTCCTGTGAGAGGAGTCACGCACCCTTTTGCTGCTGAAGCTCTGGAGAAGGATCTGGGATCCCAAGGTAGCACGGAGTTATTCCACTCCCCACGCTTCTTATGAGTGGGGAAGGTTGAAAGTTGTCCATTCTCCACCTTCTTGTTCTTGATGGATACGACGACGGCTTACGGGTTGTTAGTATCACGGGGACGAAGGTGGGGATCTCCTGGTAAGATGGCTTGTGCCTCGTGGGTGCTGTGGCTGAGAGTGGAGGCACGATGATAACCAACAGTTTGAGTGTTGTATTTTAGGCACCGTTTGCCATCCTGAAAGTAATGAATTGATGTTTGCCATCAGCTGAGCTCAGCACGCCTGGTATGCTCCTCTTAGAGTTATTTTTGCTTGTTGCTTGTTTTGTGCAGAGAAATTTATGAGGTAAGTGGTTGGATTTTATTTTTTTTTTTTCAGTGCAATGAAATAGGAGACCTGTTGGCTGAAATGGTGCCAGACAAATATGTTAAATATTAGTCATCTCTAAAGAATGAGCCTGAAACCATGATCCTTCTGTTTTATCTGATGACTGCCAAAATGCCTACTGAAATAGCTTGGGGAAGTGTCAAAAGAGCAGTTAAAAATAATGTATCGTGCCTATGGATAGCAGCTTGCCGGGGGCGGCGGTAACTCCTGTGATTGATTGTCAGGACTGACTCGAGGAGGTAGGTGCTAGATGCCCTTAGACTTACGCTGCACCTAACACGGAGGAAGCTTGGACAATTTGGCTGTCCCCTGTGCTGTTAGGTGAGGAGTAATTTTTTTTCATTGGCAGGACAAAATAGATAACAAGAAGGGTGTGCCGCTGCCGCCGGTTTTGCAGAGTTAATTAAATCTGATGTTCTTCATCAGCTTCCCCAAAAACTTCATAAATTCTAAATATCCGTATCCCTAGATAAGGTGCCCAGAGTCTGGGTGTTAATGAGCGAGCTCACACGGTCCTGCGTGGCGGGCAGTGGACCATAGAGACTACCGCGACGTGGCTCTTCTGATACTGGTATCCACATTGGTGCCAAAATTATTATGTACCTTCAGAGTACGTAAATAAGGGTATGTATATGATATACACCCCCTTCAAGAATGGCTGTGGCTGTCACCGGGGCAATAGGCGAGGCTAAATGGCACAATGCAGATGGTCCATTAAATGCTTCTGTTTGCTACAGCATCAGCAGGTAGAAGGAAAGGATGGCTTAGAGCCAGCTCCTTCCTATAAGGTTTGTTTTCTGATTTATTATCCCCTGGTTACATGAGTACCCTTACGACTATTAAGTACAGAAAAAAACCATTGGTATTATTTTCATTTCCCTTTTATTTCATGTTGATGTTAAGATCTTGATCCTTTTGTGTGGAAAGGGAGATTAAAACCAGGAGTCTTTAAAACTTCCATAATATTACCTGACTATCCCTATTGCACTGAGAAATACTTATCACAGTTGCTCATTATTATTTTTTAAGCAAAATCAGGAAAGAAGCAGCAATAAGAAACCGCAAGGTTAGTTGTCTCTGCCAGTTGCCTTTGTTCTTTGTTTCTTCGACCACCTGAACGAATCAGAACAAAGCAAGTGTGAAGTGCAGTTTTTGAGTCTTCTATGCCCATCCAGCTGAGCTGGGTTTCCACAGGATGGTGAAACCCCACAGCTCTGACACCAGCGAGGCTCAAACGTCAAGCTCGGTCTGAAGCAGGGTGTGCTCCTCGACTGAATGGTTGCAAATCTTTTTGAGGTGAGCAATACCAGTTCATTTCCCCACGGAAATTTCCCTTTCCCCTTCTGTTCCTTTACCATGAGTCGACCCCTAAGCCCTCAAAAGCAAATCCCCAGGGGACGCTGCTAAGTAGCTCCCTGAGCAGCTTAAGGTTTGCTCTCTTGAAACCCAGGGTAGCAACTCTGCTGACCTTTTTTCTCATTTCACTGAAAATTTTAAACTCAACCATTTCATGATCACTGTGGCCAAGACAGCCACCTACCATCACACCCCACATGAGTCTTCCTTTTAGTCACAAAGAACAAGTCTAGGAGGGCGTCTTTCCTAGTTGGCTCACAGAGTACTCAGGACCAGAAATTATCTTCAACAACCTTCAGGAACTTCCCAGGTTCACTTGTCACAAAAGGATGCTGTTCCCCGTTGATGTTTGGGAAGTTGAAACCTGCCATAAGAAGAATGGCTACTGCTCCAGAAATTTCTCATAATTTCTCCTAATTGCCTAGAGAATAACTTCTCAGGGCTGTCCTCTAGGCTGGGCGATCAATAGTAGGCACCCACAACCATATCCACGTTGTCTTCCATCCCCTCAATCCCCCAGAGGCTCCCAACCACATCATCCCTAACCATAAGGGCTGGACATTGAAACCTCTCCCTTACATACAGTGCAACACTTCCACCTCACGTCCCCTGCCCTCTCCTCCTGAACAGCCCAGAGCCCTCCAGCCCAACTGCCCACCTCATTTTGTGGGAAGATGTTCAGATCTTACCTAAAACCCCAACAAATCTCCTTTTCCTTTAGGACATAGCATTTGGAGTACTGAAAGAGTGAGGAAGGTACTGTTCTTGCCATTTTGTACATTGGTGCCAAAATTATTATGTAGACAATGTAAATAAGGGTATTTAGACCATAGACATTCATTTTGTGGTGGTGTTGCCACACCTGGTTATCCACAGCTGTCAGTAACTGAGCTTCCATTTGGGAAGTTTCATCAGAGAAAGTGCCAAATCAGCCCAGGTGCTGAAAAACCTACAGAAGATGAAACAATGATGGGTCAGAGCGATGCAGTTTGTGGCTGGGCTGCAGGCTGGGTTTCTGCCCTGGCCTGAGAGAAGAGGAACAGCCCCAGGTTTGTCCCTGGGAGCCGAGTGGCAGAGGAGGTGTCATGGACGCCCAGCAGCTGTGCCCTGGGCATGGCCACCAAGGGCAGGGACAGCCCCTGGGCACAGGGACTGCCTCGGGGCCAGTACCCCAAAGGCNGCATCTAAGAGGAAGACCTCGAGGAACCAGTGGAATTCCCTGGTAAGGGCTGAGGGAGGAAGGCTGGAGCCTCAAGACGACTGCTGCAAGTTCTTCACTGCAAGGCCAACTCCTGGCAGGGCCATGTTCAAAGCCCATTTGTTGGGTGGAAATCCTGCTTCACCTTTCAAGGAACAGACGAGTCCCTCAGGAGATGAGAACCACCACTAACTCCTGCAGGTGCCTGAGGCTACCAGGCTTTTTCAGCTGGATAGCAGCGGCAAGACCAAGGGAATGCCGTCTGGAGGAGCACTGCAGAGATCACCATCCTCATCCCCCACGGAGCCACAGGCAGCAGTCGTAAGAAATGGGATACAGACAAGTTGCCAGGGGTCCCAGTGCTTTGGAGGCACCCACTGGTGTCCTGCCAGGCGCGGGAAGGATGCTTGCTCCCCAGGTGAATCAAGGTAGGGGCATTTGGTCACTCTCGGAAGCCCCTGAGATGGCTCCAGGGTGAGGGAGAATAGGGCTTGGGCCTCTCCGGGGAGGCGGGACCAGCCTGTGGGACCAGGAGGCAGGTCTCGCTCACATGCTCAGGGAAGAGCCCATCGCCAGCACCAGCTGGGCTCAGGAAGGAATTTTCCCCCGGGCCACACTGGCACTGCTCCCCAGGGGTTTTTTGCCTTCCTCTGCAGCATCCAGCATGACCACTTGTCAGGGCTCCTCCGCTCCCTTTTGCCTGCAGGCTTCCTGCCTGCTGCTCCTGCACCACCAAGGTGGCCTCTCGGCCCTGCAAGTGGGGGGAGGAAGGCGTTTTTTTGCCCCCGAGGTGGCCTAGCAAGCCTCCTGGGGGTTTTTTTTGCCTTCCTCTGCAGCACTGAGCAGGGCCCCTCAAGGGCCAGGGCTCCTTTGGGCCGTTTGGGCCAGGAGCCTGCTGCTCCTGCTGCACCAAGGTGGCCCTGGTGCCCCGCAGCCGGGGGGAGGAAGCTTTCTAGAGCCTTCTTTTCAGGCTGGCCCCGGGGGGCTGCTGCTTGTCCTCTGCAGCACTGAGCACAGCCCCTGCTCAGGGCTCCTGGGGGCCCTTTGGGCTGGGGTCTTGCCCGCTGCTCTGGCACCTCCCGGGCACCACTCCTGCCCTGGCTCTCTCAGCCTCTCTTGCCCATGGCAAGCTTGGAGCGGGAGCCAGCTCTGCTCTTCCCTTGGCTCCCTCTCCCCAGGGCTTCTTGCTTGGGCAAAACAGCCTCTGCTGGGAAGGGCTCCGGCCTTGGGGCACCACCAGGAGCTGCCACTTGCCCACTCTCCCTGCCTGCAACCCAAGCCCAGGGCAGGCACCACAGCGCTTTGCATCCTGCACTGGCCAAGGAGCAGAGCGGCAGAGGAGACAGTTTTGGAAGGCAGAAAGTGTGATTGTCATCACAATGCGTCCTACTTCAGAAAATACCTCAGGGTACCACACACCTCTTCTTCTTCTTTTGTGTGTGGTCCATTCTGATCGCCATTCTTGATGTTCTCACTCTTCAAGAGACGGGCTGCTTGGCCTCTATTCCTGCTGCTGCTTTCTTTGGCTTCCCTTTGCCAGGTGACCTTCCTCACCTTCATTTATAGAGCTAAACGTTTGGCACCTCTGAAGATTGAAGCCCCGTAACTTTTGAGGCAGAACTGCCTACTTTAGGTGTAGGATCATCGTATCACCTTCTGTGGCAGTACCAAGTTGTTAAAAACATTAGCTTTCACCCCTAAGTTTGGGGAATGGCATGGGGGATTTTACTGTACTTTTAGGATTAGGAGCTGTCCCAGGAGCAGCAACTTGGAGTCCACGCCTTTGGAGGGCACCTGGAGGAAGTTTCAAGATTTCTTGCAGAAGTACTCTGCAAATTCAGCCCCTGGTTTCATGTTCTTTGCTCTGCTGACCTCTAGGGAAACTTTTCTGCAAAACGGTTTGCCAAAGCGTTTGTAAAGGAAGCTATCGTGGCTTCACACTTATTTTAGGGACCAGGCATCTGGTGTCAAAACCAAAGGAGGTCTTCACATGAAGCTGTAAGGTATTTGCTGCTCCCTCAAGCTGGTTCCAGCACGTTTGACTGAGTCATGGTGTTGGTAACACCCGAGCAGGGCTCAGTCAGCAGAGGAAAAGCACCCTGAGTCAAGAATCGGGGTGATTGTTCTGGATATTTGTGAACTGGGAAGTTAAACTGCGCAAGTGCCTCCCGTGGGCAGGGAAGGAGCCTCTTTCAGAAGGGACGTTTCATGGGGCTGAAAAGCCAGAAAGCTCTGCTCGGTTTGATGCTAGTCAGCAACGAAGCCCAAAGAAAGAAAACGGAAAACTAAAGGAATGGAAGAGAATTTTTCTTTGTTTTGAAAGGACCGTTTAAAGGAGGAGACGAGATATTAAGAGAGACACGCATATTTGATAGTAAAAGCCTTGGGAGATCTTGCTTCTTTTTCTCCTGATATTCAAACACTTGCTGACAGCTGCGGACTGGGAGCATTTTTCTTGTAGGTGCAAAAGGCTGAAGGTGAGTCATATTGGCTAACGATGACTGCTCTAGAACAGCGAATTTTTTTCTCCCTCAAGTAGCCTGCTTCAGGCTCCTACCTCAGTTTTTTCGCTCACGCAGAAGATCTGAACACCAACGCAGGGTGAAAAGTTTTGTACAGTAGGCTATCGCTAAAGCCAAAACCCTAACGGTAATTAATTAGCTATGAATGCATAGGATGGATAAGGTTCTGATTTTTTCACTAAGTTCAGGCTCCTGTTATCACAGGCAACTACAACACTTCCATAAACCATGAAATCCCTTTCAGAAATTGGTCAAACTCCATCCCTTGCTGGATTTCAGTTTGGTTTCTTCTACTAGAAGATGACCCCAAATCCTCATTCTTTTCATGAATAACTATCATGCATTTCTAGTGTTTATTGACATTTTGCTTATAGCTGATGGCACTAACTCTGTCTCTTAGTGCAAATAGTTCTTCTTTCCAGGTGTTTATCTCATTTCCTACCCTCAAGCTAAATTTAAAGAAGATTGTGATTTCCTCCTTGTCTTTGTTATGCTAGACTAACCGTGCTCTGCCAGCCCCCCCCTGAAATTAAGATCTTGGTATCACTTGATGATCTTCGTGGCCTTTTCTGCTCCTGTTGTGAATTCATCTTTCTCTGAGAAAGAATGACCAGGACAGACACAGGCTCAATGATCTAATAGGCACTTAAAGGCGGCATTAATATCTCTCAACCCTTTTCTAGTGTATGGGTGGCATTTGCCTTTTCACTGGTAAATCCACTTATCTCCTGATCAACCACTACCCAGGTCTTTATCCTTCTCTGGGTTGGTTTTGTTTTGTTTTGTTTCTCCCCAGCAGCTGGGTTCCCAGTTCATAGAAATGTTCTTCTGGTTGGGAAGAACAAACACTGGCATATTTAATCCAGCCAGCTTTTCCTCAGTGCCTTGGGAAACACGAATTACTGCAGTTAAGTCACTAGACAGTGTTAGGACAAGATACAAACACAACTGCAGTCAAGAAATGGTAGAGGTAGTAACAAAAAGAAAACCCCAAACTAAACAAAAGACAGTATTTTTAGACCTCATACTATTTTTGTAAAATGGTTGGAAGGCATGTGAATGCATCCGGTACTTCAGGGAGTAAAAATAAGATGTCTTCTAAGAGTTCCATGCTTAACCAAAAAAAAAACCCCAAGCCCCCTTTAATAATGAGATAATTAAATTCAGGCCAGGTATTAGAGACACCAGAGAAATTTTAATTTCTAGCTCTTTGTGTGTTTGGGGGAATGATACTGTTTTTGTAAGAGAAAAAGCAGGTTGATACTGGAAGAAAGGAAACAAAGCTTCAAAGAACGTTAGCTAATTGCTATTGCTCAGGAGAAAAACAGACACCTTTTCCCACCATCAACCCCTCCAAACCAACCAACAAAAAAAAAACCTGAAGAAAAATACCTACTAGATAAACACGCAAGCCCTGAGGAGTTCTGCTGAAAAGATCCTTAAACTAGGAATTCTGCTGAAAAGTAAAGATCCTTAAACTACTGAAAACTCTTCCTATCCCTCTTCATGTTGATGGGCTGACAATTTGTCCTGTACCAGAAGGATGTTGCTAAGGTCTTGACACATCATGGTGACAAGGACAGGACACAGAAACTCCAAAAAAACAAGGAAGGGAGCACAATCGGAACCTTAACATGAAGCATGTAGCACAGCGTGTCAATCGTATCCCATTAAAGTTGGTGGACAGTGGCTCAGAAGACTCTTGGAAGCCTTAATGTGCTTTTGCAGATCTGGCATCCAAATCCTTTTGGAGCTGATGGTATTTTGGCTGCACCTTTCCAAGTGTGTTTTTTCTCCAGTTTTTTACCACCGTTTTCATGCGCTCACCATGCGATAACACCTTGCAAGATAAGAGCTACCTGCAAACACCGTTCCTACGGCATAAGGTTGTTATGGCTTGTTGTGGAACAACCCAAGACCTGACCTCTTCAGGGCGCTGGTTCCCACACCAAGATGCATCTTCTAACCTAATCTGGTGCTCCTTTTAGTCCCTAGTTACTCTTCCCCGCTAAGCCTGGTGGAAAAAAGTCGTAACGCATCGTAACTTTTCTGGCTCTTGGAGAAGTCGACAATTGGCACTAGGCCATTCATGTTTTCAACGCTTCTGAAGGATTTCATTCTCTGAAAGGAATCTGTTTCAGGCTCTGCTTTGCTATGTCAGGAACCTATGGATTATTTTTTTTTATAGGTTTTCACTGTCAAATGCTAGGCCGCCGTTGCCTGATGGCTGAGAGCTGCCAACGCTGCCATGACTGCTGTTGGCAAACGCTTCTATAGCCTGGTGGAGCCAATTTCCAGGCAGAATAAACTCACTGTCATTAGCAGCTTAGCTTCCAGTTAAGAAGCTTCTCTGACAAGTCATGAGGCTCGCTTCACAGGCAAAAACCCCCGCGCTCTACTGCTAATCCCACAGCTCTTCTAAATAATATATTCTTGCTCCAGAAATGCCAGTGAATGCTTGGGAATAAATTGGAAATTGCAGCCTGTGTTGAATTGTCCATATCTGTCCTGTGTAATTACCCGTGATCTGTACAACTGCCTCTGTGATGTCAGGTCATTGGCTTTCTGGGTTTTAATTTTTTTTTAATGTGCCAGAAGCCTGACGGTGAACTTGCTTTGCTGAGTGTGCTTCTGCGTGTGCTCTGACAGAGGAGAAGCTCTCCATAGTCGCTGAATACTCAAGCAGGCAATGAGCAGCAAATGGGTTATCAGCAAAGCTGAGAACAGCCTCCAGGCCACCGTGGAAAGACAAACTATTCCACAATAGCCACAGGATGAAGTCTGGAAAGTGGTCTGGTGAGGGGTCTGGAGAAGAAGTCTTGTGAGGAGAGGCTGAGGGAGCTGGGGGTGTTCAGCCCGGAGAAAAGGAGGCTGAGGGGAGACCTTCTGGCTCTCTCCAACTCCCTGAAAGGAGGCTGTAGCCAGGGGGGGTCGGTCTCTTCTCCCAAGTCCCAGGTGATGGGACAAGAGGGAATGGCCTCAAGTTGGGCCAGGGGAGGTTCAGGTTGGAGATGAGGAACAATGTTTCCACGGAAAGGGTTCTTAAGCCTTGGAATGGGCTGCCCAGGGAAGGGGTTGAGGTCCCAGCCCTGGAGGGATTTGAAAGCCGGGTTGACCTAGTGCTTAGAGACACGGTTTAGTGATGGTTTTTATCAGAGTGAGGTTGATGGTTGGACTGGATGATCTGAAAGGGCCCTTCCAACCTAGACAATTCTATGATTCGCTCAGATTTAAGTACAAGCAAGTTCCTTAGTGCACAGTTAGACATCTAAAGGCAGTCTCATTTCTTGATGGACATGTTCAGTTACATTGATTTTCCTCTAATCCTGTGCCATGAAGGTTGATGTTTTTGCTGCAGTCAGTATGAGATCAGTGTCACTGCAAACAAAAAACTACTGAGCTCTGTAGAGGAGCTTTTCAGCCCCTGTACTGTCCATGTTTCACAGAAATGGACCAAGTCATAGATCGAGAGAACATCCCCTGAGAGAGAGAAGTATTAGAAATGCTCAACTGATTTGCTACAATCAAATTATAACGATTAAATGATTATTTGCTGTAGCTTCCGACAAGCTTCTATGATTCTAAGTACGGGACTTAAAACAGTGGGGAAGATCCCAGGTATGCTGCTACTGACCCCCAAGTCGTGCAGAATTTTCACAACGTGCAGCACGTTCATAAATAAAAAGAGTTTGACAAAGTATAAACACATCATCCTCTAGGTCAGAGTAACCCTTCTTCCACAGTGACCCCCTCTCCTGAAATGGTGGGTGGGCCACCACACCAGGCTCTCTGCTTCACCGTCCTACAGGATGCCGTTAAAGAAGTGAAAAATGAGTATTGTGGTTCTCCAAGTGCCATGTAGCTTAAGAAAACCTAAAAGAAATTGAACGTGTGTGTGTGCTTAACTAGGGAAATACATAATGAATGCTTTGATGGCAGTATCTGTAAGAACTCTGAGTTGGAACAAAGAGTGAAATAACACACCTGTGAAAGGAAGCTTGCTGGAGACGGTTGACATGCAGGACCTGAACAGGAGGAACACTTTTGTTTGGGTCCAGGAAAAGAGAGGAAACCACTGGAGGGATTCAAGGAGATGAAATACAACAATGGAAAAGAGGTGGGGGTTTTTTGGCTTTGTTTTACACAGAAACATAACTAGTACGTATGTCAGCAAAGAGATTTATTACTGTGGAATACCCTGAGCGTTACCGCCAATATTATTGGATTAATTGAGTAGAATTGATTGAATAGGATGATTACACCTATAAATACTTCAAGCGTGTGTGTCAAGAGGATGGGGCCAGTCGTTTTTCAGTGGTGCCCAGGGACAGGACAAGAGGGAACGGGCACGAACTGGAACATAAGAAGTTCCATCTAAACGTGAGAAGGAACTTCTCTCCTGTGAGGGTGGCAGAGCCCTGGAAGAGGCTGCCCAGAGAGGTGGTGGAGTCGCCTTCTCTGGAGACATTCCAAACGCACTTGGACACGTTCCTGTGCAACCTGCTCTGGGTGGCAGGGGGGTTGGACTAGGTGATCTCCAGAGGTCCCTTCCAACCCCATATCATTCTGTGATGGAAAAACCAATTTTATCCTGTTCCTGGTTCCACTGTCAGACTGGAGAAGACCATTGCTCATCTAGAAATAAACTTTCTCCATACTTAAATCAGCCCTTAGTTCAGTACTCACTTCTGAAAACGGTTTAAATGATACTCATGATACAGTCACTAGATTTGCTTTGGTGATTGGAAACTAACAATAGTTAGCACACTGGGTAAACTGGGAAGGGTGAAGGACATCACTTCCCATAGACTGACCAGGCCACTTCATATGAACACCGTAAATGAACAAAAAGTATAACTCCCATGATCTTGCTAAAGCAAAAAACAAACAAACTCTCTGTTGTATTATGTGGAGGATACTGTTTGGTTTTACCTGATTTGCAATTATGCAAATTCTTAATTTTGTCAAGACATTACTGGTCTTGCTCTGCGGAACAAAGCAGCACAGAGAGAAGACCTGCTCACGTTACATTCTCTGCATTATATCAACTTTTGAAGTAAAACAAAGGATATAGAGATGGTAATCCTAAATCTGCCTTAGGCTTCTTCCTATCAACAGCCAATCAGGCTGAAGATGTACTCAGTCTGAATTGCTTTAACACCACCACGCATCTGCAATTAAATTCACTTAGACTCATGGCAGGGTTGTGTGACAGCAGTAGCAAACCTGGTATCACACAAGTATTTTATTGGTATAAAATAGTTGGTATATCATTAAAATAACATATAGACGTATTATTTTATCTCCTCTTACTGCAGCTCTCAATCGCTGAGAAAACAACACTCGCTTTTAAATACCTCTTCCGCAACTCTGCTGATTCTGAACAACAGCAATGACCAAGCAATTTGTCAGCAAGAAGGGTACCTTTCTTTGCAGTCTGTTTACATCTTCTTGCCATGCATCACTAACCTTGCGTTTCACTCACTGCCTTTATTCTACAGAAAAAAATGTTTTTGTCCTTCACCTGTGAGTTTGTGGCTTTTCTTCGCTTCCCCTTCAGGCTCCAGAGAGGATCCTGAAAACCAAAAGTGTAACTGTTTTCTCATCTCACTTAACCACATCATAAATTCTAGTGAACTGATAGCCTAGATATGAATGGGCTCAACTGAATATTACAAACGCATTGCTCAAGTTGAGTTACTTTATAAATACTAAATTTTCAATCAGTTTCACTTCAGGGAGAAATTTATAAATGACATTTTTGTGGCCCCAAACGCTTACACAAGCCAGCAGGTGTGAAAATGTTTAAAACCACAGTTGTTTTCACTTCTTCATCTAATGGGTAAGTTCTGCTGGACACTCTATATTTTGTCCACCACAGCATTTTGCTCCTGGAGCGGTGATTCTTGGAGCTTTTCATGCTTCTAATACTGACTTCAACCACAGACAGCCCTTAGGAGAATAATACAGCAAACTGGGGCAAGATGAAAAGCCTGAGCTTGTGTGGTTTTCTGCCAGTTTCTCATAGTTTCTACAGGAGACTTACATTCTACTGCAGCACTTTTAATCGAAAGCAGTAGGAAAACATCAACACATTTTGTATGCTAAAGCAGAATGAAGCTCCTGCTACACCCTTCATGCCGACGATCTGAACGGGGCAGGTGTGGGGGCCACAGGGAAGTATCTTTTGGCTTGAGGGTGTATTTATAAATATACACTAAAACCTAAATGGCTATGTATAAATATAAATAAAGTATACACTGCTTGAACATTCAGAATTTTAAACGGGCCTCTTCCCAGGCACCCACCAGCGCCTGGGCCGCCATGCCCAGCACACCATGAGCACACACCAGCCAGACACCGGGGTGCCAAGGTGCCCTCTGCCACCTAAACCGGGAAGGGGCGCCCCAAGACCCGCCGTCCCTCAGCGGGGAAGCACCATCTGCTGCCTGGGACGCCTGCCCCACCACCCTCCTTTGTTCATTCCCATCCCCTTCCCATATCCATCCCTCTCCCACCCCTTCGACTGCGGCCTAACGCCGAGCCCTTCCCTCAGCACCCCCCAACGCCTCCACCGCTCCAGCTCCGGCCTGCCAGCGAGCCTCGGGGCGGACAGGGAAGGAGAAGCCCCGGTAGGGCAGCTAACCCGGGGTCAGGGCTCCGCTCCCCTCAGGGCCACCTCAGCGCTCCGCCACCGACCGACCTTTGACACAGGGACGCCACCGGAAAGCGCCCCCTCCCTCCGCCCGTGGAGGTGGGGAGGGG
>VXAK01007281.1:735-23314 GCA_013399435.1 Arenaria interpres
TCTTGCTTTTGGTAAGATCACATTTCATCTGCTTATCAAGTGGCTCATTGTCCTGACTGGTTAGAGCTTGCCACAGCTCCTTCTGCTCTTGATTAGTATAATAATATTGCAGATTTATTGTCTCATTGCTCACTTGCTTTCCAGGAACAGTTCTTGTATGAAACACAACTATTAATAATTTCTTACAATGAAACTTTCCTTCTGTTTTGTCCTCTAAGCAGATTTTTATCCATAACAGAGTGTTGGCCTTTCCATTCATGTTTCTTAGTTTCTCATAGTCCTGATTGGAGTCTTGTAAAGTGAAATGTCTTTGACAAGACTATGAAAGGATGTCACTAACCTGGTACATTCAAAGAATTCTAAAAGATCCAACCATGTGTGCTTTTTATTTATTTTTTTTTTTAGCTTGGTTTTCTCAGAGAATGAACGTTGTCAGCCTTGTTCGGTACAAATGAGTTAATGTAAAGATTTGTGTGACTATGGGACTGTTAATCCTTTCTAATAGCTTTTGAACCCAAAGGTAAATTGCCAATTAATCTGATGAGCTTCAGAAATCTTAAATTACTACAGATTTCATAAAGGTAAGAAATCAAGCAGAGACTAGAGGCAGGAGATAATGCAGTGTGATGAACTCAACCCTTATTATACATCAGAGAAACCACACAGGGGAGATCTGTTGTCGATATTTGGATCACAGGAGAAAGTCCTGACTGCTTATGCATTATTGGATATTTGAAAACCTACCTCTTAGTGAAAACATCACTCCTGTGTGGATTCTTTAATGCCTGGTAGAGCACAGACTTCAGCTGGTGTAATTAGCTAAGATGAAAAATCATGCATTCAGGGAAAAAAAAATCCAGAAATCAGGCTTGATA
This sequence comes from Arenaria interpres, assembly GCA_013399435.1. Taxonomy (NCBI): domain Eukaryota; kingdom Metazoa; phylum Chordata; class Aves; order Charadriiformes; family Scolopacidae; genus Arenaria; species Arenaria interpres. Next base: position 1,611 of record VXAK01007281.1, read on the forward strand.
GGCTTTAGTGATCCTAAGGATAGATCTTATCCAATCATGTCCAGCTATCAAGTAGACATCTTCCAGGCTTTGCTCACTATTTCTTTTCCAATGTTTGTTTGTTTTCACAATGATATCTGAGTCAATATTCAGATATTTTACTTCTACCATTAGTTATACAAGATTTTTTTTTAATGTGGCACTCCACAGATTTGTAAAATGTGCTACTTTGGTTAATAGTAATTTGTCCCTGGAAGGGGGAAAATATTACTACTTAGATTCTATTTTATTCTGAAAGTATTTTTTCTCTAATTTATATATTTCCTTAGCTCTGAGTAATTTTGATAGCAGACGTGAAACGGAGTGCAGAGGACAGAAAATAATTGACTGCAGTGAATTACAGCAGAATAGTTAGAAAAGGTTCCAAAAACTGGGATGATATAGTAACTATTTCTTTTTTAACAGCCTTCTGTTAAGCCTGTGACTATTTTTTTTTCACAAATGAAACAGATGTTCTTCCTTTCTAGCATGTAACCACCAGTTAAAGTTTACAACAGCTTTCAGGAAAGGAATGGTGGATTTCAAGATGCTGTTTACATTTTTGTCCAGCCTTAGCAATTTCCCTAGTATATTTTACTTACATTACAAAAGTTTATTTAAGCATCACAAGCAGTTCTGAATTATTTCCTATGGTTTTACTGAGTTTTTATTTCTGATTCTGAATTCAATACAATTATATACATGTGGTACAGGTCTTGTGTTCATAAAAACTTAAAACTGAGGCAATCTCAATAAAGACCATAAGAGAAACTGGATGTTTTCATAGAGAAGTGTTCAGCAAAGCAGCAAGTAAAGGAAACTATTTCTGATTCCTGACTGATGCTGAGGAGCCTTGTACAGCCTCTGAGGAACTGAAGGGGAGGCACAGTTTGAGTGGAGGGCATTTCCACCTGCAAGGGAGAGAAAACATCTTGAGAAGATCTTGAGAAATGAAGGAAGTAAGATAGAAATTCAGGATGCAACTGACTCCTTGGTGCTAGCGCCAGTTATGTGAAAGAAACTATCCAATAAATAAGAGATGAAGGCACAGGGAATTGTACAAGAATCTCCAGCATGAGGGATAGAGAGGATCCAGTTAAAGCAAACTCTCCAAATAAGGAATAAATTCTGATCTAAACAATTTAAAAAACAGACTTTTTCTGAAGTCAGAAAAGAATATGGAGTTTGTGCTGAGGGCTGAGAAAAGCTAGTGGAATTAGAATAAAAATCTGGAGATTCAAACAGCTCCCTTTTACTAGTCATGTATTAGACAATTGGAGAAACAGTGAGTGTGAAAGAGGAGATGCCTTGGAGGTTTAGTGCATAGCTACCCATCAGGCATCCATATATTGGGCTTTTGTAGTAGCAAACATAGTATGCCAGAGATATGTGAACTTCTAAATATTGAATTATGATCTAACTGAAATCCAGCTAATTAACCAACAATATTTTGGTGGTTGAGAGAGTTTTCTTTATATGCTACAGTCCGACACTTGGATTCCACAGTTGTATAATATTAATGCAGAATATATTAGAAATGAAGCTAGAATACTGTTATCAGGTGTTACTTTTTTTTTCCCTTAAGGTGCGATTGTGTCACGTCTTGTAGCTTGCTGAGTTAGAAGCAAAGAGCAGAACTCTCTTCTTATAGACAACACAATTATTTTTTTTAATCACTGCTTTTAGCTGATTAACAGTGTTTTACAACACAACCTGAACAGTTCTGAGCTGGTCACTTTTATTCACAAGCAGAAGACTATCATCAGAATATGACTATTATCATCAGAAGACTAAGAAGTTTGAGCATAATTATTTGGCAAGTTGTTGTTCAGGGACAGGGAAGGAGGACAAGCATTTTTGTTTCTTTTTAAAAGGGAGCTGGTTCTTTGAGTAAGATATCAGCTACTTTTCTGTTGTAGCTTTCAAAAGATATAATGTAAAGTTAATCTAGTACTTCGCTTTGTCTAGAATTCAAAGAATATAGGCAGTTTCTAGCTGGAGCTCTTGAAAACCAAATAGCTGTTTACTAGTAACTCAAGTGTAAAAAAATGTTTAAAGCTTTTTTTCCTTTTTTAATGAGATATATTAGAAGTTTTACTTACTCTAGTTTAAATGTTGAGGATTGAACAATTTCAACCTGATCATCTCCTTATAGTTTCTCCTGAATTTTCCAAATAAACTGATTACCAACATTTTCTGCCCTTGTAAGTCCACAAGCATAAATACTTACCCTTGTATTTAAGAAATCTTAGCCTCCTTGGAGAACTTGTATATGTGAGTCTCAAGGACATTTAAGACGGAAATGGTATCGTGTCTAAAGGGAGATCTACAATCAACTGAATTTGCTACAGATTTCATCAAAAATGGTACTGTGGAGTCATTTTTCTCATATCTTTGGATTCGTAAGTAGTTTAAGTAGTAAATGTAAGGATGAAGTAGTATATGGGGTGGGGAGATTTACAGGATTCCAAACCTGCTGAAAGTTAGAAACATCCACACATTCAAATATGATCCTCCACTATGTCAAACAAACTTATTTATAGATATGGATGAAATTTGAATGTGAGAAATACTGTTGAGTTTTATTTACTTTATTTTTTTTAAAAAAAAAAAAGCTTTCTTACTCTGATTTCCGAATTTGTTACCAATGAAATCAATGAAATGAGCCAAAGTAACTGTTTTATAACAACAAAAATAACAGCTCCACTTAGTTTTACACACATATAACCACTACCAAGTGTTTATGTAACCGCTACCAAGAGCCTAAAGAATTAAGTAGCTATTGATACTGGTATCCACAGAGTTTTATTAATTTACTTTGGGGTTTTTTAACAGTTTGGCAAACATCAGCTGGTATTGGAGATAATAACATTAGTAGATATTTTCTTGAAAAGTACGGCACACAGGATGTTCTAACTTGACGTAACCTATAAATTACATGAGTGGAAAGAGCCATATTGGGCAGGTGAGAGTTACAACCATTTCCCTCATTAAACACTAACAAGCTGGTTTTCATAGCTCTTCTGATTTCATTATGTTACCTACATTTTTCTTTGCTCGTTAACTATAATCCTAATAATCACATATCTGCTCATAGCAGCTTGTCTTTCTTAATTTACCTATCACTGCTTTACACTTTCCCCTGCTATCCGCAGCTTTCCTGAGTTTGTCAAACTTGTCAGCCCAATGTAGAGCAAAGAATTAGTAGTGAAGAGAGAAAGAAGCAGTGTTCCAGAGAGAAAACTAAACAATATTTAGCTAGCAGCAATGACTTTTGAATTTAGATAGGTAAATTTAAGATTCTGCAAATTTCCAATATTGCTCAAAAATTCTGGCTGAAGAATTGTGCATGAAATGGACAATGAAAAGGAGTTAGACTAGGCATGAAGATTAATGAGACCAAAGTATTTGAAAAGTTCAAAGGAAAACATATGGGAACTGTACTAAATAAAGAATGAGGGAATTAATGGAAGAGATGAGCAGTGATTAAAGTTTCTTCAAACACAATTTGAAAGAATTGAGGTGCAAAGGGGTGTCATCATCCTAACAGTATGGTTACTGACCCTATTTGCCTGTTCAAATGTTTGCTTTCTAAATATAACTGCACCTAATAAGTGATAATTAGAGTCATGACAAGAAGCTAAAAATAAAAATTTGAAAAATTTCATACAATCAACTAGCCAATGACCCTCTCCAAGTCAAATGGCAGATAAATGGATAAGTAACTGGAAGAACATGAAAACTTTGAGGTATATTACAGGGAGGAGAAAACCCCTAGAGAAGCATTGATCTTAATAGCAAGCAGCAGATATTTTGCCTTTGACAAAGAAGCAAGTGATAGGCTGCAGGTGATCAGTAACCACACCCAAAACAGTAACAACAGAGCTCTGTTTTGAGAGAATAAAGCCATATAATCTGTACTGCAAATATAGAGACTCGTTGTCATGGTGCCTTTTTATTGCTGGAATAGATACAGGTTCCGGATTTCCATATATGAAATCCAACCAGTAGATGATAGTCCTCAGAGGAGCAGGTAAGAGTGAAATTAACTTTCCTTGAGGAGACTGTTGAAATCTCTTAGACCTTTCAAATGCAGAAGTCCTTTATCTATTACTGTAATGACTAACTATGGCACTCAACAGCAAAGTTATGAATTTTCCTTCAAAACTGATGATCTCTCATTCCATTTTCTAGTTCCTTTTGTCATGGTCTACATTTTTTTTTTTTGTGAGTATCTTCTCTTTGATTTCTTTGTTCATACCTTATACATTATATTTCTTGCTCAGGATAAATCTGGGAAGCAAGAAGGCTTCAGTTTGTCTTGTCTTGGTTGCTGCATGGTTTGTCAAAAGCAGCTTTCTAGAAGAATGGGGAAGAGATTGACCCCTTTGTGGGAGCAGGTGGAAATAATCAGGGGAGCAATGTTTCAGAGTGTAAGTTGAGGTAGGCAGAGGCACCTCTGCAGAACATCACGGCTTGAGAGACTGCTGAGCAGAGACTAAACCCAAAATTGTCCCTCCAAGGTGACAGAGAGACTGTGAAGGGTTAGTTTGTTACAGCCCAAGAAGGCAGTTAAGGTGACCGGATGAAACAACCTTAAATGAAAGGTCGTGCTCCTCCTCTGGAGACAGCTAGCAAAGGAGCAAGATTTTCTTCAAGTCCCGTCCATTTCCGTATTCACATTCTATTTTTTCTCTTTTTTTAATAAAGAGTTTCTCTTTCCATTTAAATTTCTAATAGAAATGGGTCTATAAAAGCTGTTTGGTCTTGTTGGAAAGCTCACATAAAAGAGAAGACATAGGCAGAACTACCTTAAAGCTCTGGCTGGTTAGGGTGTTGTGGGAGTATCTACCTCAGTGGTTATTCACTTGCAAGTTAACATTAAAAAGAGAAGTTATCATTCTTCATTAAGTACATTCATGTGTTAAACTTCTTATCTCTGTATCTCACTTTGAACTGTATTACTCACTTGGAGCAGAACCATCCTGGGAGGATGCCAGATAAAGTTTCCAAGACGTCAATAGCTGGAGGCACTATACCCGTATAATGCAAGAGCATTCTCTCGCTCCATTTTCCCTGACATATCCCTTAGATGCAATTATTCCATTGGATGCCTCCGTTTGTGCAAAGGGAGAGAGTTAGTTGTGAGCCAGCCAAATTCTAGCACGTACAAAGCTAAACTCCTTTCTGGAGAAGTTGCAGTGCTGTCGACGTGTGCATGATTCCCTCTTTTTCCCCACAAGTATTGCAGACTCCACAGGATGGAAGTCAGACGATGTGTAACGAAAGAGCAAAGAGCTTACTCCAAAGCTTGCTTGAGAGGACTGGGGACAGTGCTCTCCCACTAGTACCCTCCATAATAAGGGTACCGACATTTGTTCCAGAAAGCAATAGCCTTCGTTAGACTCAGTCATTTGCTGAGACGAGCATTGCAAGCGCTGCTGTCTTGTCTGCCACGCTCCTCCCTCCCTCCCTGTGACTGATGAGGCAGAAAACTGTGTGTATTTGGAATGTAGTTTAGGATTAAAGTGACCTAATATCGTCCCAGAATTCAACTAGGTATAATTTAATTTTCTATGTTGCAGAGTCTGAATAATCTTTTTTTTTTAATTAAATGTGTCTTGGATTTAGTTTCATGCTCTTTGCACAAATATGTCCGGTATATCTTGTGCTATAGTTAGTATACATAGGCAAGTACTACTTTTCATTTGCACTTTATAGTAAATTTTGGCAACAAGTAAACAATGCAATGAATCAAATTCATGGGGAGGAAATGTTTATTGTTTAATATTCTTTCTGTAGAGGTTTTTGCTCCATAAGGCTGCTGTATTTAAGAGCTGATTTAATTAATACAGTATTTTCCACTGGCTAACAGCCATTTGCTGGTACTGGACGTACATACCACAGCTGTAACTGTAAACAGTTTAAGTTTAATTTGCAAAACGGTATCACTTGTGTCTATTAACTAGTCTGAGAGTTACAACCAACAAATTATCCACACTAATTCAACAATAAAAAAGAAATAATGAAAATAATACAAAACTGACAACAACAACAACAAAGTTTAAAAATATTTGAGGAGTGTTGGTATTTTTCACTACCTACCACCTATATTTTTCAGCCAAAAGGGACTTACAGACAGTTAATCATGTAAGGATTAACTATTTTAATAACTAAGTTTCCCAGAATTATGTGTACCTTAGTTTAAAAAAAAAAAAAAGCAACAAAACTTAGTTTTCTGATCAATATATTTTTGGTGGTTTTTTTCATTAAACATTTGAGTTCCTTAATATGAATGCATCTTTAATCTGCTTGAGTTCAGACACCAGCCTTTTCCTTAGTATGGCTTGAAAATGTGAAGGTGAGAATATTAAACTGTCCCCATGGGGATTAAATGCATTCAGGTAATTTGAAAATTTTTGTCTAGGTATTTAGAAGTTTGGGACAGTCTCTCTGTGAAGCAGAAAAGCTGGGATGCCTGCTGTAGCCTGACGAGGTGTTTGATGAAGCACAAAGGCAGAGTAAGTCCCAGATGGAGTATTAGTGCCTTATATATGCAAAAATTTAAAGTTTTAGTGCACCCTCTCCATCTGTTACATCTCTAACTCATATGCTGCAGTCAGCAGCCACATCCTCTGACCAGATAAAATATATTGTCAAAAAGTTCATTGACAAAAGTTTTACAGCAAGAAAGCACTAGATTTTCTTGACTGCAAGTTTTCATTTCCAACCATGCAAATGACAAGCACTTTCCTCAATTAAGAGTTTTGAAGCCTTATTTGTTGTACTTACCGTATTCACAGGCCTACAGTTTGTGAGTGTGGTCACAGCTACAGCATCTTACCCTCACCTGCTCTGTGCAAACCCTTTTTCCATTTTATCCCTCTTCCTAAAAAACAAAAAAGGGCAAGTAGATTGGAGCTGGTTGCAATTTTCTCCCAAAGCAAATACATACTACATTATGTGGTAACTTCATTCCTTTGCAGAGAGTTCATTGAGGAGAAATAGGAAACTCTCCACTAAGTGAAGAGAGTCAGTGAGTCAAGCATATGGATTTCAAAGTCCTGAAGAACATCCAACATTTATATAGTCAATGTAACAGTGCCATCCAAAACTGAAAAATAATTCTCATTCTACTGTGTCCTAAAATATATTACAGCCAGGAAAGTGAAATGCATATCCATGCATGGAAGTCTGAAATATCATCAGATTAATTTACCTGCCCTGCCAAAATTGGACTATTTCTTTTAGAAAAATCATCTAGACATGATAAGCCTCATCTGCCCCCTCTCATTTTAAAGGGATTGAAATGAAAAAAACTAACTGTGAAAATGCACTATGTTCAAGGATAATGGGTGAACGGATTCCGCTTTGTTATCATGGCAAGCACTGTGGTCAGCGATTGCACTTCTATGAATACAACTGGAGCAATAAGTAGTTGTTTTGGGGTATCCTCTCTGCTTCAGAACTGCAAGAAGAGCTCTTCTTATCACAGTGTACAACAGTGCAGATTCAAAAAGCATGAATTACTTCAGGTAAACATCATAGACGGACAGACCTGAGGGGTTTGAGGGGCAATCTGACTATATGCTTGGATCACTTCCCATAGGTCATTATATTTCACCCTGTAGCCCCTGAAGTGAGTTCAGTAATTTCAGATAAAGTGTATCTTCCAGGGTAGAATCCAATTTTTATCTGAAAAGATAGAAAATTTAATAATTCCTTTCAAAAAAACTAAAAAGAACGAGAACTTGGTAGATGAATTGTAACAATTTGAAGTTTCTCGATCAGTAATGTATTACTTGCCAACAGTGGGTCAGTGACCTGTATGAAATACAATAATGACCTCAAGACACATCACAAAATCTATCTTAACTACAACTAATTGGCATCCCTGTTGGCACTTTCAGAAGAAATTACAGGTACTGAATGAGCAGTGAAAATGAGCTACCCTCTCATTCCTACAAGGGAGTCTTTTAGCTTAAAGTTGAAGGTGTTTTGGAAGACATGTATAAAACTGTGCAGTGCTAGTGGCTCTGCAGTATCTGTTCTCTTGGGAAATACAGAACTTCTCTTTCCAAAATTTTTAGTGAAACAATTCTGTGAGTTTCCCCATTATTTCTATTAATAAATGGGAAAAATCTGGAAAGTATAGAATAAAAAAAATCCATTACATGAACATACAGGCATAACTCCATTGTACCTCCATGGCTGGACATTAGAAATGGTAGCACAGTTTTTTCTTCTTCATATCTTCACTTAGATACAGTGTATTTAAAACAAGTTCTTCACATACTAATCTCAATGCTTTAGGGAATGCTAAACAGGCATGCATGCCAGTCTTTTTACTGATTGTTGTCAACTCCACTTAGTACTTTGTTATATTAGTATACATTAATTTGTGATTTTATTATTGCTGCAGGGCATATACACATCATTATGTTTCAGGGCAGTGGCTCATCATTACAGTGATTATTCAAGAACGATGTGTTGATGGCTTTAATGGGCCAATAATCCAGTAATGAAGGCTCTGTAATGGAATTCAGTGCAGTTGTGAAATTATTCAGTACTCCATAGTGATATGATTTGCAGAGCTGTAAAGCTGTGCAAGTAGAATAATCTGCTAATACATCTTTTTGCAGCTTTTCAGGGTTGTTATCTATGTGTTGTTTAGGAATGCTGGCGCTTTCACACATGCAAGATTTCCTTGAGGTATTGTGGCCTTTTTTGATAATAGGGAAATTTTTGTATTATTTCACTAGTTGCCTGCAACCAGATTCTTAGAATACTTCATTCTTTTAGATAATAGTCATGAAACTTGAAAAATGATAGGAAGAAAATATGGCTTTCTGTAATGAAAATAATTTATTATACTTTAGAAAAGAACGTATGAAATGGGCATTCATTGTATCTTTATGAAAGTGAGAACAAGTATAATGGAAGGATAAAAAAATTATATACCTTCTATTACTTTCAGTGTTTGGTAAATGCTAAGACATCATGTGAGTATGAAGCATATTACAGCAAGTTATTACAGTCATATTTTCCTCATTTGTATCTGAAAATTTTTTCACAGGAAAAAATGTCATTGTATAAGATTACATATATGAATCTATAGGTACATGTATGTATTTATCCGTAACTTACAAGCATGTACATATTTTGGTATTACTCTCTGATGATATAAAACCATAAAAGTTTAATTTCTCCGGTAAATTGTAATGTGATTTTCTGTGAGTCATGAAAATAAACTCTTTTCTCTGCATCACACTTTCAGAAAAAAAACAGTACAATAGGAAATAGCATTGTCATTTGCCACCATGTGCTCCTGAGAATCTTCCAAGGTAGGGACAAAGAAGTTTCTAGAGTGGATGATCATAGAATCACAGAATCATAGAACAGTTAGAGTTGGTAGGACCTTAAAGAGCATCCTAATATCTAGTCTAAATCTACCCTCTTTCAGTTTAAAACCATTATCCCTCATCCTATCATTATACTCCCTGATAAATAGTCCCTCTTCATCTCTCCTGCAGCCCCTTTAGGCACTGGAAGGGGCAATAAGGTCTCCCTGGAGCCTTCTCTACTCCAGGCTCAACAACCCCAACTCTCTCAGCCTGTCTTCTTAGCAGAGATGCTCCAGCCCTCTGATCATCTTTGTGGCCCTCTTCTGGATTTGGTCCAACAGGTCCATGTCCTTCTTACGTTGGGGACCCCAGAGCTGGATGCAGTATACCAGGTGTGGTCTCCCCAGAGCAGAACAGAGGGGCAGTCACCTACTTGGACCTTCTGACCATGCTTCTTTTGATGCATCCCAGGATTTTGTTGGCTTTCTGGGCTGCAAGTACACATTGCTGGAACCTGATGAACTTCTCATCATCAAAAACCCTCAGTCCTTCTCCTCAGGACCGCTCTTAATCCATTCTCTGCTCAGCCTGTGTTTGTTCTTGCAATTGCCTCCATCCTGTACTTGGTTTGGTTGAACTTCATGAGGTTGGCATGGGCCCACCTCTCAAACCTGTCCAGGTCCCTCTGAATGGGCAGCTTGGTTGAGGATGACTGAATGGCTCCAGTGTGTCGACTGCACCACGCAGCTTGGTGTCATTAGCAAGGTGCTGAGGGTGCACTCAGTCCCACTGTCTATGTTGCCAACAAAAACATCCGGCCCTGAGGAACGCCACACATCACTGGTCACCACTTGCACATCGAGCTGTTGACTGCAACTCTGGGTGCAACCATCCAGCCAATTCCTTATCCACCAAGTGATCTATCCATCAAATTAAGATCTCTTCAATTTAGAGACAAGGATGTCGTGTGGAACAGTGTCAAATGCTTTGCACAAAAGCAGGTAGATTTTTGATTTTTGATTTTTGTTAAGAAATCATTGGCATCTCAAACATGAAACACAATAAAGTAAATCTACTTGGCACCACAAAGTCTAATAAAAATGTAACTATTTCAGAGATAATCTGTGGTGCTACACAAGAATGTATGTTGCAGAAATAGAAGATAACAGCTTGGACTAGTTAAGTATGTTCTTCCAGTGAACTGTCTAAAGAACTGCTGCTGACAATGAATGGAAAGACAGTTATCACAATGTCTTTACTGTTTTTACACACAGCTCTCATTACTTTTTTTACATTCAGCTGCACAAGATTGTAAGAAATCACAGGTTGATCTCACTGTGTAATATTTCTCATATTCATGTCCCTTCTCTGACTTAGAAAATATTTTCCTAATGCTCACCTTGATCTATGAGTATAAATACAAACAAATACTTTCTTTTGAAAATAACATGGTCTAGATGTAGTGTATGTAAGTTGCTATAGCTAATGAGGCCTCTTTGTTTAAGTTAGTATACAACAACAATACACAGTTTCTTTACTCCCTGGCAATGCTATGCAGGTTTTTTGCTATAACTGTGAGAAAACTTGAGATAATCTAGTCCCCAAATATGAGATTTAACTTTTTTTAAGATTTGTTCACTGTTTTGTAACTTTCTTTGTTCAGCAAAGAGATTTACTCTTATTGTTTAGAGGCTACAATTTTGATGCATCATCTGTAATCAGATTTAACTAAGAATTTAGGTGCTGTTTTTAAATCATATATGATTCAGGTTTTGCTGCCTTTAGTGGGTACTAAATTTCAAAACCTTGATTTAGCATTCTGGGAAGTTGAGATAAAACCTGAATACAAGGTGACAACAAGTGATGGTCATGATATTATCTTAGTGCAGTAAATTAAAGACATTGCAGAATCAATCTGATAACACAGGAAACAATTTCAGATTACAAACTACTGGCTTGGCAGCACTGGAAAAACTTTGTGTGAGGTGATCTAAAAGAACAGTACAAAATAATCACAGAATTATTAGTTTGAATAAAAGCTGCAAGTTTGCTTTGATGTTATGACCCTTTTTCAGTGCTAAGGTAGTGCAACAAAATAATTGAAGATTTGATGATCCCAAATATACTAGGACACCAGTCTGAAGTTATTTGGTAATTTCATGGCTACCTCTTAACTGTTTTTCTTCATATGCTTCAAAGAGAAAATTACATCAACACAGTAAAACTGGTCTCATTAAATCTCAAATCAGCAATATTGGAGCTCACCTTGTTTTAAGGTGATAAACTGAGAAGAAAAGTATTAAAAAATGACATAGCTAATGTAAATTGTGACAACCTGCTAATGGAAAAACATGGTATAGATCAAATTTTTGTGTACCAGATTGATTACATGCTGTATTTGGAAAATATATAAAGGTGTTTTGATTTTGGATTTTTTTTACTACTGCTGTTACTTCCTAGACCACAGTACCTGCTACGCAATGTGCAAATCATATCAAACTGAATACTCACTACAAATGATTACAAGGCTGGAGGAAGCACATCTGCAAAGTTTTTGGTCTTTTTTCAGGCAGAACTGAGATAGGATTGAGAAAGAGAAAAGCTGTACACCAAGGTCGCATAATTCTTCTTACTTCATGGAGGCAGATGACTATAACAAGAGACTGAAAGTCATTCAAGTAGACTGGCTGAAGATATGACCAGGTCACTATTATAAACATTTAGAATTAATAATACAAAAATTATATTCACTTAGAAAAAGGACATTGATTGTGTGGTACACTGTGAGTATACTATACAGCATTCAAAATGTTCCAGCAAACGGACCATACAGGACAGAGAAAGACAGCAAATGTATTCCTGTGTGAATGAACACTGTCTGTATAAGAGGAAGAGTCCTCAGGTCTCTAGAAAGATGGGTTTTCTTATTGTTTTTTCTTCATGTGCATCAACTGTAAATGTCTTGAGGCAGAGCTACATCTCTAGCTCCCACACAGTCATCTTTGTACAAGGCAAACTTGGCCAAACTGATTGTTCAGATTCTAGTAGAAGGCACATGTCCTGAAATTAATTCAAAAGACAATCAGCCTGAGATGTTTAGAAAGCTCTGTGGTTGGTGGGATATAGGGAATCTTCAGGATGCGCCTTTAGATATAACCACGGAACTTTGATTAAACAAGATTTGAACCCCAAATATTACTATATTCTGAATTATCTTGTATGTCACTACTGATTTTAAAAGGGTTATCTGTAAAAGAAGTTTTTGTACTTCTTTTTTCTTGCTATTTTTAGTGAACTTGTGGTTGACGTGCTTTTATTGATTAAAAACCGAACAAAATAAGCAGTGTTTACAAGAAATGGTGAGCAATCAATGGGCAGAAGACAAGCTTTCACTGAATAAACATACATTTCTATAGTAAAAGGCCAGAAAAAAAGAAAACTGAGTTACTATTTTTTTAATCTATAATTCCTTTTGATGAAGTATTGTACCAGAATACTCTGACGATCTCTTCCAACCTGTAAGGAAATTCTCTAGATAGATGATTGAAAGAGATCAATCACTAATCTCTGTTGTTCAGTCTGTCAGAACAGAAAAAAATCCTCAAAATGTTTAATATGTAGCATTCATCCGACACTGAAAGAAAATAAATAGATGTTTGTACTTTGTGTTTACAGGATCACTTTCTGTACATCTGTGTGAATATTTTTAAATTCAATTTAAGTTTTTATTTCTGTCAGTTTATCTTCTCCATGTTCATAAACTTACAGAAAGGTGATACAGAATGGATACTGGACTAGGAATGAGAACAATTTTTTTTGGCTCTTTAAGTGCTTGTCCACATGCATACAGAATTTACAGACTGACTCAAAAGTACTAAAACCTAAAATGTCTGTCAGTAAAGACCCATGTCAGCTGACACGACATCTGTATTTAATAAAGGTACTTCTGAAATCAGGTCCAAATTGTCTACCAGTAGGTTTACATGTCCCCAGGTTTTTTGCAGGAACAAAATTGTGGCTTGGGTAGCCTGAGAGACAGCCCAGCTAATAGCGCTGTTGAAGAGTTGCAGCCATTGATTACAACAAACCCCCAACATCCTGGAGCTGTTATTAAGATGTTAATATCAACATCCTGCACCTGTCATTCCATTGGTATATCAGGCGCTGAGTTAATTTTTTTTCTCAGGATTGAATTTTATGGCAAGATCACAAGCTCTTTGCAGACCTCAGCTGCATATGCAACATATTCTTCTGCAGTATCCCTCGTTGTCCAGTATTTCAGCCGTTGCATTAAGATCTTCAGCGGCATGATTCATATTATTCCTGGATTTGGTGTTCCAAAAGGCTCTCCATTCTGACAGATGGTGTATTTTCTCCTATTCTTCACCTTCACAGAAAGAGTAGCCACGGTTCCGGGTGGCAGGTGAGCTTCCTTTTCATAGCTTTGTCAGATCCTTCCTAAGAGACATAGCAAAACATTGTTCTGCTCCATTGGCTCTTTGGGCATTGGAGAAAAACAGCCCTGCTGAAACCACTTCTTAATGTATTCTCCAAAACAATGAAAAAGCCCCTTGGTTGAAACAGGTAGAAAATACTTTCAACCTTGAAATAATCATAAATGTTGCTGGTGTGTGACTTAGTCCGGCTCTGCGTTGTGCAAAAGCCTCGGAGAGCATGCCATAAGCACAAGTACAGCATAGTACAGGGAAAAGACAGTCTCATTCAGATGCAGCTCACACTGGGTCATGTAGGAATGCATCAGAGCCTTTATGACTTCCTGGGATAGTAAATTTTCATCCTGCTGACAACAGGAGTAATTGCCGTGTGCAGAATAAAATCACTTGTTTAAAAGTTTAAGTCCTATTTTTATAAAAATTTTTCAAATTAACATGTTACTATGCAGGACAGAGAACTAACATAATTTCCTAGGTACTAAAAGTTGTATATTCCACATTATCCTTTGTATTGATTGCTGATGATTTAAAGCTCTTTTGGCATTTTGGAGGTGTTTACATTGACATTTCTGCAAAGGGGTTCAGAGTTCTCTTGTAAAAAGATGTTATACTAGTTCTTCACTTCAGTAAAAAGTACACAAATGAAAGGAATACCTTCATTAATAAACAAAGCCTCTATAGATATCAGACTAAGGTTATCTTGTCACAACTGCCTCTGCTTGTGCTAAAACTGTTGTTGAAAAATAATATCATACACAAATCTAGTGAGAAAAAGATTAAAAGTTGAGAAAATGTTAATATACTCTAGATGGTGTTCAGCAAAATAAAATAATTATAAATATACATATATGCAGGGCTATGTTCTGTAAGCAGAGCTGACAAAGGTTTTTTTTCTCTTTTAGAGCCACTGAAAATTGTGAATACTTGCTCAACTCTTGTTTTTTCATATCAGAACTTAAATCAAAGCCTCTGTATCAACTCCGGTTTTCCTTGAATTTTATAATCCACTTTAAGTCTTGATTTTTAAAACTCTGCTTTCCGTGGCCAAGAAAAGAAATCATCACTTGTGGTAGGTCTTATGACACTTATCATTAATTAACGTGCTACTCAACATCTACAATGTGCTCATAAGCACATTAAAAAAAAAAGTCTAACAGCTTAAATCATATGTCAGAAATTCATAACTCATAAAAATCTATCGAGTTAGGTAGATTCCTTTTATTAGTAAGAAAGAAGTATTCTTGATATTTGCATAAGGAATATAATAGTTTCCCACGAAGAAGAACCCATCACATCCATCGCAAAGACATTAAGTAAGAATATCATTAGAATTGTTAATATCTCTCAAATTGTAAAAATACTAACAATGTGATGCTGTTCCTTTTTCACACAGAATATCAAATACTCGCAGTGACCTATTTCAAATCTGTGTCACAAAATCACTTGAAATTCAAATTTTTTGGTCTTGAAGTAGAGTTGAGTATATTGGAATTTAAACATTTTATTGCCCTCACACTTAGTTTCACAAAAAGTTACAGCTCTCAAACAAATAGTCTGGGGACCATTTTTTTTCAACAGATCATGTGTCTTTTTAGAAGAAGCCAACTGAAAATAATGGTACTTCTTTATTTATGTAGAAAATTTGCCAAATTATTTGGAGTTATAAACTGATATAAGTGTATGCTTTTGAAATTTCAAAGCGCAGAAATGCTTCATCTGATTTATTTCTCTCTTGCATATGTGCTCTTTCCTTCTTTCCCATTTCCCACTTTTCAGATAGGCTTATACCTTTCCCACGCTCCACATGATATTTCCTACTTTGAAAGAAACAGAACTGTGGTCAGTTCTTTCACATATTGACAGGGTTTATACTTCTGGTTTTAGTAGTGCCTTCAGCATCCTCTGGCCTGATAAAAATCTATTGTACCACAGGCTGAGGCAGGCACGCAGCTCAGTCTCTTTCTCAGTGTTCTTTCCACAACTGAGCAGCCTTTTTCTGTCTACTGCTGCTTGAAATTGGTTAAGTAGCCCTTTCTGCCAGCAATAAATCTATAAGACTTGTAAAAGAAAAAAAATCAAGCACAGTACTTATTTGAATGTTGTAAATGTTTCCCTTTTTTTCTGACAAAGTTGTGTGGTTGTGATGAGACTGTTTTTATATTTCTTGTGTCTAGTTATGAATATGCAGTAAACGATAGTAATCTGATCCTGCTTTTCTGCATTATTCACATTTTTGTTTCTACACAGACAAGGGTACATATCTCATGAAACACGAGTAATTTTCACAAATGCCTCCCTTTCTGTGTTTGGGTGTACACACATTACAATTTGTAACTTGTAAAATAACATCACATGAGTATTTCAAGCAGTTACAAATAATAGAGTAGTTTCATTGAATCAAAATACAACCTTAATTACCTGAGAAAAATGGTAGAATAATTACCTTTTCTTTTTTTCCCCCGTGGAAGCATTCTTTGTACCTCTGAGTGCACATCCAAGCAAACTTTTTAATGTTTACACAGAAGTATGCCTTAATTGGTAAAGCTGGGTGATAAGAGTCAGAACTGAGTTTTTCTTTGACTTTTCCTTTGGCTTCCTTTCTAACATTAGGCAAATAAATTTGCTGTTTCTAGCAAAAAGATGTTGTAAAATACCCTTTTCAAATGAAATATCGTGTTTAATCTGAGATTAGGAGTAGGAACACAGAACTCTTGAAATATGAAAAATGCACTTAACAGATATTATTACCACAACCTTAAAGAAAAGAATTTTTAAAATATGTTTTTTCAGCCTGCAGTATTCATAGTAAATAGTTTTTTATTATTTTTTAGTCTACACGTTTCATTTATACTTTCAATGTCAATTCTGTTCCAAAACAAATTTATTTAGTTGCTTAAGACACAGGTGTTTTTAAGACACTGAAGAAAAAGACTAGCCTAAATCTGAAGTTTGGAAATGGAGAATTATTCTATTTACATTGTGTTGCATTTCTGAACTAGGTGGTCATCACCTGGATATCCTGTAGGCACAGGGTCTTCAGGTTTATTAAATATTAAACAGGACCACAAGTTAAAGGGCTTTTGTCAGGTGCTGATGAAGGCAATAAGAAATCCTCTAGTGACACACATAATGTTTACAGCAGTTAAACCACATCCTTTCATCTCCCTCAGCTTCTTCTGTAAAGGAAAATTTGGTCTGTCCACTTGGATTACTGGATCAAAGAGTTTTATCTTCTATAAAATGAAGGAAAGTTTCTGAAAAGTGAAAACCCATCTGAAATACAAAGGTTACCTCCAGACAGGATGGACAAGTATTTTTACGTCCACCATGTCCAGCTGTATTACCAGGAAAATGAGAAGAAGCGGCAAGAAGGAAAAGCCAGTTGCACAGCTGGGAATAGCCCAGTGCACAGCAGCTCTCACCCCACTACAGGGCAGGGATGTGGCTCTGAACGTATTCAGACCAAGAACTACCATGAAGTGTTGTAACCACTTTGTATAGAGCTAACACATTAATAATATTTTTAAATGCACAGATATGCAAAAATATGGAAAAATATGTGCACTTTGTGTGCAACATGCAGAGTATCTTTGGAATCATGCTGATACAAACACTTATTTGAGTAGACATTTGGCAGCTTATTTGTTAAGGTTAATTCACTTATTCACATCTTTGTGTTTGTTTCTGAAAAAATAAAAGTTTTTTCTAAGATTCAACCAAGCTCATCTTACATTAATAAAAAGATTTACACTGAATTTGGTGCCCTTTTGTTCAAGTCATTGGTAAAGACATTTGTTTCACTGTTGGATAAATTATTGGCAAACTTTCCTCAAGAGCAGCTCAGAAGAAATCAGATTGTTTGCTGATCTATGATCATTTTTATTATCAAGTGAAAATGTTATGCTTAGGTTATGCCTATGCTTTTTTACTCCTTCTACAGAACACAAAACTCAGAACTGTTGTTTCCATAAAGGCTGAACTCAGCAATATGTTCTTCAATAATTGCTGAGAAGCCTTGACTCTGCTTTGTTCAAGTCAGATGAATTTTCCAGAAACAGACTCACTTAAAGTCTTAGTTGCAGCAGATACAAGAAGGAGATGGAAAAAGCAGATAGTGCATATTGGTTTGTTTTTTTTTCCTTTGGTGGCTTGACTTAAGAAAGAAAAAGGTTATGTGTATTATATAAGCAATATGTGTTTACTCTACTATCTCAGAAAAATCACATGTAGCTGGAAAAACTCAAGGAACTGTGATCTTCCATTCCTGCTGTGGCTGATAACATCAGTTATTATTTTGTCTTGTCCTTTCCTCCATGTCTCTGTCAGAAAGATTGCCATAACATATCTGGAAAGGGCACACATGAAACATATGACATGATTCATTTCTTCAAAGGTCAAGATGAGATAGAGCTTTGTCTGACCCTACAAGAATAAGTCACCCACCATAATTGCAGCTTTTGCTACTGAGAAAACCAGACAGTCAACAGACGCCAAAGGAGAAAGCAGAAACCTGTGTCATCCATGCAATGTGATGGTGTAAGGACAAAGACCAAAGCTGAGGGGGAAAGTTTACATATATTTCTATGAGGCTACCGCATAACCTTGGGAGTAGATGCAAGGGAAATCAGGTTTGTCTGCTTTCCCAGAGCAGCTGCATACAGCTGTCATATTAGAGCTTGCAGTGCAATGTTTCCATTATAATATATCTCAATATAAAGAGGCAGCAGGTTGGGAATGAAGTTGAGAGCTTGAGATCTCCTCAGATTCTGTGTATTGCTTCAATTCCTTGGTTGCCAAGTCAGAAAAACTCATGTCCTGGCACATTTTGAATTTTCCAGCTACATCATCTGGTCTAATAAATATTCCCCCTTGCCACTCGTATTCTTAGATAACCCTGTCTGTATTAATGCAACTGCACCACAGCTATACTGCTATAGGCAAGACTTGGTATTTCCTGCTTATTTTGCCTTTTGCTGTCCTAAATTAGGACTCTAGTTTACATTTGGCCTAATTTCTTCTCTCTTAGGTGAGGCAGCATGATGATGTACACAGCATGACATATTTAGCTTCAGGCTAAGCATTAGGCCATTCTTCATTTTGTGAGCATTTAACTTCACTTGCACAGACTCCCATGTTCAATGAGATGGGGCGTTTGGCAGGCAGGTGAAGTAATCAGCTTACCTTTTGTCACAAGAGTATTCCTGGGAGTTACAGCAAATAGGTATTGCTATCAGCAGCTTAGCATTACTCCTGCTATACAGTTTATGACTTCCCTCACTTATCTAAAATGTTCTCATGCTTAAATATGTCCATATTTAGCTGTATCCTTTTAACTAAAAAGATCATTGCAATTTTTATGCCCTGGTTAGATATACTGTATACGATGTAAAGATACCATTTGAAGTTATATTTCTCACTTGAATGATATGAATGTTCTTCCCCCGCCTTATAAACGTCTTGATGTGTTTCTTCATTTGAAAACAGCTGCAGTGGTTTTGAAAACTATTGTCCTTTACTAGTCTTTCCAGCTAGGAGGAGTGACATTGTCAGCCTTTTATGCCACATGAAAGCTTTTAACTTGCAAACACAGCCTTTCTCACTCACATACTATCTGATTTATGTACTCTAAAAAAAAAAAAAAAAGAATAAATGGCAGCAACATTTGCTTTTTAATAACATACAGAAAAAAATACTTCAAAGTCAGCCATGCATGAAGGAAATGTACAGGAAAGGACCTTAAATACAAGCTGCTGACAGATCATGAACCAAACTGCCTTTTATGTATCTTGAAGAGAAAACTTTGTAATCATCTATGCCATCAGTAGTGACAGCATATTCACTGAAATCATTATACCAAAGTGTTGGGATTATCTGAAAGAGTAGAGAATGTTCATTTATTCATGAAGTAAAACTGAAAGGCTTCTGTGTAGTTTTGGGTCTCTCTTTAATTAGAACATCAGGGAAGTTAGGCATTAGTTAAACTTTGCCTGAATAATAAGTTAATTATTTAAAAGAACAGAAGAAAACAGAATATTTCCCTAGGAAGAACAAATAGGTTAATTTCAGGTATTTATTCTTAACAGGTTGTCAAGAATCATTGTGTTATACTTAAATGCAGTGGGAAGACATTTGTTAAGCAGATAAAACATAAAGAATGTTGGATTCACTGTAACAGTGAGAATAGGCAAAGAAATGACAACTCAAATTTAATTTTTTTCTAAAGCCCAGTAGATAAGTATCCCTAATCTCCACCAGAGGTAAAACAGGAACAGGCAGCAAAAGACTTGACAGTATGTGTGTCTTCCACAGACCCAGCTTAGAGGGACCAGCATCTAGAACTGAGATGAATAGTTTCTTAACATCCATTCAGTCTTTGAATGGATACTTCTGAGGTTTATCACAATTGTCACAGAGTAGATGCTCAGAGTACATTAGAGTTTTTCTGAAATACTTCTATTTGTAACAAAAAAGAGGAAATTTTGAAAATCAACAGCAATATCTGAAATATCTCTACTTGCACTTAGACTTGTGATAATATCCAAGCAAGTTTGTATTCTGTCAGACTCTATTAGAAAATTTCACACTCTAGAGAGCATTATCACATGCTGTCTCAGCAACAAAGGTGAGCAATGTGTACATTTATCTGAAACTTCCTTACAGCAATTTCTATTTCCTTCAGACAGAAAATATTGGATTATCAAATATAATGCATGTTAGAACAGAGATAAAAGGAATAGAGTGCACCTATCAAATTAATTTAAAGGAAGAAAACTTTATGCTAAATCTTTTTCATAAGACAACTTGAAATTTCATAAAAATATTTACAATCTTTGACAGATTCTAGAATCCCACATCCCAATATATCTTGTGACCATGACACGCAAATTGTTGGCAATTACCAACCAAACCAAAGCTGAACTGAGGCTTTAGTATTCCTTAATTTGTTGTCTTCCCTTCATCTCTTAAAGTAAAAAAAATCAACACTCCTGGGATAACTTCACCTAACAAAAATCTGTTACATAGGAAAAGCAACTGTGACCTTCATAGAGCAGTTCCTCAAATATCTTGAAGTAATTCTATAACATTTTGATGTTAACTGTAGCATTAATGGCAACACTAACCAATATTGAAGATTTGTCATTCAGAGTGCTTTAGAATAACATGAGCATTGGTGAACAATGCTGAGTATAATCAAATTGATAAATACAATTCTTGTAAAACATTAGCTTTCAAGGAATTTCTGAAGCAAAAAATTAGGTCTATGTTAACACAGTCAAAACTGATTTTGACAATCAACAGGTGTTTTGATGTAAAGCCTGAACTTGTTCCTACTGAAAAAAACTGAAGCAATTATTATTATATACATTGCTCTATCCTTAGAGGTCCAAAGCATATTTAGGACCTTGATCTTCCATTTGCTTCATAAAACTTACCATTTTATGATGTAGGATATGTTTTTCTAAATCATAGTCTCTAAATGTTTGGAGATGATGGTCATTGTAGGCTGAATTCCAAGGTCAACTTTGAAAATGAAAAAAAGCCTTTGCTGACAAACTTTAAAGTGGTAGAAGATATAAAAGATAGATACAAGAGACAGTGGAAGGGATGGCTGAAAAATTACGATATAGGGCCAGCACATGGTTTCTCTACAGAGGCATCTTTTCTCTAATGACACTCAATAATGGTTGTAAACCATAAGTGGCAACCAATTATTGCCATAGGGAATAATATTCTCCCTGATATTTCCACCCCTTTTCTCATGCCCACTATAGAAACTTCCTGTTCCAGAGGTTACATCTAAGACTTTTGAGTTCAGAGTTGCTGAAAGATCTATTTTTCTCTAATTTAACAAATCCATTTCTGAACTTGTTTGTAGGGGTTTTTTTAG
>VXAK01007282.1:17640-39791 GCA_013399435.1 Arenaria interpres
GAAGGGATTGCTCGCTTGAAGCTGGCGGCATCGCTCCAAAAAACCACGGCCACCCCTTCAGCAGAAATAAAACGGCGTCTCCCTCAAGCGCCGCCTCACGCAGCTGAGAGGAGGGACCAAAGCACAGCCCCGGTCCCCACCAGTGACAAGGGTGAGGACAAGGAAACTCCCCACATTCAGGGTGGCTGTCATCCCCCCCCGCCTCGCAGTCCCTCCCCTGTGTTTCCAGCCCAGGGGGGTTTCTTCCATCGCTGCCCTCGGCTGCTCGCAGAGATCACAGCGCGGAGCCTAATCGGTTTCCAAAGGATCACGGTTTTCTCAGGACAGGCAGAGTCAGGACAAACAGCACAAAGCATGAGCCATGTCCACCCAGTTGAGCCAGCACCGATGCTGGGGAGCATTTTAACCAGAGCTCCAGACCCCCAAAACTCACCCCAGGGTTTGTTTAGGGTTTTTTTTTTTGTGATGTAGAAATGAAGGGTCCAAGGACAAAGCTTAAACCTGTGCTAGAGGAGGCCTCCAGCAGAAGCTCTGCCATGAAGCCTGGCTCATTTCAAAGCTCTCTCCCAGCTCTAACCAAACCAGTAAGCCATCATTAACTGGATCCCAGCCAGGAGGTGGTGGCTACGGTATCTCTGGCAACGTTGCCCTCCCAAGGACCCATCCAACTGCCTGTTCCCAGCTTCTTCTAAACCCTCCCCCCTCCCCGAGGCTCGTGCAAGGCCCCCCAGAGCTTCCCCCCAGCCCTGGCAGCCCTGCAGCATACGGACCTGAGTGGTAGCCGTGATGGAGAGCACGAAGGTGGGAACTGTGGAGCAGCTCAGGTTGAGAAGTCGGCCCTAGGAGACAGCAGGAGGGGTTTGCAGGGAGCTGAAATCGCCCCCAAAGCCAAACGGAATTAAATCTCAAGAGAGGAGTCACCTCTACCCCTCCCTGGCGCAGGGGGGCAACCACCACGTGGTGATTCGCAAGCCACCAGAGCATTCACACTCTGCCTCAGTTTCCCCCCCGACCCTCAGCTTTAAGGCTAATGTCGTGGCCTCCAGAAAGGGCCAGTCCCTCCTATTGCCAGGAGAGCTCAACTGGGCAGAGGAGACACCCACCCAGTTTGCTGCACGGGAGCCCTGCCCAAGCCAGGAGCAGACAGTGTTTGGCTGATGGGGATGGCTCAGGGCTCAAAAGAACGGAGCCAGATGGCGCCTCTGGGACTGCATGTGGTACAAGATCCCTCCCTTGCCTCAAAAAGAAGGGAAAAAATAGAAATAAAAATCAAGAAACCCTTTCTTGGGCTCTGAACCTCCTCCTAGCACCCTTCCACCTGGTTATCTCTCTGTTACAAACTCCAGCACGTGGTGGTTTCCTGACAGAGGCCCAAAGCAACGTCGTGGCGCGGTTCTCAGCGTTACCTCTGCCAGCAGCACCACTCGCTTCCCGTCCGGCCAGATGACGTGGTCCACTTGGGAGCGGACCCGCTCCCAGGTCAGCTCCGGGGTCCGCAGGCTGGTCTGCAAGAGCAGGAGGAAGAGGATGGAGTCAATCACAGTGGGGACAGCGGGGAGGACGCAGCCATCGAGGACACTTGGCAGACTCACCACGTCGATCTCAGTGTTGGAATGGCCCATGTTGCAGACGATGCAGCTGTTTTTCATCCGATCCAGGTGTTCTCTGGTCACGACGTTCTTGTTTCCTGCAGAGAAAACACAGATGAAGCCCAAGGCGGTGGAAATATAAACCCTCTGATTTCTCCTTCCTTGCACTTGGCTCAGAGAAGCTCAGTTTGGGCCAACATCAAATGAACTTCCACCAGGATGAGAGCCCTCCCGGCTGTAACAACACCACATGGGATGAGGGCTGAGCTTTGATCCCAGGCTCTAGGAGTCCCCAAAACATCTCTGGGGACACACAGCTGTGATGTCCCTCCTCCCAGGGGCTGAGGAAGACTGTGGCAAAACAGCAAGACTGGGAGGGGGAGGAGGAAAAGCTCTTGCCAGAGAACAGCTATTGCTCTTATAAAATTAGCAGTGAAGTGTCCTCCATCCCCAGCTCCCCCAGAGCCCTGGAGACACCCCGCCTGGGGATGACATCTCCTTCTCAGCCTGCTCCGAGCCTCATCCAGCACCTTCTCCATCCCTACCTGTGCAGGTGATGACGACATCCACCTGACGGATTACTTCACTCAGCTTCACCACCCGAAATCCGTCCATGCTGGCAAAAAAGGGGGAGAGGGGCCACGATGAGGAAGAGGAGAAGCCTGTGCCCTCTCTGCCCCAGGCCAGGAGGGATCTCGGCGCTGCAGGAGCTCCGAACCGCTCGGGCAGCAGCCAGGCTAATCCTTCCACACCCCCAGGGACGCCAGATGCAAGAGGAAAGGCTGCGGCATCAAACCTGCTCTCTCAAACATTGGAGGAGCCGGGGGACATGTGGATAACTCAGCATGACCCCTCAAGCAGCCTTCCCAAGCCAGCTGGTGCAGGACCTACTGCCTGGATACCCCCCCAGCACTCAAAGCTGCCCCCTCAGCCCTTCCCCATCACCCCCCAACAAGATGTATATTCTCCAGGACGAGCCAAAGGTCCTCCTGGCTCCGCTTCGGCCTCTGCCGGGGTTTAAAGGAGGCCAGGGAGCAGCCAAAGGGATGCTCACCAACCGCGTGGAACATCTTACCAGGCTTGGAGGGCGCAGATGGGGTCGATCTCCGTGACGTAGACGATGGCTCCCAGGGCTTTCAGAGCGGCGCAGCATCCCTTGCCGACCTGCCGAGGCAAAGCAGCAGCGTGAAGATGAACACAGGACACGCAAAACGCTCCAATCCCTTCCCTAAAACATGCCTGAGTGCATCCCAGAGCGAGAGATGCTCGTCTCGGCCATCTGCCCGATGTCAGGAGCAGCTCGGTGATGTACCTGGTGAGTGGCACTTCTGCCATAAGCCCAGCTCCCCCTCCAAGGCCACCAGCCCTCCAGCACGGCCACCAGCCCTCCAGCTGGCAGGAGCTCCCCAAAACCAACCCACTCGCAGCCTGCGCAGCCCCCAGCATGGCAGGAGCCCTCCTGAGCTCTCCTCCCAGAGGAGATTAAACCCAGCCTGGATGAGCATGGACTTCCCCCACTTGCCTTTAAGCCAAAGGATTTCTTTGACATCAAAGCTCTCCTGCACTCATGGGGGACAGATCCTCCGTCCCACGCTCCCCACATCAGCATGGGGGAGAGCAGAGCTCCTCTAACAGCATCTCTGACTCTATCCCTCTTCTTACTACAAAATTAAACTGATATTTGGTTCTCCAGACCTTAGTTTGTTTGCGAACACCTGGAAAATCTGCACGTACCCACGCTCAGCCCTGTTTTCTGACCAGCAAGATGCTGCCGGGTAAGAAACATCTCCAGAGACACCCTCGCTTATCACCCAGCTCTACTGAATACAGCCAGGCAGGGCAAACTGGGACTCCAACCCACACCTAGAGGGGACACCAGTGAGGGCGGAAGGACCCCCAGTGTTTCGAAGGAGTCCAGTAAACTCAGGCCAGGTGCTGGAGACTACAACTCCCAGCACAACTCGTGGCTGGAGAAAGAGCCGCCTGGGCCAGAGCCAACGCAGCCTCTTGGTCGAGCAGAGCTGGGCTCCACCGCTGTCTAAATAAATTTGTAAGCGCGTTCCTGCCGGGAAAGAGCATTTGCAGCTACTGCCAGGCCCTTCGCAGCGCGGGAAGATAAACACCCACGCAGACGGTGCACAGATGGAGGGAAGGTGTCAGCTCCCGGCTCCGTGCTCTTCCAGGGCAGAATCATTTACAAGTTCGTGATACGATTCCCCTCTGCCAGAACATTATCCACCGGCGAGATGCAGCCGGCCCCTCCGCCTCCTCTGTCACAGGCTCGGTGACAGCCAGGGCTGGATGCTGAACTCGGTCCAGGGACAGCAGATGGGAGCCCCCATGGGTAGTTATAATTCAGGCCAGCGTTCCCAGCAACTGTCGTATTTGCAGCGCAGCTAATCTGCAGGCAAACTGGGAAATGTGATGCTTGTTCTCCAGCCTCCCAGCAGGTTCCAGCAAGATTTCCCCGGTAAGCGCTGCCCAGGTTTGATTGACTCCTAGATCAAGGGCACACGGTGGGCCACGGAGATGCTGGGAGGGCTGGAGCCCCTCTGCTGGGAGGGGAGGTTGAGAGAGTTGGGGGGGTTCAGCCTGGAGAAGAGAAGGCTCTGGGGAGACCTTGGAGCCCCTTCCAGTCCCTCAAGGGGCTCCAGGAAAGCTGGGGAGGGACTCTGGATGAGGGAGGGGAGCCCTAGGAGGAGGGGGAAGGGTTTGACCCTGAAAGAGGGGAGATGGAGATGAGATGTGGGGCAGAACTTCTTGGCTGTGAGGGTGGTGAGAGCCTGGCCCAGGTTGGCCAGAGAAGCTGTGGCTGCTCCATCCCTGGAGGGGTTCAAGGCCAGGTTGGAGGGGCCTTGGAGCAACCTGGGCTGGTGGGAGGTGTCCCTGCCCAGGGCAGGGGGTGGCACTGGGGGGGCTTTAAGGTTCCTTCCCACCCAAACCATTCTGTGATTCTATGCTCTTTGCATAGGGGAGAAGCAGGATGCTGAATTCAGGGGAAGGATGGCTCGGGAGGAAGGTGACTCACAACCCCACCGACGGCCGCTTATGAAACTCACCTCCCCATAACCACAAACCACCACTTGCTTCCCTCCGAACATCACATCCGTGGTCCTCTTCAGGCTGAGGGACAGAGAGAGACCTGTGTTGGGATTAGTCAAGCGCATCCCGCTGACAGCACAGGGCAGAAACCGCTGCAAGAGCCCCCCAAAACCAGGTCCTGCAAACACACAGCAAAGGGCAAAGCAGCGAAGAGCCCGAGCTCCGCTCAAGAGGAGCCGGAGCCAAACCCACCAGTGCGAGAGCGACAGCGGGGATGGGGAGAAGGGTGGGACTCACCCGTCCAGGATGGATTCCCGGCAGCAGTACAGGTTGTCAAATTTCTGTTTGGTGACAGAGTCGTTCACGTTCATAGCTGGGACACACAGCTTCCCAGCCTTGGAGAGCTGGTACAGCCTGGACGAGGACAGAGACAGGTCAGAGAAGAGAGAAGCAACCCAGTAAGAGATCTCCAGACCGGCTTTCCCAATCCTCCTACCTGTGCACACCGGTCACGCTCTCCTCCACGATCCCTCGGATCTTCTTGAACACGTTGGGGTATTTCTTATAAACCCAATGGGTCAGGTCCCCACCGTCATCCAGGATCTAGAGAACGGGCAAGGAAGAGCATGGAGCTGTCAGGCCTTCCACTGGGAAAAGCACTCGCTGGGGACGGGACAGGGAAAAAGAGCCAAGAAGCATCTTCAGGCACTGATGGGGGCTGTTTGGGCAGAGGCCTGGGGGCCAGGACTCCTGGGCTCCCCTATTTGCCAGCAATTCAGGGTCTCCTCCAAAATACAGAGGATTTGTTACTCTCTGTGTGAAGCTGGTGGATCCTAACAGGGTTTTCTGCCCCTGCTATCGCTCTTCAGCCTGGAAACGTGACCGCAGGCAGCACTGACTGACCAGACTGAGATCAGGACACACAATATCCTTGCCCTGAGAGCAAACAGTGGAGAGAAAGGGCTGTCACAGCCCACTGACATGGGCCGTCACATCATTAGTGATCACAGACTGTGCGTTGAGGCAGCGAGAGGCATCATCTGCTTTCCACAAGGGAAAGGTCCCCCCGCAGAGCCCCCTCTCTCTCTTTGGGAGAGGTGGGATGGGATCCGTGTCCAGAGACGAGCATTTGGGGCAGCTACCATAGGGCTGACCCTGGGGGGAAAGAGGCTTCTCAACTCATTGGCAGCTCAGGCAGCAGGTGCTCCCATGCCACCGGGCTGCACCAGCGCAGGGCACTGTCCCTGCACCTCCCACAGCCCCCACAGCAGCCCCCAACCCAGTCCCAGTTGCCATTCTCCAGGAATCCCACTTTAGTGTGGGCTCGGAGGCCTTTATGCCACCAGCAGATGCCCAGGCAGCCCCAGCAGGAGCCCAGGACCAGCCCCAGGGAGGGAAGGGTGAGGAGCACCCAGTACCCACTCCACTGGGAGGAAGAGGAAGGGCTGGAAGAAGGCTCATTACCATGTTGGCCTGCCAGCCATCTACGTTCACACAGCGGTCAATGCACCACCAGAAGTCATCCTCCGACTCCCCCTTCCAGGCAAACACGGCAACACCTAGAAGAAGAGGAGCATCCTTGGCATCTGCTGAGCTTGGCAGAGCTCTCTGCTGCTTGGCCAACGTGGGAAAGCCACGGACAGGAGGGCCAAGGGGCCACACAGAGATCAAACGCTCTCTCAGGCTGAGAGAGTTGGGGGCGTTCAGCCTGGAGAAGAGAAGGCTCTGGGGAGACCTTGGAGCCCCTTCCAGTCCCTCAAGGGGCTCCAGGAAAGCTGGGGAGGGACTCTGGATGAGGGAGGGGAGCCCTAGGAGGAGGGGGAAGGGTTTGACCCTGAAAGAGGGGAGATGGAGATGAGATGTGGGGAAGAACTTCTTTGGTGTGAGGGTGGTGAGAGCCTGGCCCAGGTTGCCCAGAGAAGCTGTGGCTGCCCCATCCCTGGAGGGGTTCAAGGCCAGGTTGGAGGGGCCTTGGAGCAACCTGGGCTGGTGGGAGGTGTCCCTGCCCAGGGCAGGGGGTGGCACTGGGGGGGCTTTAAGCTCCCTTCCAACCCAAACCATTCTTTGATTCTATGAAATCACAGCTCAGAACAGATTCAGACTTATTTATCCCTCCCTGAAAGATATTTTGGGCCAAACCATCCCTCAAACCAGGTGTGTGGGACGCAGCTGCGGGGTCAGGAAGGGCTGGGCTGTGCTCACCAGCTTCTGCCAAAGCAGCTGCCACTTCATTCTGGGTGGAATAGATGTTACAGGCAGACCAGCGGCACTGCGCTCCCAGGGCACACAGCGTCTCGATCAGCACCTGTGAGAGAGCGGGGTGAGCAGCAGGCCTGGGGCTGCGGTGATGGGCACGGCACGGGGCCCCCAAGGCCGTTGTGCAACAGGGCAGCGAGGAACCCATCAGAGATCGGGCTCCAGCAAACATCACCCTGGGGAAATACAGGCGGCAGAACCTCTCCGAGATGTTTCCAGCAAAGAGAAGGTGCCTCCCCCAGTTGCCCACGGGTGGGAAACTTTCTTTCCCAGGGAAAAAAAATGGTCTCTCCTACCCCAGATGCCCCAAATAAGCAGCCACTCACCGCAGTCTGGGCTGTGATGTGGGTACAGCCCACGATTTTAGCTCCAGCCAAAGGCTTCTCCCCTTGAGCCCGTTTCCTGAGTGAGATGAGAGCAGACATGTCTGCAAAAGGAAGAGAAAGGGGTTTTAATGAGGGCTTCGTCCAGAGAGGCCCTTCTTTGCCAGACCCTGGGGTCTCCCGGGCTACATCCAGCCCCACAGCCGGGGAGATAACTCCTCCCGAGAAGACTCCCAGGTCTAAACACCAGTGGCCTTTGGCCACATAACAAGAGGGGTCTGGGACAGACACTGCCCAAGGAAGGCAGCTAAGGACAGTCACCAGCCCTGCAGCAGAACAGCATCGAGGAGAAGCACCTAAAGAAGAATAAAATGGTGCTGCCACAGAAGAGCTGCTCTAAATGTGCCTGGATCGTCTTCCCTTTCCACGGCGTTGGCAGCTTGTGTCTAAAAGGAGCCCAAAAGCAAAGTTGCCCAATTTCCCCGCTGGAAACAGTAACTCAGCTTCCCACAGGCCCCAGGGGAAGGGGCTTGGACTCTCGGTTTTCATGTCCCCGAAGGTGTTGCAAGATCCTTGCCCATTGAGGTTTCTCGTCCAAAGCCACCACAACATTAAGCCCTGCAGGAGCTCGGCGGCTGTTAGGAAATGGATTCCACACATCCCTAATGCCTGCTGTCGCGTCTCGCTCTTCCTCAAACAATCTGCTGATTTAGGGGCGTTAAGATGGTGTGGGAGTTGCCACGGCTCAGCTCCTGGTCTCTGGGGAGCACAGCTCCCGGCCACCACAAGCCCCAGGAACCCCCGGCTCCGTTTTTACCTTGCTCAGCGATCTCAATCTCCCGGCGCCCAAACTCTGCCTGCTTGATGTTCTTCACGCAGAAATTGCTGCTGCCTTTGGAGTTGGTCTGTTGTTTCTCTCGGGGGGACACCTCGTCATCAGAGCTGTCGGTGTAGGAGGCAGCTAAACCAGGAGAGGGACACACGTTATACCTCAGGTCTCAGGAATCTGGGGACCTCCTACCCTTTGGGGCAGGTTTCAGCTTCGTTTTGCTCCCCAGCTTTCACGAACACAGACATTCGTGGCCCAAACTGCAAATTTCCTAACAAAAACCAATGTCCAAAAGGAATTTTCCACTCTTGTCCTCTAAAACAACCCAGAGACAATTGGGTTATGGACTGGTAATCAACACCTGACCTTCAGGAACCCCCAGAATTAGCCCCTCCACGCAGTAGCGTGGACCATCCTGAGATGTGGTGTGAACAGCGCGTTCACGGCGGCACCGACGCCGGATTCGGGAGAGGACTACGTACGGAGAAGGAGCCCGGCACCTACCAGAGCTGTAGCTGTCGGTGGAAGACTGGGAGATGGAGCGGGACAGGGACCGACGGCCCGTCTTGGTTGGGAACTTGGAGAACTCCTGCATGTCATCTGCAAACTGGATTTGCTGAAAGGGCAGAGAAAGAGAAGTGCTAAAAATCAGCCGGTGCTCCCTAAGGCACATCATCTTCCCGGGCTCTACGGGCACGAGGCTCCCTTCAGTCCACCTCGACCGCTGTAGGCGCAGAAACGAGCATCGCCAAAAGCATCAAGGAACAGATCTGGGGCCACAGATGCCAAAAATTGACCCTCCTTTTGGCCACAGATGCCAAAAATTGACCCCTCTCCTCTGCCTGATCATCCCTCTCAGCACAAGGTTAATACCAGTACAAGGTTAAAGCAGATTTTAGGCCTAAAACATGAAGATTCCAAAAAAAAAAAAAAAAGCACCCAGCGAGGCTTGAAATATCCCCTTTAGCCCATCCCTGGCTCCCTGAAGCTCCTCCAAGAAAGTCAGGCTCCTTGTACAACACAAATACTGTGCGCCCTCCAGAAAAGCCCCGCGCAGGCAGAGACCCTGCTCCAACCCCAACCATTCCCAGGGGATTTCTGCCCCAAAAAGCTCAGCAGGAAGAAAGCTGGGGTGTTCCCAGCAGAAACCCGGATCCCTGGTGCTTCCAGGCTCTTCCCCAGGAGCGGAGGATCCCGCAGGTTAAAAAACACGGCGCATCCTTCCAAAATCGACACTAAAAGTCGGGGGCGGGGGGGAAATCCACTCCACAAGAGAGAACATTTCAACAAAAAGCAGTTGACTTTGCATTGGCTTTCGGTCTCCTCTGCATTAAAGATGTTTCCATTGTAAGAGAAGCCCTAAAACAGCCACCCCTCCTTCTTTTCTCAGCCAGAGGCAACTCAAGGCTCCAGCACCTACCACCAGCTCATCAAATTCAAGCACGTTGGGTTGAAAAGAGGGGAAAAATAGCCCCAAACCGCTCAGCTGCTGCGCTCTTTCCCTGTGATCAGCCAGCAAAAAGCCTCATCGCTGCTTCTGCAAGAGGAAAAACCCCAGAGATGAAAGGGAATTAGGAAAAGCACCAGTAAATCCAGCCTGATGTCCCCCTCCCCAGCACGCTGCCACGCAGGAGACCCTGACAAAGAGCCCCCCGGCACGGCCTCTTCCCTCTGATCACGTCGCTGCAGGATTTAATTTTGCCACTTAACAGGGATGAGACGTCACGGCAGGGAGTGGGATTAACAAAGCATCCCCACCGACCCGGGAGACCTCGAGAAAAGTCCTGAAGAAAGCAAGACGATGGAAAGAGACAGGCCACAGTGGCCTCGAGGAGGGGTTTTCCACGCCACAACCATCCCAAAGGCTCCCCCAAAGCTTTGATGCGGGGAAACAGCCTTCAAGGGGAGAAGAATTAAAGTATTTAGTCGAGATGATCCATTCCAGAAAGGAGGAATCTGCATAATCTGGGGTGTCTGCAGCACTAGGACGGGCATAAAATGGAGCCAAGGCTCCTGGAGAAACCCAGCTGATGGGCCAAAAATGATGATGTTTTGCTCAGGAAGGGAAACAGGGACATGAAACCCACCCCTCAGTCCAAGAGAGGACTTTGTGGGGTGATGTGGGGTGATGGAGATGACTCCAGCATCCCCTCTGGGAACAGACCAGCACCAGCTCAAATCCATCATCACGCCCAGGCAGGATTACCAGGCATTTTTTGTGGGTTTTTTAGCCAGCTCCTCCACCCTGGATACGTTATAGCCTGGCATCTGCTTCCCAGAGCAGACTTCCCAGCAGATGCCGTGCAACCCTGACGCAAACTGCACGGAATTTGCCCGAGTGGAAGGAACGGGAAGGCTGAACAGAGTTTGCGGGTTTGATTTTGCAACTGGTGCAGGGCGTTGGGTGCAGAGGGAGGAACTGGAGGGCATCGTAACCCCCAGCAGCGCTGGGAGAACTGGTACGGAGAGATAAGAGGTGGAGAAACACTTCTAGCAACATCGCTCAGGCAGGTAACGGCCGTGTCCTCGAGGCGGGGGGCAGCCCCGGCGGTTTCCCAACCAAGGAATGATATTGCTGGAATTTCTTCAAGGTCTGTTGCCCAGATCAATCTTCCCCGGACAGCCCGGAGAAAGGCTTGTGCCACCTCCCTGCTGGCACATTGCTCAGGGGCAAGGCCAGAGGGGAGGGAAAATTATGAGTAATTTCAGAACAGTGAGATTGTCACCCCTTCGCACCCATCTCTTCCTCTGGCAACTCATCAAACCAGAGGGTGTAAACGTGTCCCATAAAACAGCTGCTGGCATTAAACCAGCTTAAAATGTTAGCTGCGGAATTCTCTCCATGGCAGGGAAAGGTTTTCAGGGAAGAGGTGAACCCACGAAGGAAAAAAAAACACCCAGATAACCCAGGTTTTGCTGCTTCAGCCCATGGGAACCCCAGGGAATGGCACTTCCCAGCAGCGAAAGGTGCTGCCTCTGTGGTCTCATGGAGAAAAGCTGCTTTGGGATGCGATGGGAAGGGGAAGGAGGGGATGGAGAGCTGCGGTCCCCAGCTCCACACCATCCCCACATCAACCAGGACAACTGGGATCTACTTGTCAACATCAGGGAAAATGGCTGCAGGTGTTGAACCAGCTCCAAGGCCTGGTCCCGCTTTTTAGGAGAAAAAGCAGTTCTAAAAATGAGGGGTTTGAATGATATTGATGGAATTTGCTCAAGGTCCGTTGACCGGATCAGTCTTCCCCAGACAGCCCAGAGAAAGGCTCGTGCCACCTCCCTGCTGGCACATTGCTCAGGGGCAAGGCCAGAAGGGACGAGGAAAATTCTTAGTCATTTCAGAAGAGCAAGATTTTTCNAAGGTGCTGCCTCCGTGGTCTCATGGAGAAAAGCTGGTTTAGGATGTGATGGGAAGGGGAAGGAGGGGATGGAGAGCTGTGGTCCCCAGCTCCACACCATCCCCACATCAACCAGGATCTACTTGTCACCGTCAGGGAGAGACCGGCTGCTGGTGTTGAACCAGCTCCAAGGCCTGGTCCTGCTTTTTAGGAGAAACAGCAGGTTCTAAAAAAAATGTGGGGTTTGAATCCAAGGAGGGGAAAAAAAAAAAAACCCACATCACTGCTAAAGAAACCAAGTGCTGAATTAACGGCAGTAATCCCCGCCGTGGCTTTACCAGAGCTCATCTGAACTCTGCAGCTTAGCAAAATCTGCCCTGTCTAAAATTATCATCAAACATCGCAGGCAGCTTCCGCACCGAAGGATCCGTTCGGCACATCCAACCCCTCCCGAGCCCGGCAAATTAACGCCGCGTCCGGCAACCAGCCGAGAGGAAGATGAAAAAAAAGGGGGAGGAAGGACGGCGGGTGCCGCGGTCACGGCGAAGCCACCGAGCTGAGGGGTGACGCGCGTGACACGGCGGCCGCGTTACCTTCCACGTGCCTCCGCGGGCTCTCCGGCTGCATTAAGGCGACGGAGAAAATCTCGTAATCCCTCAGCTCGTCAGGGGAATTTGAATGAACGGCATCCCCGGCCGGGGGCTGAGGATGAGGAGGGACTGGGATGGGGGACCACCGTCCGGCTGCGGAGAGCACGAGAGCGAATCGCATCCCAAACTTCATCCTCCCTGGAAAGGGTTGGGTTTTTTTTTTCCCAACCGGGTGGAGCACAAGAGCAAGGAAAATATTTTTTTCATCCCAGCAATCCGTGACCGAGGAGGTAAAACAACACAGCCTGGATTTCTCCCTGCAGAAACGGAGCCGGGGGGGCTTTTCCAGCATCGCTGCCCCACCGTGCTGGGGTCCCGATGGAGCTCTGTGCCAGGAATGGTAGAACAAGGGGTTTTGGTGGGGTTTTTTTGGGAGATGCCCTGTAGGAAAACACCAGGATCCGACATCTCCTGCCAAGTCTCTCGCGAAGCGGCGCTGAACGCTGCCCGCTCCCACCTGCCAAGCCACATTTCCTCCCCTTGCGAAACCTGGCCCGACCGTGCCCCATTCCCACAGAGATCCCACCTTCCCAACAACGGTCCCGGCTCCTTTCCAGCTCCAACCACCCCTGTCTGGCCGGGCAGGAGGTGACAAAGCATCGACCTTGCTGTGATACAGCACCCCATCCCAAAAATGAGTCCAAAGAAGATCCCCCTGAGCTCTCCCCAAGGCAAACGCCGACCACCTTGCTCGGCTGGCACTCCTGGCCAAAACCACCATAATCAGCTTTAACGAGCCTCTCCCTTCGTTAGAAGGTACCTGCCCCTACGTGGGCACATCGGCCGGGCGGTCGTGAACCCAGCAGCACACGCACCCCTGGCACATACAGCCTCGTTTGTTTAATTATTACAACATCGGAAGGGCAAATAGATTCCAGATCTGGACTGCCACCAGCTTGTGACTGCTGGGTGTGCCATCCTCCGTGGTTTATCCCGGCATTTTGCCCCAGCAACCTGGCGAGAGAGCAGCTTTTGGAGCTTACCGAGAAAGAGAAGTTCTCCCCCTCCCCTCCTCTGAGCTGCAGAGGACTCTGTAAATCCAGCTGGATTTACCTCGGGGCGCAGATGAGCCAGGCACGTCCCTCTCACACAAGACAAAAACCCCGCACTTTTAATGTTAAAAACCCTTCGCGTCCCCAGAAAAAGCTCCGGAGAGGATGCTGCAGCTCCTCTGCCGTGCCACGCATCCCCGATTGCATCCCGCGCAGCCTCGGGGGACAGCGGTGGAGCAGGTTGAGGAAGGAGGAGGAGGAGGAGGAGGAGGATCTGGAAAGCATCCACCAACCCACAGCCACCCCCGGGGGCCACACGCTGACCCCATTCACCGAGGCACAGGCTCCACGGGGGAAAGGACACGTGCAAGGGAAAGGCTCCAAGCTCTTACCACCAGCAGGTTTTGCCTTAGCAACATTTCTCTTAAGATTATTATTATTTAGTTAGGGACAACAGGAGTGACAGCACATCCACAGTGATGTAAAAAAAGTGTCCTTACAGCCCCAGAGTCCCTTGGAGGGTTGGGGGGGGTTAAGGGAGGAGGGTCTGCACATCACCCAGGATGAGAAGGAAGCAATGAACCACCCAAAACCCTCCAGCCCAACCCTAAATTTCCTCCGCTGCGTCCCTGGACGTGACGACGCGAGGAGAAACAGCAAAATCGGAGCAGAGCACATTCTTGCCGTGACACAACCCCCCAAGAAAGCAAAAAAACTCTCCATAACCCACTTCTGCCCTCCCAGGAGAAAGCCTGGAAGGATCCAGGGTGCTGGGACCTTCCCTTTAACTGCAGAAACCCAGCAGCAGGACTATTCAGGGCAGCCAATTTCCCCTTATTTCATCTCCTCTCCCCAACAAAAACTGGCTGGCGGAGGCCGGGAGGGCACTGCCGGTTGCCCCCGCTGCTAAAGGCAGCCCTGACGTGACCTGTTCTTTTAAATTCATCATTTCTTTGCCGTTCCCGGAAATTCAGCCAGAGCAGAAACCCCTTTCCCAGCTCAAATCAGCGCCCGTCCTCCCCTCACCAGCCCCCGCTGGCACAAGGGAGGCGATCGGCGGGTTCTACCAGGGCTGAATTTTGCAGACCTGGAGATGGGCACCTTCAAACCCCCAGGTTTCAAACTCCAAGGGTTCGTTTTCTCACGAGGAGCCGGCTCCTGCCTCAGCGACAAGTTGTTTTAATCCACTTCTGCGCAGAAGCGAGTCCCCCCGGGTCGGTCGAGGCGGCAGCGAGGGAGGGAAGAAGCACCCCCGGGGGCTGAGGTCTCTTCTGCCACGCATCAGTGGAAGGAATAGAATAAAAGAAAAGAAAACCAACAAGCGTGAGGCTTTTCTTCTCTTCTAGGTCAGAAGAAGAGCTGAGCAGCAGGTTTATTCCCTGGAGAGGGGACAACGCTCTTCTGGGCTCCTCTCCTGCAGCCACCTGGGTTCCAGAGGGACTTCCCGACCAGGAGGAAAGAGTCCTCCTGAAGCCACCCCCAGCTTCCTACCATGTTTACCCCCCCCAGGACAAGGGGCTAAAGCCATCCCAAGCCTGCTGGCCACAGGTTCCCAGTGTCTGCCCCCCCGTGCTGGCCCCAGGGCTGGCGACAGTCCCACCACGGCCGGGGGAACCGGCGAGCGTGGCCGTGCCAGGGCACTCTGTTTGTTTAGAGGACTTGGCTGCCGTTGTCCTCGGAGCCCCTCTGTCCCGTTTCCAGGCTGGGAGAGCATGTCCCTGTTCCCACAGGACGGCATCCGGACACTGTCCCAGCCCCCAGCCCTCCCGTGGCAGGGGGGACACCGCTCCACGACCCAACAGGACCCGTGGATTTTGGGGGTGGAAATCAGCAAGGAGGACACAGATGCTTTTGAGGTTCTTCCCCTGGGAGGTCACCCAGCCCTGGAGGGGGATTTCTGGACCACAGCATCCCATAAGGACCGAAGGAAAGGAAAAATTAGGTACTCGGAGCAGAGGGATGGGGGCATCGGGATCAGTAAGGCTCCCCCCCGACCACACACCATCCTCACCCCCAAACCACCAGCCAGGGGAGGTTTTCGAGGAGGATAAACCTCATGCTTCACAAACCACCCCGTTCTACCACCTCCAAGCCGTGGCCACGCGAGCCAGCACACACCTGGATGACAGGCAGCTGCAGGAATTCCCAAAAGGTTGCGGCCAAGCTCTGGGAACAGCCAGATTTCCCACTCAAACCAGCTCGACAGCAAAAGATACCCCAGCCTGAACATCGGATGGGTGTAGCTGGGGAGGGGGATTGCATCAGCAGTGCCCCACCATGCTGCTGGGATGCTGGAGGAGCAGAACAGGAGCTCTGCAGGCATCTCCTGATCCTCCTCAGGGGCACCTCAAGGGCCCTGGGCAGAGCCAGAAGTGGCCCAACCCCGGCTAGAGAAGTTCTGTGGAGGAGCAGGACTTGCTTCTGCTGCAGGAGTGGCCTTTGCAAGAGCAGGACTTTCTCCTGGTGGTTCCTCAAACCTTTAGAAGAAACCTCAAAGGGCTTCGTTTGGAGAAAGCAGCTGGGAAGAGGGGGCTGCGCTGCTCCAGGGATGGAAGCAGGATGAGTGCGGAATTCAGTACCCCTTGGAGCTGTATCTCTGGCTCCCAAAGGGTTCAACAGGGCAGGTTTTTTCCTCTCCGGAGAGGCAGAGACCTGCCTGGCAAACTCCCCGAGCAGGAACCACAGCCAAATCTCTGCCTGGAAACCTTTACACCGCCCCCGACAAGGAAATAAAGGGCACCAAGGACCTGGCAGAGTAAACCGGCCAAACCCTGATGGGCCAAGCCCTCCATCCTTCGCCGGCAGAAAAGGGCTGGTTGGGTAAAACACTTAGTGGGGGGGAGAAAAAAAAAAACAACTTTCCATGAGTACAAGAGGAGAATTAAGGACTTTAAGGACTTTGACACGAACCCTGAAGCTCAGCGGAGAAGAACCACCACCACCAGGCAAGAAATGGGCCCATTCCAAAGATTAACAGGCTGGAAACCACCAGCCAAGATTTCAGTCATCACGGGAATCACTGTAAAGGCTAGTTAAGGGAAAAATAAACAGAAGGCGGGATTAAATGAAAGAAATGTGATTTTGAGTGCCCAGCTGTTAAATAGTAACTGGGACTAACTACTGCCTTATAAACACCTTGGGGTCAAAGGTGCGCTGCCTCCAGCGAGAGCAGAGGGAAAGGACCCACCAGCAGATAAGGCATCGAGTCCTTGGACTCCAGGCATCAAGGCAAGGGCTCGCTCCCAGCTTTACTGCAGAGGGGTATTTCTTTCCCAGCAGGAACCCCAGAAGTCTCATACTGGGATCTTTAAAGGGCAGTGAACTCCCACGGCGCCACGAGCCCAGCACGGCTACTGGGATGGGCAAACATCGCTTCCCGCAGCCCAAAAAAGCCATCGGTTTAGCGACATCCCAGATTTCTCACCTCTGGATTCATCCCCGGAGCCCTCCCACCCCCGCGCCTGGGGCACACCAAGCGTTTGGGCAATGGGACAACTGGTATTAACTGGAGCGACCTCGCCGGGAGCGCTGCATGGAAAGGACTGGGGGTTAAATCATTTCCAGCGGCAAAATGAGGACTAACGGCCTCCACCGGGCTGTTTCGGAAGCCCACGGAAACACGTTTGTGTGGGGGAGCTGATAGGGAAGCATCTTTAATCAGCATCGATTTTTAAATTAATTGGAAAACTCCTCTGCAACCACAGCTTGTGCAAGACCCAGGGAACCGTCGGGAAGTGTCGGAGGGCTCGGGCAGCTCCAACACACGGGGCTGAAAGAGAGGGTCAGCCACCAAAAAGAAAACAAAAAACCCCAAACCAAACAAATTGAAAACGCCAAACCTCTCCTCCATGATACCCAAGGAACCCCGTGTTTTGGGGAAGGAATCAGCCCACCTGGCAGTGCCCCCACCTCCTTCCCCCTGCCCCCCCCCAGAGATCCAGCCTGTGGAATCACAGCATTTCAAAACCTCCTTTGGCTTTTCAAGGGACCGACGCAGCAACCACCACCCAGGGAGGGTCCAGCTCCTCGTAGAAGACTCTAAGGGAACCCGTCCGGCATCGAAAGAGGAGCAGCCTGTTTGCAACATCCCAGAGAGTCGGGAAATATGGGAAAATTGGGAATACATCCTTCCCATGGCCCCCCTGGCTGCCCCCGCAAAAGCCCTTCACAGCGCATCACCTAGAGCTGGCTGTCTCGCATTTACCAAAATACTCCATTTTCAGCCCTGGAAAAGACTTTGATTTTGATACATCTGGTTAAAGGCAAAGGAAGAGAGAAATTTGCTTCAGCTTAGGCTGTTCCCTGCTCCGGGCTCAAAGGAATCACCCCCAGGATGGACAAACATCACCCTCCTGGACACCAACTCCTCGTGTTGGAGCAAAGCCGACCCCTTTCTGCAAAGAAATTGAGCCCCTTTCTCTTAAATGGGGCAGGAGGGATAAAAAGTGACATCCCTGGGATGGTGAGCTTGGAGAATATTTGGAGACGGGGTTGGTGAATGCAGGGAGATGCCGGCTGCGCTGCCTGCACGAGGCCGATGGCTCCAAGGTCAACAGGGATCGGCCAGATGTTCTCACTCCAAAAAAACATGCCCAGGTTGGACACAAACCTCTCCCCACGGTGCAAGAATGTACGAGATTCGGGGCTCCCTGCAGGGAGGTGAAAGGAGGAGATGGAAAACAGCAGACACAGGTTGAACCTCAGCCCAGGCCAGCTGGAAGGAAACCAAAACATGAGTTTCGGCAAGACAAAGCCCTGAGGAACCTCTGCTCCAGGCTGCCTACCTTCTCTCTCCAGGACAAAAAGAGCTATTCCCTATGCCCACACCTTGTAGATCATACAATGGTTTGGGTTGGAAGGGACCTTGAAGACCATCCAGGGACACCTCCCACCAGACCAGGTTGCTCCAAGGCCCCTCCAACCTGCCCTTGAACCCCTCCAGGGATGGGGCAGCCACAGCTTCTCTGGCCAACCTGGGCCACGCTCTCACCACCCTCACACCAAAGTTCTTCCCCACATCTCAGCTCCATCTCCCCTCTTTCAGGGTCAAACCCTTCCCCCTCCTCCTAGGGCTCCCCTCCCTCATCCAGAGTCCCTCCCCATCTCTCCTCGAGCCCCTTGAAGGACTGGAAGGGGCTCCAAGGTCTCCCCGGAGCCTTCTCTTCTCCAGGCTGAACCCCCCCAACTCTCTCAGCCTCCCCTCCCAGCAGAGGGGCTCCAGCCCTCCCAGCATCTCCCTGGCCTCCTCTGGCCCCAGCTCCATGTCCTTCCATGTGCTGAAGACTCCAGAGCTGGACACAGCACTCCAGGTGGTAGATAAACCAGGCCTCCCACAGCGTGTGTCATCCCCCCCCCCCAAAATCACAGCTCCTCAATTAAGGCAGCTCAAACGGGTCCCACCAGCGAGAGCTCCGGGGCTGCAGGAGGCAGCCAAGGGGAAGCTGTCCCCATGAAGCCACCTCCGAGGACCGCGGGAACCTCACCCCAATTACAATGCAGCCTGTTTGACGAGCTGGAACATCATGTCCCCGGCCACCTAAGTTCTTTGGCTGTCACCAACCTGAAGTAAACAGATTCTGCAGCAGCAATAAGCTCGTTACCAAGGCCACCGTATTGATCCCGAAGTGTAATTAAAATTCACAGTTCCAGCAAGCCCAATGCGACAGGGCGAGGGGGGCAGCCTCCAAAAGGCATGAATAGCCCCCCACCACCACCACCACCTTCCGCATCCCGCTGTCTCGGAGGCGGGGAGCCCACGGGGCAAGATCTGCTGCTCAAAAAACCACCCCAAAAGTGGCAAAGCTTCCTCTTTGGACCATCAACAAGTCACCCCAGAGCTCCCCATTCCCCATCTCGTGCCCCAGCAAGGATTAATCATGCCGGGATGATGCTCAGCCCAAAGTTAGAGAGGGACGGTGGGGGCCTTCAGGTTTGGGCACTGTTGGAGGTGGCCAAGTCCCCAGGAATAACGGCCCCTTATAACCCCCAAGGTTCAGCCTGGAGAAGAGAAGGCTCCGGGGAGACCTTAGAGCCCCTTCCAGTCCCTCAAGGGGCTCCAGGAGAGATGGGGAGGGACTCTGGATCAGGGAGGGGAGCCATAGGAGGAGGGGGAAGGGTTTGACCCTGAAAGAGGGGAGATGGAGATGAGATGTGGGGAAGAACTTCTTGTCTGTGAGGGTGGTGAGAGCCTGGCCCAGGTTGCCCAGAGAAGCTGTGGCTGCCCCATCCCTGGAGGGGTTCAAGGCCAGGTTGGAGGGGGCTTGGAGCAACCTGGTGTGGTGGGAGGTGTCCCTGCCCAGGGCAGGGGGGTTGGAACTTTAATGAGCTTTAAGATCCCTTCCAACTCTAACTATTCTATAATTTGATGTGGGGCTCCCTGCTAAGATGCCAACAAGATGCTCCTCCTTGGTGGGACCCCACAACCCTCCTCCAGCAGCCCCCAGCCCCCTCATTGCTCCAACCCAGGGTCCCATTGAGAAAGAGCGGGGTCACGCTCGGCAGAAGCGTTAGCACGAGGTCCTCTGCACCCACAGCAAGGGCCCGGGGACAGTCACCTCAAACGTCACCACCATCTGCTGAGTGAAGGTGAGTCAGAGTCCTCAGATAAGCAGCCCTGATCAAAGGGCTGAGCAGGAAACGCACCGAGCCCTCTGCAAACCCCGACGTCGGAAGCTCCCGATGATAAAAGATGCAGCCAGGGACGAGCAAATCTCTCC
The DNA here is from genome assembly GCA_013399435.1 of Arenaria interpres. Lineage (NCBI taxonomy): Eukaryota > Metazoa > Chordata > Aves > Charadriiformes > Scolopacidae > Arenaria > Arenaria interpres. The sequence goes on from VXAK01007282.1 coordinate 37,373, forward strand.
AGCCCCAGTCTCACACCTTCCCCTGCATTGGGATAACCAGTTATCCCAAAGGATCAACTCCAACCTGGCCTGGAAGAGCTGGTTTCCAGAGCAAAATAATTCCAGCCTCAACCTCCAGCTGGGAGCACAGGAACAGGCTCCAACATTCACACGGGCTGGAAAACAGGGTGAAAACTGTTTGGGTCCCAAAGAAAGCACTGTGGTAGGCTGGGCCTTTGCAGAAGATAATCCCTCATTTTGGGAAAGGCTTAAAGAAAAGACGGAGTTTCTGCCGCCAGCAGATTGCCCGCGCTCCAGAGCTGGTCGCCCACGTGGGAAGGAGCCTCCCACCAAGCCCAGGGGCTCGCAGGAGAATCAGCGCTGCTCAGGTGGGTGGTCCTCACGCCCACACCGTCAGAAGATGACACGAGATGCTGCCGAAGACTGTGGAGAATGAAGATCCAGCTCCTTTCCCACTTCCAAAGGCCAGAGATCAGAGGGGAAACCCAGCCTACCTCACGGGGCTGCAGGAGGAGAAGGGAGAAGCAAGAGCCACACACCCTGGCACATCGCTTTGTGTCCCTCAGACCCCAAAAAATCTCCCTCCCTCCTGCTCTCCAGTCCAATAACTTAATTAAGCATCTTCTGACCTTGCAGCAGTGCTGGGTCACAAGGACAGGCCTTCCTTCTGGACCTTTGGAGCAAGAAGACGCTCCAAAAAGCCAAAGTGATGAGAAAGACCCAAGAGCGACTTATTATGAAAATAATTACTGTTCTGTCATTTAAAACAGCACCCCCAGTGACCTGCCTGCTCCCAGCCCCCAGGAAATCATCTCTGGTCAAAGCACCCGCATGGTTTGCTCTCGCCGTGGGTCAGGGTATGGCCAGCTCAGCCTGGGACCATCTAACCCCAGCAACATCTTCACTTCTTGGGCTTTTCCCGCACCCCAGGGAAGGCCAGACCCATCCCAGCTGCTCCACAGGGAGCAGGATGAGTCGTGGACTCATCCCAACCCAGGCACCTCGTGAGGAGGAGGAAAAACTGCAGGGAGAGGAGAGAATGAGAAAGCAAAAGGACGGAGGATTTGGGCAAGGAAGCAGAGACAGTCGAGCGTACGGCGTCTGGCTGAACCATCGGGAGAGGAGATGGCGGCCACTGGCCTGGCTCAGCACACAAAGGCGGAGAAGGATTTACGAGCACCCAGTCTAAGGGGTGAAATTAAAGAAAGAGGGAAAACCAGCAGCTCCGGGCACCCTGTCGGTACAAACAAGGACAGTCTCGTCCCCCTCCCCCCCGGCAGACGGAAGGGGAAGGTGGTTTATTAGCACCCGGCCTGGCAGAGCTGCAGGGACCTGAGATGACTCGGGACCGGGAAAAAACAGGGCAGAAAAGCCGGCGCTGGGATGGGGCTGCGCGTGGGGCAGGGAAGCAGGAGCCTGCAGCAAGGTCAGACACGGCTCAGGCAGCGGGAGACCGGCTCCGCAGGCAGCGGCAGGAGAAATGATGCTGCAGAGATGGCACCCAGCCCTCCCCGGGGTCCCCAGGGGCTCCATCCACCCTCTCCCCAGCCTTTCCCTGCTCCCATCCTCCTGCCACCCCCTCGCCAGGGCTCCGGCTCGTTCCCCCTGCAGAGCAGCGGCGTCGGGCATTAGCATTCCCTGCGGGATTCCTCCGGCGCCGGCATCCGCAGGGGCACGGCACCAACCCCTACACACCGGCCACAGGCTCCCCAGCTCCTCGGGGCACAGAGGTGCCACAGAGCCCACCCTCCCTGGAAGCAAACGGGGAGGTTTTAACCCATTTCACCACTCCCCAGACGGTGCCGCATGAGTAAGCGCATCTGGCTGCAGAGCGTCCGTCTGTCTGTCGGCACCCAGGTGTGACAGAGCCCACCCGACAGGGACACAGCAGGGAAGTGACAGGCAGGGACAGCACTTGCCAAACCACCTTGTCACCCATCCCTAAGCACGGGTGACGTGTCCTGCCCGCTCCAGGGCACCCACGGCTGGGCTGGGCCGGGAGTTTAAGGCTCCGCCGGGCGGCTGACGTGGGTTTGGAAATCAACCGCTGTCAAGGGCACCTACAGCCTCCAGGGAGGCAGAAGAGCAGATGCCCAGACGCAGCGGTGACGGCACAGGGGGATCTGGAGGAGCACAACCTGCCCTTGAGCTCTCCCTTCACCCACCAGCTCGTATTCCCTTGGCCACGAACCACGGTGTTTCCACCCCCAGCAGCGTCAGGGCACACGCTTGGAGAAAGCCGAGCGCTCAGCATCGCTCACCTCGGCCCTCAAACCACTCCCCGCCAAAGAACCGCCTCGCTCCGAGCAAAGCTGGTGTTATTTTGCTGACAGCCCAATTTCCCATCAACTGCAGCCAAAAAAAAGGGAGCTTCAGCAGAGACAGACGACCCCAGCTTTTGGGGGAGATCCCCCCCCCC
>VXAK01007285.1:1193-49897 GCA_013399435.1 Arenaria interpres
CCCCCCCCTCAAAATTCAGGTGTTGCAAGTGTTCCTGGTACCCCCATCCCACCACAGCACCGGATTGTCTCAACCCCACAATCATCACAAACGTTCTAGCCAATTAATGCCATTTGCTCCAAGAAACTTGTATTTTCTCTAACAGTGTCCTTGGAATCAGCTGCCCAGGGAGGTGGTTGAGTCACCATCCCTGGACGTGTTTAAGAGTTGTTTAGATGTGGTGTTGGGGGACATGGTGTAGGGGAGAACTTTGTAGAGTAGGGTTGATGGTTGGAGTCGATGATCCCAAGGGTCTCTTCCAACCTAAATGATTCTATGATTCTTGATGCCAAAGCTCTTTGAGATTTGGGGAACATTTCACATGTTCTCATTGGAAAAAGAGGATCCTGATAAGGACGAATTACAATGTATATTATGAAATACAGACATTAAATACGAACACTTACAGAATGTATACGATAAGATGTGATGACATGAGGAGGCACAAGGCCAAACCTATTCAGTTCAGCTGTCAAATGGCCATTGGTTCCAAGTCTTGCTCAGTCCCATCTTCCCTTCCTCCACCCCCTCAACTTATTTTCTCCCAACTAATACAACAGCCAAGGAGGAAGAAAGGTTCTCCACCACTTGTCTGGTTACACACAGACAAGAAAAAGACCTAAATGCCATTTAAACACTCTAACAGGCTGTTTCAGCCAGTAAATTTATACTCTCAACTGAGTTTTGGTTTGTTCTGAACAACTAAGTATGGACTAAAAAATACTGTTATGAATTTTCAGTGTAGAAGACAAAGATCTGCACATTTTTTTCAAACAAATGGAGATGATTCACCTTGGCTGGAGAAGTCTCTCAGCTGAACAAACAACTCAGCTGCTCTCTGGAAATCAGAAAGAGGAGCAGACACGCTTACATCTGCAAAAAAGTTTTGGCATCACGATCCAATCATGAAAATCGAAGGTTTAGACTTCCTAATTAAAACATCTGGATTAATCAGAGGGGTAAGTACGGATCCAGTTGTATCTAACATCATTTTCAACATTCAAGGTCAACAGACACCGAAGCCCCTTTCTTCTACTGGGTAATGAAGTTTGAAAATCGACCCACAAAAAAGGGCTGATGAACTATTTCTCAATAATTTCAGCGGGGAATACAAGCTGTGGTGGAGAAAAGGAAGAATAAATACATTCTGGGTGAGGGGAATTCCATCTAAGTGGTTTTTCGGAAGAATCTGCATGGGATAAAAAATCTCATAAAAACTGATGGGATTGTGTCCTGCAGGAAAATACAGGGGGAAAAAAAAAGGAAGCAGCTCAAGAAATACAAGAAATTTCAGGAGAAACGTGGCCAAGGACAGTTTTTTCTGGTCTCTGACCTGATAACTGGATTCGTGGGCCCTTAAGAATGAAAAAAAACCTCATTTTCCACTTCCACAGACAACAGATTTTGGAAGATATAGCCAAGAATAATAAAATACAAGTATTGTTTCCTCCCTATAACTCCAAACTTCAGTCTTTAACATGCATCAGTCAGAGCAACATACGACTAATGACATGGAACAGCTCAAATTTTTGCAATTTCTATTTTTCACCACTCCAACAGGAGTTCCTTTGATCTTTCAGCTGAGCTGACGTGAAAAATGACACTCTCAAAACTCTTTACCCCATGGTCTACTACTCCAGATAATGTCGGAGCCGCTATCAGGTGACAGCTACATCACCTACTTGACATTGCAGAGCATTAAATCCTAGGTGTCAATGCAGCGTTCTGCTTCCAATGATGAAAAATTAACTCTTTGCCTGAAATTGTCCACGTCTGTACCCCAAGATGACAAAGCTGAGCCAAGATTTTCCAATGTGAAATGCAAAACGGATTTTTACACTCCTGGGATGAATGTAAAACTCAACCTTAGAAAACCAAGCTCACTGCTTCCCTCAAGCTGACGGTGATAGAATCATAGAATGGTCAGGGTTGGAACGGACCTTTCAGATTATCAAGTCCAACCATCAACCCAACACTGACAAACCCACCACTAACCCATGTCCCTCAGCACCACGTCTGCCCGGCTTTGAAATCCCTCCAGGGATGGCGACTGCACCACTTCCCTGGGCAGCCTCTGCCAAGGTTTGACAACCTTTCCAGGGAAGAAATTCTTCCCAATGTCCATCCTAAACCTCCCCTGGGGCAACTTGAGGCCGTTTCCTCTTGTCCCATGGCCTGTTCCTTGGGAGAAGAGACCGACCCCCCCTGGCTACACCCTCCTTTCAGGGAGTTGGAGAGAGCCAGAAGGTCTCCCCTCAGCCTCCTTTTCTCCAGGCTCAACACCCCCAGCTCCCTCAGCCTCTCCTCATAAGACTCGTGCTCCAGACCCCTCACCAGCTCCGTTGCCCTTCTCTGGACACGCTCCAGCCCCTCAAGGTCTTTTTTGTGGTGAGGGGCCCAAAACTGGACCCAGCACTCGAGGTGGGGCCTCCCCAGTGCCCAGTCCAGGGGGATGGTGGTCACAGCTCCACTCCTTCTGGCCACACTGTTCCTCATACAGGCCAGGATGCTGGTGGCCACCTGGGCACACTGCTGGCTATCTGCAGTCCAATCTATCTGCACTTTAGGCATCTATTTCCTTTATCTGCTTTAAAGACACTTATATATGTTCAACTGTGCAAAGGTCAGAATGCAGAGGTTGCCCTGTATGTCGCAATGTCTCTCATTCTATCCCTCCAAATAGATTGGCAGAATTGATTTTATTTTTATTTTTTTTAAAAGAAGAAATAGAACAAAACCGCTTTAAGTCCCTGAAAATCATCTGCTCTGCTTGCAAATCTTTGGGGACTTTTTTTTCCTATAGAGCAGTAAAAATAACCAATGCTCATAATACCTACAAAGCCACCAAAAGGCTGCTGGGAGAAGATCCCAGGTGAACGTCCCGTGTCGCCACCGCTGCAAATCATTAAACAAGGTCTAAAGGCGATCACCGATACCAACGTTCCCCAAGCACGGAGGCTCCGGAGCTCCCGTCCGGTTTGGAAAAAAGACGCAGTGAATTTCAGGTTGTGCAGTCTGTAAAATTTCCCACCTTCCTAAGGTTCCACATGAGCTCTCAGTGGAAGCAGAATGGAATTTAAGAGTACTATTTCGTAGCGCAAAGCACTTTCCTGGAAGGCCTGTCCTCATACACCCTACAGACCATGCAGGAAAGTTTTGAGATGACATCCACGTTCCTTAATCTGGCCTTAAAAAGTACTGGTATCGATTTCAGGGGTTTTACTGACTTTTATTTTGCCTTTTCTCCATCAAACATTAGCGGAGACACATCTCTGAACACAGTAATTCAGATTAGGCAAAAATATCAGTAAAGTTTGAGTGACCTTAAACTATCTTTACTAGCGTTCTAAATTTACCAAGGGTAAATTTGGTGTCTCAAGGTATATTGGTATCTGAAATCAAGAGTATCTTTTTTAAAAAAAAATAATCATAGAACCATAGAATGGTTTGGGTTGGAAGGGACCTTAAAGATCATCCAGTCCAACCCTCTGCCACGGGCAGGGACACCTCCCATTACACCAAAGCCCCCTCCAACCTCACCCTGAACCCCTCCAGGGATGGGGCAGCCACAGCTCCTCTGGGCAACCTGGGCCAGGCTCTCACCACCCTCACACCAAAGAACTTCTTCCCCACATCTCATCTCCATCTCCCCTCTTTCAGTTTAAAATCATTATCCCTTGTCCTGTGGCTCCCCTCCCTCATCAAGAGTCCCTCCCCAGCTTTCCTGGAGCCCCTTGAGGGACTGGAAGGGGCTCCAAGGTCTCCCCGGAGCCTTCTCTTCTCCAGGCTGAACCCCCCCAACTCTCTCAGCCTGTCCTCCCAGCAGAGGGGCTCCAGCCCTCCCAGCATCTCCATGGTGGCCTCCTCTGGCCCCGCTCCAACAGGTCCATGTCTCTCCTGTGCTGAGGCCCCAGAGCTGGAGGCAGCACTGGGTGGGGGGGTGTCTCCCCAGAGCGGAGCAGAGGGGCAGAATCCCCCCCCTGGCCCTGCTGGCCACGCTGCTGGGGATGCAGCCCAGGATGCGGGGGGCTTTCTGGGCTGCCAGCGCACGTTGCCGGCTCGTGTCGAGCTTCTCACCCACCAACACCTCCAAGTCCTTCTCCTCTATTTCCAGCAGGACAGAAGAGCAGGGAGCTGCAACCACTGTGGAGATGTTAAAGGTTGTGCTCGTGTTCCAACATCTGCAGCAAAAAAGCCCTCCGCAGCCCAGGCTACAGGTGCCAAAGCACTCACTGAGGGGAAAAACAAGCTATTAGAGAATATTTTTTTCTCTGAAGTTAGAAGGCAAGCCAACTGTTCCAAGGGCTGCCAAGAGCAGCCAAGTCCAACTCCCTTTGACTTCATTCATATAAAAAAACCCATTTCCTTCCTGCTCATTTAAGAAAGAATTTAACAGGAACAATTCAGAAAAAAAAATATTATCAAGCCAATCTCTGCACAGACCAAAAAAAAAAAAAAACCCCACAAAAACCTAGTGAAAATCAGCCAGAAGAGAAGGAAAACTTGGTTTTGGGTATTTACAACCCAAATTTATACAGTTTCAAGATTTGCAAACTAAGGTCCGCCCACAGGAACTTTTCTACATGTATTTATATATTTCTTTTTTTCAGATGTGAAATTCATGGACTTGGTATTATCAGACAAACGGAACAAGTGAGAAAAGCAAGAAAATGCCCGGCGCCGGGGGAAGGCGACCATCTGGTCTCTAAGAGAGAAATACAATGGGGAAGGAGCCGAATTTGGCAGCTCAGGACTGGAAAGCATATGGTCCGTTTCCTCCGAACTGGGCATTTTTTGCCTTTTCTTAGCTTGGGGCAGCCCTTACCGGACCTCGTGGAGTTTGCACGAAGCTTCCTCCTACTGAAAATTAAACCCTAAGAGAGGCTCAGAGCTGTTCGCTTCGGGTCGTGTCGAAGCGGGGTAAGTAGGAAAAAAAAAACCAACCTCAAAATCTCTGTAATCTTTTGAGATTGCTGTGCTTTTTGTGGTGTTTTTTTTTTTTTTTCCGCTTTCTGAATGGCTGCTGATTTTTTTTGGGGTGCTAATTTTTCACCAGACACACGCAAGGTCCTCCTTATATTGTTTTCAAAAAACATCGATAGGACAAACGCCCCGGTTTGCTTCCAGGTCTAATTAAACAAACCAAAAATGGGGTGAGGGGGGGAAGGCAGGACTGAAACACGGCAATAAAATCCTACCAATATTATTTGGGTCAAACATATTTGAGCTCAAAGTAAGTTTATTCTTAAACAACCAAAGTTAATCTTTTTGTTTGTGTATTTACTAATGGTTAAAGGACAAGCTCCTGAGCACTGAGTACGTTCATATAATGATCAAACAAATCAGAGAACCCTGAAATTACCACAAACTGAAGATTTAAAAGTCTACACTGGTAGCAAATAGACTAAATTTTCATGTAAAAGTCCCAAGTACAGGACTGGAAGGAGTTACTTGGGAACAGACTCAAATTTTACACATTCACACCAGCACCAGAGACGGTGTTTCAGGTTTTTTGTCCATCCAGTTTAACACAAGGTTTTGCTTCAATGATAAATGGAAGCTTCAATGATGTTTTCAGAGCAGCGATTTAAACGAGATAAATACAGAATGCTGTAAATGGTTTTGCCGCTGGGGTGTCTGGGAGCACCAGCACCCTCTGAATGGGTCACAGAATCCCATGGGGTTGGAAGGTACCCCTGGAGATCATCTTGTCCAACTCCCTGCCAGAGCAGGTCCACCCAGAGCAGGTCCCACAGGAACGTGTCCAGGTGGGGTTTGAATGTCTCCAGAGAAGGAGACTCCCCCACCTCTCTGGGCAGCCTCTGCCAGGGCTCTGCCACCCTCAAAGTGACGAAGTTCCTCCTCATATTGAGATGGAACTTATGTACAAGTTTGTGCCCATTCCCTCTTGTCCTGTCCCTGGGCACCACTGGAAAAAGACTGGCCCCATCCTCCTGACACCCACCCTTTAAGGATTTATAGGTGTTGATCAGATCCCCCCTCAGCCTTCTCTTCTCCAGACTAAAAAGCCCCAAGTCCCTCAGCCTTTCTTCCTCCTAAGAGAGATGCTCCAGGCCCCTCAGCATCTTTGCAGCCCTTTGCACTAGCAGTTTGTGTTAATACAATTTTTTGGCTACAGAAATTCGGATAAATTGTTTAGAAATTTTAAAGAAAAAAAAAAAATCCTTACAATTTATCATAGAATGGTTAGAGTTGGAAGGGACCTTAAAGACTATCCAGTTCCACCCTTCTGCCATGAACAGGGACACCTCCCACCAGAGCAGGTTGCTCCAAGCCCCCTCCAACCTGGCCTTCAACCCCTTCAGGGATGGGGCAGCCACAGCTTCTCTGGGAAAGCTTGGCTGATACACAAAACCAGGTTGCAGCAGAGCAGTGTGATCACAAGCTCCACTATTTCTTTACCTGGAGTTTACTTCTGTTATCCACACATTCAATGATGAACATCAGCATTACATCCAGCAAAGTCATTCTATGACTATTAATACATGACAGGTAGTACTCACAGAATCATGGAATGGCAGGGGTTGGAAGGGACCTCTGGAGATCATCCAGTCCAACCCCCTGCCAGAGTAGGTCCACCAGAGCAGGTCCCACAGGAACGTGTCCAGGTGGGGTTTGAATGTCTCCAGAGAAGCAGACTCCACCACCTCTCCGGGCAGCCTCTGCCAGGGCTCTGCCACCCTCCAAGTGAAGAAGTTCCTCCTCAGGTTTAGGTGGAACTTCTTATGTTCAAGTTTGTGCCTCTTGTCCTGTCCCTGGGCACCACTGGGAAGAGTCTGCCCCCATCATCCTGTCCTTTAGCTCTTGCTCAGCATCGATGAGATCCCCTCTCAGTCTGCTCTTCTCCAGCTGAACAACCCCAGGTCCCTCAGCCTTTCCTCAGCAGAGAGATGCTCCAGTCCCTCATCATCTTTGTAGCCTCCGCTGGACTCTCCCCAGCAGTTCCCTGTCCTTCTGGAACTGGGGAGCCCAGAACTGGGCCCTTATTCTTACATGAATATTTGCATTCCAATACATTGAGAAAAAAAACACAAGCCAAATGGAAATACTCCAATCTTCAAAGTAGAAATACTATTCTCCCCAAAGAGCAGCAACAAGCACACTTAAAGGAGGGAGGGGGGAGCTCCAGTAGAATCAAAATGTGAAGGTTGAAAGCTCTTAAAAAAAACCCAACAAAATTTAACACTGCTATTACAAGGGACACTGCACTGAAGACCAGCTCCCCCAAAGTGGAGAGACCTTGGAAAAAAGAGCCAAGTTTGACTGCAGAAAGGGGACAGACAGAATAAACTAAGAAAAAGTGAATCCACGCTGTAATTCTGGAAACCACGGGGTTTTTTCCCCAGTTTAATACAATATTTAAGGTTACAGAACAGGAAAAAAGCCACCACATTACAAGCAAACTCAACTGAAAGGAATTTAACAAATCTATCTGTCAAGATTTGCAAGAAAAAAATACTGTTATCTTCATTTTCTGCTTCACAAAGCAGGTTTTTATGTATTCACAATCCGCTGTAGCTCTGAGAGATCTGAGCAAACTGTTACATTGAGGTGGCAAGACAAAGCATTAATTAATAGATGACAAAGTCATCTGGTTCTGTGTTCTCCGCTGTTCTTCGCAGGCAAATCATTTCTAACCTAAATATAGGGCTTCATCCAAAGCCCTGAAAGGTTAAACAAAAACCTCTTCAGTCAAAATGCTCACAGCTCTTAAGACAGCGAGCTATAAATTATTAAGTAGCTTGTCTAATTGCTTCATGATGGCATCCAAAGATCCCAGCCCTCCCTACCCCCCATCCCAAGCCGCAATTCCAGCTGGATGCACTTTCACCACAGCCCATTATTCACCGGAGTCCGCTCCAATGTGAAAATGAGGTACCAGAGGTCAGGCTCCTAATCAGAAAACAAAGAGGAAGATTCCCAGGCCCACGTAACATCCTAAATCTCCGAGCTCCATCGGCGAGCTGACAACTGGAAAAACCTAGGAAACCTCATCAATAAGTAATGGGGAAAGGAATGGGATTACACCGATTTTAAATCCCTCAAATTAAGTCATATACGAGGAACCGCTCCTATAAAAACTGCCCAGAACCACGGCTGCGATCAGAATCTTGAATTAAAAAATAGGGAATTTTCAGTAAGAGGACGAGGGCCTAAAAAGTAAACTCGATTTCCAGTTCTTAGGGAAGAAATAGGCAGAGCAGGAAAAAGCAGCGTAAGATAAGAAAAAGACGTTCAATTCATCAACACGCACAGATTTTCCAATTCACTACTTTGCTGGTTTTTTAAACAACACATCTGAGGCAGAGGAAACACGTATTTAGTGACTCCGGGTTTACAAACCATTGCAAATCAAACAAAATAGCTCTTTTTTTTTCTTTTTTTTTTTTTTCTTTTTTTTTTTTTCCTGCTGGAAGTAACAGCATTCCTAATTTTTCTAAAATACATCAATAAATCATCCCCCCCCACCACCAAATCAAAAGCTCTGCGAAAACGTTAACTGCTGAAATAATAAGTCTTGGCTTGAAGCTTCTTGTCTTCTTAATTTAGAGATGTTAAATATTTATTCTTTCCTCTCTACCGTCTTTCACCGTAAGGAAATTCTTTTTCTTTACAGCAAAACGGGATTGATTGATTTTATTGTCCTCTCTTGGAAAAAGAAATATTATGAGGAGTCGGATCAAGTCGGTCTTTCCATGGGGTTTTCATACCAAAGTCCAGAATAATTCAAATACCTGCAGAGGTGATACGACCGGCGTAAAAGTAATCTGTAAATAGCAACGTGCAACCAAACGAGTGTCACCCCATGATCGCTAACGAAGGGAAATACAAGAGGAGCAGCTCCAGCCCCACTCAAACGGTGGTAAACATCTATCGGGAACAAGATAAAATCAAAACAAGGCAGTAAAATGTACGTGGTGCTCGTCTCGTCTCAAGAACAATAATTGCAGGAGGAGTTGATGATTGATAGAAATCTCCCGGCCACTTCTCCGCTGCCATCAAAGAGCAACGGTAAATGCCGCAGATAGAGCAAGGAGGGCTCAAAAAGGGCACGAAAATAATAATGTCCTATCAGCTCGATGCGTCTCTTTGCCTTTAACTGCTCCTGGAAAGAGAAAAAGGCAGGGAAAGGAAAAAAAACAAAACCCCCCACCACGTCCCTATTTATTCTTAACCTGCAATTACTCAGCCAAACTTTGGCCAATTCTTTTTCAAGACGGACAAAAGAGCCCGGCAGTAAAAGATCCAAGCGCCAAAGTCAAAAATATGGAAATCTTACTGACAGGGTTGGTTCAGATGTCACTTATAGGCAAAAAAAAACCCCAAAACAAAACAGGATGGAAGGGTTTGTTTTCCTTTATAATACGCCAGCAATCGAAACTTGATGTGCGTGTACCGAGACGCTGGCAGTGCAAAGGTTGACGTGCAAGAAAATGTGGCACCAGAAGGGTTTGTCCTTCCCACACCTGGGCTGGAAAAGGCCCCAAAGCCACACGAAACAGCACGTTTCGTGTTTTTCCCCTTCAAAGAGGAAATTAAAATGGAGTTTGTTGCCGCGTCTTTAATCCTAGGGGTACAAAAGATCAAGATAACACCATTCCCACACGTAGAAGTCAAATAAACGCGGACAGAGAAGGTGGTTAATTCCGGGGATGAGCACCCTTCCCTACCCTCCTCTTCTTCCCTCCTGAAGAAGCCAATTGTTTAATGAATTGTTTTACGTAGGTGAAATGGACCATTAGAAAACATTAGACACCACTTAATTTATCATTTATACAAGGATGAATGCAAATCATTTTGAGGTTTGGGGTTGGTTTGGCTTTTTTTTTTCCCCCCTTCTTCCCACACCCCTAATTAATATTCATGAGGATAATTTCACAAAGGCAGTTATAAAACTATGTCAGAGGCAGCTCGAAAATATAGTTGTGCTAAGGCAGAAAGAGGAAATTCTCTCCCCTCCTCGGCCCTGAAAGGGGGGATTTAAACTCAACGCAAGCGTTTCGTGAATGATGGGGGGAAGCGAGGGGGGGGTGCGTTATAATATTTGGGAGTTATTCATGACGCAAAAATAACCCTGTGGAAAAGCAGATAACGTTATACAAAAGCTAAGTTCATTTGTTCTGGACAGGTGGCCGGTCTGCAACTCCGCGGCGGCATCCAAAGCCCGCCCACAATAGCCCTAAAGACGATTATGCAAATGTTCCTTATTCCCTGCTATTTTCCCAGGAATGGGAGAAGGGCTCCATGTGGAAGAAGCAATTGTTTCCCACTCATGTGGAAAACAAACCGAGAGAAAGAAGGGAGGGAACGTGAACGGGAGATAGCGACACGTACCCGCCACCGGGGCCGGCTCTTCTGCTTTCTCGCCTTGAAAAAAACGCTTGAAATGATCATAACGTGATTTTCACCCCGAAACGGGGATTCCGGGGCTCAGGCAGGGAGCGCAGAGCCCAGGAAACGCATTCTTCACCTGCAGCTATTTTACCTTCTTTTTTACCTTCTATTCTACCCGGGGCCAAAATGTTGAGGTGGTAACTCTCCTCGGGTCGTAACACGGCGCCGAGATGTGACCGGTGGGGCCGCCCGACGCGTCGCTGGAACGGGCGGCAAGTTCCTAAGGGATAGGCAGCAGAGCATCCACTTATCCGGATTTTGTCCGGATCTCATGCCCTTGAAGGATTTTTTTTATCTTTTTTTTTTTTTTCCTAATCCCACATCTCGACCGCAGAGTAATTAAAAACCAAACGTGAAATCAAAGTCGACGCATTTGCTTCACTTCAGTCCTTCAATAATTATTCATTTAAACATGTTTTATTAAAATATGGCACCTTGTACCAGAATATAGACCAGTTTAAAGGCACGGAAAAGTTATTCTTAAACAGGACTAGAACAGTCCTTGTGTTTCAAACCCAGCTCTTTCCAAAACCCATGGCTTAAACCACCCTTTTTCTACATAAAACGCTTTTCACCTCTCCTAAATATCCATTTTCCAGCTAAATACCCACCTAAATCATTCAGCTTTCCTTCTGCTTATACAGTAACTGGATCTGATAGGATTCAGGACACAGAAAAGACAGTAGGGAAGCAAACGTGATGCAACTAACCAGCAGCCTGCAGCTTTATTAATTAACAGTTAGGCATGGCTAATTATAATTATCGGGGCATGACTGTCCCTATGCACAAAGCACCAGGTATTAAATGGATCCAGAGAGGCGTTAACGGGCCAGAAGTTGTAACAGATAAATTTATTAATTTTTTACAATTTTTCAATTGATTTTTTACACAGCTGGGGACTGGGCTCTGCAGCTGAACCTTCCAGTTGCAAACGGGTCCAGGAGAGGCTGCATTACTGGGAGGGAGACTCCCCATCCACCAGGGCCAAATGGCTGCATCCCATTGAGGGATGCATTTAGGACAAGAGGAAACGGGTACAAACTTGAACCTAAGAAGTTCCACCTAAACATGAGGAGGAACTTCTTCACTTGGAGGGTGGCAGAGCCCTGGAAGAGGCTGCCCAGAGAGGTGGTGGAGTCTCCTTCTCTGGACACATTCAAACCCCACCTGGACAAGTTCCTGTGGGACCTGCTCTGGGTGGACCTGCTCTGGCAGGGGGTTGGACTGGATGATCTCCAGAGGTCCCTTCCAACCCCATAGCATTCCGTGATTCTGTGGTTCTCTGTAACCCAGGAAACCCAGGAACTGGTTCCCACTCCAGGAACCAGTTTCATTCGAGCTGAACAACCAGCACAAGTTGTGATATTGATTAAATAATCAATATATTTTTTCTTCAGTTCGCTATTATTTTTTACTCTTCCTATTCTAACAGGACTGGGTTTCCACAGCTGCTAGCAGGAGGCTAAAATAAGAAATAATCATCTGGTTGACCTTCCCTCAAAAAAAAAGACGTAGCAACAAGAGTTACAGCGAGCCTCAAAGTTTGGGGAGTGTAAATGAGAGGCGTAGTGTTAAGGATAATCAGCATTTGGTGATTTAACGATCAGTAAATACCTTCTCTGCTTTAGGACGAGAGGAAATGGCCTCACGTTGCACCAGGGGAGGTTCAGGATGGATATTAGGAAAAATGTCTTCCCAGAAGGGGTTGTCAAGCATTGGAAGGGGCTGCCCAGGGCAGTGGTGGAGTCTCCATCCCTGGAGAGATTTCAAAGCCAGGCAGACATGGTGCTGAGGGACATGGGTCAGTGGTAGTTTTTGTCAGTGTTGGGTTAATGGTTGGACTCCATGATCTGGAACGTCCCTCCCAACCTCGACCATTCTATGAGTCTACGATTCTAAGGAACGCGACACAGGTTTTCACCCCATTCCAGCCCTGTAATTTAAAACAAGAAAGATAAAAGCTGCCTCCTATACAAGAATATATTTTGTCTCCTTTTAAAAGTATACCTTTTCAAAACTTAGTTATTTACGCTTCTTTTTGCTCCACCTCACCATCACCTAATCCTTGAGCCAGGTTTCCATAGTCGCTTTGCTTTCCCAGTTGCTGGAAGTTCGTTTCCAGCGCTGATCCCTACCTTTTCTCCCTTCATACCCCATCAACTCACAGGCTTCACGCTGATCTTCGAGTCAAAAAGAACTTCTTGGCACTTCCTGCCATCGCTTTAAAGCGATTAATAAAATCCTCCTCACATCATTGGCATTTTGGCTACTTTTCCTCATTCAACAGAATTTACAAATAAAAACGCCGAGTGAAGTCTCTCTCGCTCATCGGTCCATCATACGGACGCTGCCTTTATCGTGTCTCCTGCCCGTCTACAATTACACCGCTGTTATTTTGACACTCTTTAGAATTTATATTCTTATTTTTTTTCCCCAAGGTAACGAGTGCTTTGCGTTTCCATGAACTTCACTCTTCTCTCTCCCTCCTTCTTGTGGGAAGCTCCTCCAGGACCAGCTGATCTATTGGCTTCTGGACATCTTCCAAATAGCTTTCAACTATTTCTTTTCGCTTCTTCTCAATTACTCCTTGTCTTTCAGCACTGACACTTCCCATTCCAACGTTCCACTTCAGAGCTCTCTTCTCTTGCGCTACAACTCATTTCAGGTTTCTCACTGCACACTCTTCCGAACATCCTTCCCCTACCCAGACATTTCTCTCTATTTCCATTTTCAACACCAACTCTCCAGCCAATCTCTTTTTTTTAATCCCTCCCCTGAAACTTTGAACACTTTCCAGCCCAGCGGCTCCTCATTCTTTACCCACCTCTATTTCTTTGTCTTAGCCTGGTAACACAAAACTTGATCAGCCGTTCCTATAATCTCATTTTTTATGCCGTTCCGCAGCTCTTCACCATTCATTTCTTCTTTCACCAGAGACAAAATTCCACACACACACACCCCCAACTCCTTTGTTTTCTTTCCTCGATCTGGCTCTTCCCATCTGTGCTTATCGTAGATCTTCGTTCTTGACACTTTTTTGGTTGCTCTGAGCTTCAGTTAATGCCAGCTCTAACTTTAGCTCTGGAGGTGATTCTGTGCCAGAGGAAGCCTTCGACGGGCGTAGGAACATGCCCTGATTTACTGCAAACTCCCTCCGGAATTATCAATTCTCGGGCAATTCACTGAATCTTCAGAGGACAGGGACTACTCTGAGACTGAACTAGAGACCTGCTCACAAAAATAATCAGGAATTTCAGAGAAGAGTTAAAAAGGTAAGCACAAGCACGGCTAAAAAAATACATCTATTTTAATTAAAGCACGCCTGCAGGTTACGGCAGCGCTCGTATGGCTTTGAGGATTATTTCTGCATATTAGAAAGATTTTTTGAATATAAGAATACCCCTACCAGCTGTAATTTTATGACCGTACATAACTGGATTTTACTAAAAGTTCTGCTCTATGTTTCATTAAGTAGATTGTATATATTAATTTACATTACTGGTCTTCAGGTATACAGAAAATAGGTCGACAGAGGGACAAAAAGCATTTAGAAGATGAAAATAGGTTCACAGAGACAATACTTTTTACTGAAGGGGGAACAAATCCAGCCTCCTGTAAGAGTCCAACCCACAGTCTTGTCCTCATCACCTTTTTTCCACCCAAAATTCCTTTAACCGTGACCAGAAATCAGGTCACACGCGGCGCTGCGTACGCTCTCCCTCTCGGGAGCTTCTTGCCCCACCACACGTCACCGGGGATCCATCCACAACGGGATCCACAGGTAGATGCTCCCCTCTCTCCTACTTTGCAATTACTTGACAAATCTTGTATTTCTATAAATACGTATATTTATAGAAATCTTATATTTAATATAAGAGCCACTCGCTGAGCTACAGCCAGGGACACGGCACCAGACATGTCCCTGCTCCAGACATTGTCCCCACAGCCTGGTGACACACGGGCTCTTACATTCTCAACAACTTCATTTTTCTCCCCAAAATTAATAGGTAAGAATACAACTTAAAAAAAAAATAACAGAAAAGATGCTGTGAATAATACATTATAACAAAATCTCCTTTGAAAATTAGATCCTAATAGCCCCTTTTTCTTATTCATATCATCATTATACACGTACCTGAGAGGATAGAAAACACATTTTTTTCCCCCATTTTCGGCACACAAAACCCCATATGATTAATTTAGCATATAATTAACATATGTTTGTCAACTCCTTGTTTCACTGTAGGCCTCTAGCCCAGTATTTTCTGTACAGCTCCACAGATAGTGCCACCATTCATTATTCAAAGGTTTCTGCTGCAAACCAAAGATGTCCTGGTAAATAACAGCTTTGGACTCATTACAAGATGAGTCTTGTTTGAGTTTCTCCTTGTTACAGGTAACTCAGTGATTCGTTCTTAAAATATCTTTGCCCTTTGCGTGTTATCGGGAGGTTGCGCCGCGAAAAATCTTCGCTCCAAGCCACGGGGAGAAGAGGAAAAAGAAATTCATTGTAAATAATCAGCTGCTCCTGGGAGACAGAGACATTGCCGTGTGCCAAGTCAAATTAATCCCAGACACAAAGATGTGAATAAAGCTTTAAAAGGGAAGATAAAGCAGGGAAATTAAATAGATCACTCAGAGAAATAAAACTAACTTCATTCGGTACTGTATTTTACACGCCGGCCAATGTGTGCCTAAAATCCCAAGTTTCTGCAAAGGGAAAACCGCTCTTCCCACGAATGCTTGGAAGCCAAAAAGAAGAGAGCACTTTACAGAGAGCCCGGAGAACGCAGATGGGTTTTCTAAAGTCTTGTTTTAAGCAAATGCAGCAAGAGCAAAAATTCTGCGAAGAAAAGCCAACCAAATCTGGTTTTAAAAGATCTGAAAGAGAATCAGAACCAAAGTGAACTTCATTCATATTGAAATCAGCATTCGCTAGATAATGGATTTTAAAAGAACAACTTGTATTTAGCCCAGGGCAAGCTTCGAATTTGCAGTCTGGTCTCATCTCGCCCCTCAAACCTCTCCCTTTATCGCGTTTTTCATTTTGCCTCCTTTATATAAACGGTGCGTTTCTGAACACAAGACGTCAAACGCGGCTCCGACGCGACTTAATTAACTTCTGCAGGGGTGGGTCATTAGAAAACATTTATATATTGTTGCAAATTTACATAGCGCTGTACAAACACAGAAGGAAACAGATTTCCTACCTGGAAGCACTTAAAACATGAATAAAACCACCAATAACCCGGGGGGAATCAAGGGTGGCAGATGAAGAAACGACAGAGTGTTTTAGGGGCACAGAACGGCGTCACCGAAGACAAAATAATCAAGAAATTAAAGGAAATGAACTCAAAACAGAGAGCAGTTAATACACATGGGCACGTTGCTTTAGAGCTTACAAACAAGGAGCTTAATACAGCAAAGGACAGAAACTGTAATACAGTAAAGGACAGAAAAACATGTGTACATGGGAGAAAAGCACAGAAATCTATATCAAATATTTCCCTGAATATTAAAAGTAAGTTGTTGTTCAAGTCACTTCAGTTCCTACGTAAGGGACATTAGTACTTCGGCGACTGAAAAAGACATTCTCGCAATAATAAAGAGGTAAAAAATGAATCAAAACATACCTAAAATACAAAAAAATTATCACCCAGAATGATCTCTCACTGTTTTCCAAACTAGAACCTAACTTGTTTGAGAAAGAAAGGCAAAATTTGGGAATTAAAAGCAAACATAGAAGAGAATCATAGAATTGTCCAGGTTGGAAGGGACCTTTAAGACCATCGAGTCCAACCATCAACCTAATTCTGACAAAACCCATCACTAAACCATGTCTCTAAGCACCATGTCAACCCGTCTTTTGAATCCCTCCAGGGATGGTGCCTCAACCCCTTCCCTGGGCAGCCCATTCCAAGGCTTGATGACCCTTCCAGTGTAAACATTTTTCCTAATATCCAATCTGAACCTCCCCTGACGCAACTTGAGGCCATTTCCCCTTGTCCCATCTCCTGTTCCTCGGGAGAAGAGACCGACCCCCCCTGGCTACACCCTCCTTTCAGGGAGTTGGAGAGAGCCAGAAGGTCTCCCCTCAGCCTCCTTTTCTCCAGGCTCAACACCCCCAGCTCCCTCAGCCTCCTTTTCTCCAGGCTCAACACCCCCAGCTCCCTCAGCCGCTCCTCACCAGACTTGTGCTCCAGACCCCTCACCAGCTCCGTTGCCCTTCTCTGGACATGCTCCAGCCCCTCAAGGTCTTTTTTGTGGTGGGTCTGGACCCAGCCATTGAGGTGGGGCCTCACCAGTATCCAGTACAGGGGGACCATCGCCTCCCAAGTCCTACTCACCATGCTGTTCTTCATACAGGCCAAGATGCTGGTGGCCTTCTTGGCCACCTGGGCACACTGCTGGCTCCTGTTCAGCCCACAGTCAACCAACACCCCCAGGTCCTTTTCTGCCAGGCAGCTCCAGCCAGTCTTTCCCCAGCCTGGAGTGTCCATGGGGTTGGTGTGACCCAAGTGCAGGACCCAGCACCTGGCCTTGGTGAGCCTTAAGTGAGGTTCACCTATAGTCGGGGTTAAAGTCAGGGAAGATCTGCCTGAGACAGGACTGAAATCACACTGTACACTCGAATAAAGCAAAAGAGGATCCACTGGAATTGTTTGATATTCAACAAGCAGGCAAAAAAACCCAGAAATGACCGAAATCTGAATCAGTGATGGAAAAGCTTTCAGAAAAATCAAGGATTATAAAAACAAAGACTAAACCAACAGCTACCACCTAAATACATCCATCTGTCCATTCATAAACCCACCTTAGCAGCAGCGTATGAACCGAATATAAGTCCATGTGCAAGCAGGGATGATTAAAAAAATCATAGAATCACAGAATTGTCTAGGTTGGAAGGGACCTTTAAGATCATTGAGTCCAATCATCAACCTAACTCTGATAAAAAACCGTCACTAAATCATGTCACTAAGCACTATGTGAACCTGCTATAAATGTTCTGGCATCCCGTGATATCGATGTAAATGAGGGGTAATTAATGGGGTTAAACTGCTTCTCACCTTTAAAGAATATCCCAAAACCACGCCTGATTTTACCTCATTTATTTTTCCATCCTATCCTATTGCTTCTGCGAAATGGGATCACAAACGGTACCAAAAACCCATACACAAGGTCATCTTGAGACGGCAGCTGCTCCGCGCGTTGGGATTTTTATTACTATGAATATTTGGAAGTGTATCGGCACGTAGAGGAGCAAATACATCTTTCCAGACACTCTGAAAGGCAGCGGCGACAGTTCTTCGTTTTGGTTTTCATTCTCCGCTCCCACAAACGGGGAAATTTCTGGGCACGGCGCCAAATGATATTTAATTAAAAGCTACTCCCGCTTTCGATTCTTCGGTAACTTGGTTACCGGCTCTATTGACCATTTATGCACTGAAAGGAATTTAATAAAAAAAAAAACCAACCTGGGTTTCCATTGTGTTTACGGAACCGGTGACGGTATAATTTAGAGTGCAGTTTGCTTAAAAAAAAACCCCTCGAGATAGGTAAAACATAGAAAAAGCTGAGAGAAAAAGCCTCAATTCCATGGACTATTATGTACATTAATGTTCTACAAATGGTATTTATTTTAGTTTACCATTTCACAGAATCACAGAATGATCTGGGGTTGGAAGAGACCTCTGGAGATCATCCAGTCCAACCCCCTGCCAGAGCAGGGCCACCCAGAGCAGGTCCCACAGGAACGTGTCCAGGTGGGGTTTGAATGTCTCCAGAGAAGGAGACTCCACCACCTCTCTGGGCAGCCTCTGCCAGGGCTCTGCCACCCTCACAGGAAAGAAGTTCCTCCTCATGTTTAGATGGAACTTCTTATGTTCAAGTTTGTTCCCGTTTCTTCTTGTCCTGTCACTGGGCACCACTTAAAACGAGACCTGCCCCATCTTCTTGACACCCACCCAACACCTATTTATAGGTGTTGATCAGATTCCCCCTCAGCCTTCTCTTCTCCAGACTAAAAAGACTCAAGTCCCTCAGCCTTTCCTCAGCAGAGAGATGTTCCAGGCCCCTCATCATCTTTGTAGCCCTCTGCTGTCCCCTCTCCAGCAGTTCCCTGTCCTTCTGGAACTGGGGAGCCGAGAATCACAGAATTGATGCCCAGAGAGGTGGTGGAGTCTCCTTCTCTGGAGACATTCAAACCCCACCTGGACACATTCCTGTGCAACCTGCTTTTGGTGGACCTGCTCTGGCAGGGGGTTGGACTGGATGATCTCCAGAGGTCCCTTCCAACCCCAGATCATTCTGTGATTCTGTAGTGGAATTATCCTGCAGTGCTGATGACACACGCTGATACCATCACCCGGATGGGCTACACTCGTGCTCACACCAAGGCTAAATTCCAGCGATGCCTCCTCAGCACGTCCTAAATCCTGCCCCGAATCATCCAGTGTTTCATGGGCCTGAACCCAGATAAACTGTGAGAATAATCAGGGAAAAACTCCATCACTCACAACATTAAAAATTGTTTGAAGGAGTAAATCTTTGTTTATTCCTGTTACACACAACCCCACGAGACTTGGAGTTGGTGGAATGTTACAGCTTGCTTAGTCTGAATGATTTTAGTGAAAAAAGTATCACCACCATTTAGTGAAATGTTCTGTAAACTGCAGAGTAGGTACGTTATTTTTAACTACAGCCCGTGACTCAAATTTAGCGACATTTAATATCTTAATTTGGAAGTTAAGCCTCACTTGAGTTCTGTGGGTTACCAAAAAGAGCACAAATATTAGGAACTGAAATATATATCAGAAGTTTTCTTTTTCAACATTTCTACATCACAAGCTCTTTGTCTTAATTTCTTCTTAATGCCTCAGACACTTAGATAAGCTATATGAACTTGCAAAGTAATTAAGATTTTTTAGGGTGGTTTTTTTTTAGATTCAAGAGCCCAACTGCCCAACGCACAGCAACAACCCTTCTCTGGTTTCTCACCTTTTAAAGGAATTAAGCAGACGCAGCAAAAGCCTGAAGGTCGCTGTAAACCAGATAAGGGGTGACAAAATCCAAAGCAAAGTGATGGCGTAAGCTCCACTGGTGGACAGGACTTTACACTGGGACTCGGCTGGTACGTACGGTTATAAATGGTTTGCAGAAGGTGAGGAGCAAGAGGTGACAAGATTTGCTGACGACTGTATTCAGAGTGGTAAAGTTAAGGGCTTGATATCAAGAATTGGAAAAGGATTTTAATGAGATTTGAGTCACAGGGTAGCAAAATGGAAATGAAATTACAGAATCACAGAATCTTCCAGGTTGGAAGGGTCCTTAAAGATCATCTTGTCCAACCGTCACCCTAACTGACAAAAATAGACGCCCACACAACATACAAGGAGCATCACCATCACTAAACCATACCTCCCAGCACTACATCAACCCGTCTTTTGAACACCTCCAGGGATGGGGCCTCAACCCCCTCCCTGGGCAGCCCATTCCAATGGCTGATCACCCTTTCGGTGAAAAAATTCTTCCTAATATCCAGCCTGAACCTCCCCTGGCGTCACTTGAGGCCATTTCCTCTCGTCCTGTCGCCCGTGACTTGAGAGAAAAGAATTTATAAATTCAATATAAATAAATGTAAAGAGATGCAAACAAGGAAAAAACCTAGTATGCTGGGTGGACCATCTCCAGGCAGGGTCAGTATCATAGAAAGGTTTGGGTTGAAGGGACCTTAAAGATCACCCAGTCCCAGCCCTCTGCCCTGGGCAGGGACACCTCCCACCAGACCAGGTTGCTCCAAGCCCCCTCCAATGTGGCCTTGAACCCCTCCAGGCATGGGGCAGCCACAGCTTCTCTGGGCAACCTGGGCCAGGCTCTCACCACCCTCACACCAAAGAAGTCCTTCCCCACATCTCATCTCAATCTCACCTCTTCACCAAGAAAAACAACTTGCCAGGAGGCAGAAATACTGCCTCATACTTAGGCAACGCTTCTACTGATTAGATGATCAGCACGTTTTGCTTCTGGTATTTCGATTTCATCAGCTTTCCTGGATGCTGAAACATGTTGACCACAGCGTAAACACCTGCAGGGCTCCCTGTCTCTGTTTAGTGTGGCCTCCTTGACACACCATCTGTCCAACAGCCACGACACGTAGGTTGTACCTCATAATGGGAACGTAAGAGTTGGCTCATATGCAGAGGACACCCATGGAAATGGTGAGTTGGGAAGGTCTTGCCACGCTACGCAGCCCGACGTGGTCCTCAAACATCAGCCCCAGCAGACCCAGTGACTCACTTCACCCCACGGAATTACGTGCTGGTTTTCACATAGCTCCATTCCAGCGACCATCAGTGTGACAACCCCAAAAAATCAAGAGCTGTGAAGACTGAAGGGGCAACGCAGATCGCACGGGGAGAATTTCTGAAAATGCAGGTAGCCAAATCCATCAGTAAAAGTGTAGAAGACATGGACTTTCAACCATGACCTGGAGCAGAGGGATTAATGGAGGCAGCCTAAACAAGAAGGACATCAACCACAGAGGGATAATAGCAACTGATCCAAATGTTTTTCACCATCTGGAGTATTAGAGAGAAGAACAAGAAGATATGATTTGTATTTTTGCTGAAAATTTAGAAAAAAAAAAAGCTCATCTATCACAATGTCTGCTACTGTTATTGTCCCTTCCTTCACAGATGTTCGAATGGGCGATCAAAAAGGGTTTCACTTCTATCACTTTTTCCACTGCCATCAGTCATAGATAAAAAACAGCTCAAGAGAAACAAAATGCTGGAAGAGAAAGAACCGAAACACTCATCTTTACTCCAGGTTTTACAAAGCGGTCTCCACGTATCAGGAGAGCTCGTTAAGCACCATGATTTCTTCTTGCAACCAAACCTTTTTATTTCTCTCTGGAGCAGCTCCTCTGCGATTGAAGGCTTCCCTGAAGATGGCACTGTACGAGCGCCAGGAGATGCAACGAATAAAGACCATCTCAAAAGTAAAGGTGTTAATGGCAGAAAGTAATTCTGCAGGATTAACGACAACCTCAGATTTGCCAACAGCTCTAAGTTTTGCCTTCAAACTATCATTTAAAGACCTCTGCCCTCCCTTATCTGCCCCTGATTTTTATACCTGGAAGAATACCTTTGATGTTATACCAAGTCTGGTACAGAGCAAAAATGCTTATCTAGAGATAGCACAGGACCAAAAAACTCCATTTATTAATAAAAAAATAAAAAAGGGGGGACCAAACTTCTAAAACTCTACAAGCTACATGAAAACACATTTCAT
Organism: Arenaria interpres; assembly: GCA_013399435.1. Classification (NCBI taxonomy): domain Eukaryota; kingdom Metazoa; phylum Chordata; class Aves; order Charadriiformes; family Scolopacidae; genus Arenaria; species Arenaria interpres. The sequence goes on from VXAK01007285.1 coordinate 22,941, forward strand.
TGTTGCAGAGTAAGCAAGCAAGTAGGATCTACCCAATTCATAGAATCATAGAACAGTTGGGGTTGGAAGGGACCTTAAAGACCACCTAGTTCCAACCCCCTACCATGGGGAGGGACACCTCCCACTAGACCAGGTAGCTCAAAGCCCCATCCATTCCATTTAATTATAAAGATATAAATAATTTCTTCCATTTCATATTTCTATTTGGTATTATTTTCAAGAATTTCCAGGAAAGATAAAAGGATGGTGGAACTCCCCAACCTTCACAGTCTTCAGTAGATGTATTTAAATCTACTCTTTAACAGAACAATAAAGCAAACAATTCTTGCCAACTTAGAAATCTAGAAGCATAGAATGGTTTGGGTGGGAAGGGACCTTTAAAAGCTATCAAGTCCAAGCCCCCTGCCAACCTCCCACCAGAACAGGTTGCTCCAAGCCCCCTCCAACCTGGTCTTGAACCCCTCCAGGGATGGGGCAGCCACAGCTCCTCTGGGCAACCTGGGCCAGAGTCTCACCAAACTTCTCTAGATCTTTTGTGCAATCACAGCCTGTCAGCTTCCTAATTCTAAAAAGCAAGTTTCAAAACATGAAAAATGTATTTCCTCATCTCTTGAAGCTCCGTATGTACCCGAACAGCCAGTGAGACACACTTGAACAAACCGTGTGAGGCAGAATCTTTATGCAAACCTTAAAATATCTTGAGCTACTCAAAAGAGCAATTGAAAGAATATTACACATCTCATTTCTTTTGACTACCAAATTTCTAATATTTTAATTGCTTAGAAATAAAATCACGGAAGACAGAATGGTTGAGGTTGAAAGGGACCTTTGGAGATCACCTGGTCCAATCCCAGTCTTAACAGTAAACTAATAAAATATTAGAAATATACTTTGTCAGCTTTGAGCAAAAGAAGGGGATGGGAGAGGAGGCAGCCCAGGGCTTCCACCATTAAAAAAAGCCCTACTCTTAAGAAAACAAGCAAAAAATCCCCAAAACCCACAACTCTTGCCTTTATTTGGTGTGTAATTATTGCTACGTAGGAAATTAAATCAACTTTGAAGTTATAAACCTTTGTTTCTTTACTATTCAGAGGAAAAGGAGACTGTATTTTTACTGCAGATAATCAATATGCTGCATATTTTTTGTTCTTTTTCAAAAAATCTACCTCTCTAGGAGTGAGAAGTTCCACCTAAACATGAGGAGGAACTTCTTCACTTGGAGGGTGGCAGAGCCCTGGAAGAGGCTGCCCAGAGAGGTGGTGGAGTCTCCTTCTCTGGAGACATTCAAACCCCACCTGGACACGTTCCTGTGGGACCTGCTCTGGGTGGACCTGCTCTGGCAGAGGGTTGGACCAGATGATCTCCAGAGGTCCCTTCCAACCCCACATCATTCTGTGAGTGAGCCATAAATATTAGTGAAAACCAGTTTTTGCAAAGGAGGATTCTGTCTGTTTGGTGCAACTGGTGCTAGGTGAGGCTGTGTAGTGATCCCTACATCCCTCTTCCCAAGGAAAGCTGGTTGAGCCATCGCGCTAATGGCTTGGATGGGACCTTCTGGTTCCTATCAAAAACCACCATTTTGGTTTTGTAAATTGAAAAAGGGAAAAGGGCAGATCTCACACAGCATCGAATTCCCTGAACGAGCCCTGAGTAAGAGCCACATCTCTACAAAAAAAATGTGACAGGATGTAGATTTTGCAATGTGTTGGTATTTCTTAAAGATATTTCTAAGAACTCGTGGTGGTGGCCTCATCCAAAAGCTTTCTGCATGAGACTTTGCAGAAGCTGCCGGCACTTAGATTCAAGTTTTTGTTGCTGTCAAGGTTGTTATGAGAGGGAGTTTGCTTCTAAATGGAGGAGATATAAGATCTAATATGCTCTCTATAAAAGAATGATCAGTAATAAACACTTTGATTGATTGTCTGGAGAAGAGAAGGCTTCAGGGAGAATTTAGAGCAGCCTTTCAGTCCCTAAAGGGGGCTACAGGAGAGATGGGAAGGACTCTTGATGAGGGAGGGGAGCCCTAGGAGGAGGGGGAAGGGTTGGACACTGAAAGAGGGGAGATGGAGATGAGATGTGGGGAAGAACTTCTTTGCGTGAGGGTGGTGAGAGCCTGGCCCAGGTTGCCCCGAGAAGCTGTGGCTGCCCCATTCCTGGAGGGGTTCAAGGCCAGGTTGGATGTGGCTTGGAGCAACCTGGTCTGGTGGGAGGTGTCCCTGCCCAGGGCAGGGGGTTGGAACTGGATGGTCTTTAAGGTCCCTTCCAACTCGAACCATTCTGTTCTATGATACATGAACCTCTCCATAGAATATTTCGCTTAGTTTCACAAGAGCATACACCATTCTGGTTTCATCCATGTTCTGTCAAAGCCACCACAACCTGGATGAATTTATTCTGCTTTCTTCTTTATGGTATTCTATCCATCTAACAGCAGCACGTGCTTATTTACAGCGTGTTTTCAAAACCAAAGGCCTAAAAAGAAGGACAAATAACCTAAAAAACAACCCCAAATTTTGCTTTCTGCCCTCAATTTTCATCTTAAAAGCTAAGTAAAAAATTGTATCATCGTTACACCTGATCACAGCTGTATATTTGAAAGCTCTTTTTAAAAAGTATCTGTTTCTTCTTATCCAGGAGAAAGTTTTTTAAACGCACAAGAGTAATCCTACATCCCCAACCACATTTACTGGAGGGCATTCACACAGATGCTTTGCTCTACCTTCAGTGAACAGAAATTATCAGGAAAAACCGAAACAGAAAACCAAGACCAGACAGAAAACGTCTTTCAAGACACTACTATAAACAGAAGAAAAAAAAAAGAAAATAATTTGATAGGAAAAATGCAAATTTCTCGCTGGCCTATTTGGACAGACAATCAAAAAGCAAACACAGATGTACTTGGCACCCTGAGCAGAAATAAATCCAGGAATCCCAGGAGCTCACAGATTTCACCTCTCAAAAAAATGTAACCAGCCCTTACTATTTTATTTTTTTTTTTAAATTACCTCTTTATGGTTTGTGAAGGTAAAAAAAGCTTTGAGCCACATTTTTACACAATCAGCGCTAAGAAAACCAGCGCTGAGATTTTTTTTTAATTTTTTTTTTTTAAAAATCTGCAGGCTTCCTCCTACTCAATTAGTTTCTGTTTGCAACCAGTATGAAATGTGCTTTTATTCTCCTTGAAAATATAACAAACTACCCTTGAAATGGCAAAAGATGATGTATCAAGGATATTGCTAGTGAAATGAACAGCAGCAAGAATATCTGTCAAGCACGAAATACTGCGTCCAGTTGGAGCACTGGGACCAGTTCTGGGCTCCCCAGTTCCAGAAGGACAGGGAACTGCTGGAGAGGGCACAGCAGAGGCTACAAAGGTGATGAGGGGCCTGGAGCATCTCTCTGNTAGGACTAGAGGAAATGGCCTCAAGTGACGCCAGGGGAGGTTCAGGCTGGATATTAGGAAAAATTTTTTCACCGAGAGGGTGATCAGCCATTGGAATGGGCTGCCCAGGGAGGGGGTTGAGGTACCATCCCTGGAGGTGTTCAGAAGACGGGTTGATGTGGTGCTGGGAGATATGGTTTAGTGATGGGGTTGCTTTTTGTTTGTTGTGTGGGGGTTTATTTTTTGTCAAATTTAGGTTGACGGTTGGACAAGATGATCTTGAAGGTCCCTTCCAACCTAGAAGATGCTGTGTGATTCTGTGGATGTTCTCCAGAGGTCCCTTCCAACTCCGTATCATTCTGCGAGACTGGCCTACAGTATGTTTTCACCATTTCACACTTGTAATTACGTGATTCACTTGCTTACATGAATTTCATGCAATTAGAATGCGTGGCATAACACAATTCCACATTTTGGCTTCAATTCAATATTCTACTCCAAGCACACGCTTACGTTGATTCAGATTTTTTTTACAGTAACATTTTTGTCAAATTTGTCTGCCCAAAATTCCATAAATTGGTTAAAACCTTTAAAACCTTTACTTCAGTAGCAAACAACTGTTGGGCTTATACTCAAATGTCACTGAATGCTCTAGACAACACCTTAGGGGGTTTTGTTATTATTATTATGATGATGAATAGGGTTTTATTATTATTATTATTATTTCAGTGATGGTGCCAATCCAGTAAACAAGAGGAGAACATCATCTATACGGACTCTACACCAGGGCACGTATTTTTTCCAGAATCCGGCTGGACAACATGTTCCCTCATCAGGTTTTTTTATTCAAAAAAACCCAAGCAAAACGGTATTACAGTTATATTTTTAAATAAACGAAACAGCTCTAAACTGGCATCTTCAAGATCTTCGACACTGCACTGACTACAGACTCGAGTACCGAGCTTTTAAGATAATTATTTACATCTTCTAAAACAACATCTAAAGGAATGACCCAGTTGAGGCGAGTTTCACCGCCGGCCACAAAGTCCCAAAAATATATAATATTTAATGTTTGAGGCAACAGCCATTTTTTAATAAACTATCAGAAATAATCCCCTGGGATCTAAAAGCTGCTGTGAAACCTACTTTTTGTTCATGTTTTGCAGCAGTTCCTTGAAATATGGGCAAAGCACTTTATTTTTAAAGGAAAATTTACATGTTACTGGTAAAGAATAAGATGTAAAAGTTTCTCATCTACATATATTCTCAAATATACCGTGGCTTTATGATAAAGCAGGCAAGGCAATGAGAGGGCTCCACAGCTGGAGCTCCGGAGTGGACATAAAGAATAAGCCTCATCTCCATAACACTCACGAGAAACATCCTAGCCATGGACTTGTTTATTTATAAGTGTATTTATATTATATATTTCCCGAAGGCATTCAAAGAGCAGCACGCACTCGCTTGCCCAGATCATATAGAGGGATTTCTTTGCTGTTAGCACATATTTGTCAGATTAGCAGCACATCTTTTATTACTCTGCAGCTGCCGTTTGGACTCCTCTCCTGAGGAACCTTACGTTTCCCTTCTCCCTCCCTCTTTCTGGGCCAAACAGGCAGGACCGGCTGATAAAAGGCCTTTTATCTGTAGGAAGCCGAACAAGTCAACTACTGTGTACGTAGGGTCTTACACTGAATAATCATTTATGGTAGATTTGACTTAAACATTCTCTCTCTGTGGGTTTCTTTTTTTTTCAGCTGTCAACACATTCTGGTTTGTACGGGTCTGAAAGCACAACTTCCAAGGCCGCAAAGGGGAAGAACGGCATATAGTTTTTAAAAATAGTTAAGAACACGTCTACTGTACCCTTTAAAAGTAATCCTCGGTCTAAGACAAACAGCTCTAGTAGCCAAGAAGGTCTGCCCAAGTTTACCTTACATCCATCTAATAAACTACTAAGTGTCAAGCGTAAAATCTGCATCACTGGGGTCAGGGTCTGCTCTAGAACGGGAACGATGAGAGGCTGCTCCTGGAAAAATAGGTTCAAACATACAAATTTATGGATTTTAACTATTGCACAGTGAGTTAAATGAGCTTTTCTTTAAATGAGCTTTTCTTCTTATTTTTTTTTTTAAACCAGCAGATACTTTATCCTCAGGAAAATGAAGGTAGCATGAGCTGAGAAATACAAAAAGAGTAATTTCTCAGAAATATCACTACTTAATAGTCACACACACAGAGTCCAAAAACACTAGTTACTGTGCAGAAGGTGCAATCAAATATTTAAGTCCACAGAATAAAGGAATAACAACTCTTGTAAATTACCTTTGTCTACCGAACATTTATAAACCCGCTGAACTAGCTGAATTTCAGAAGAATTAATCGGCTGAAATAACTAGCTGAACATCAGGATAAAACAAAGGATGAAGCTCTACATACCTTTATTTCTGCGTGGATTATTTTTGTTAAACAAACATTTTCGTTTTAATTACACTCTCCAGAGTATCATTCTCAGGCAATTCAGCGACTGCTGGTTTTCCCTAAATTACAGCCTTTTGATTGTAACAGGGAACGTGCTCATTAGGTAAAGAAACAGTGTTATGTTGGAATATAAAAGACTCTTTTTTCAATTGATGGCTCCAGAATAAATGCAGGGCTGAGAAAGTGCATAAATGAAAATAGAAGACAAAAGAAAGGTGAAAGACAAATGGTTTTCGACTTGTCTACAGCGTGCTAGAAAAGATGAGGAAGGGATGAAGGTGAATATAAGAAGTTCTACCTAAACATGAGGAGGAACTTCTTCACTTGGAGGGGGGCAGAGCCCTGGAAGAGGCTGCCCAGAGAGGTGGTGGAGTCTCCTTCTCTGGAGACATCCAAACCCCACCTGGACACGTTCCTGTGCAACCTGCTCTGGGTGGACCTGTTCTGGCAGAGGGTTGGACTGGATGATCTCCAGAGGTCCCTTCCAACCCCAGATCATTCTGTGATGCTCATCCACCAAACGTTTGCCTTTTTACCTAGAAGCTTTGGGGATAAATAAGCCCAACCTGCATTTACGAGCTTATGGCCAACCCGTAGATCTCTGCACGGAAATCCCCAGCGGCGGTTTGCGAACCAGGACGCTTTTCCCACCCCTGAGGAAATGATCCCAGCGTGACAGCCGAGAACAAGGGCAGGAAGAGAACAAAGCGGGGAAAGGAAGGCACAGCCATCGCCAGGGGACTGTGACAAAGGAAGGGAGGTGAACGGCCAAAGAGGTGGCTCAGGCAGGACCTGGGCGAGCAAAGAACCGTGAGAATGAAGACACGTTTTTCACGAGGACTGCTGAACGCTGGAAAGGCCCCACAGAGGTTTGGGAATCTCCACACTTCAAGGTTTTCCAAATGTAAAGGGATGAGGCAACATCACCGAACCGCAAAGCTAGCCCACCTTTGGACCAGGTTGGATGAGATAACCTCCAGGAATCTCCTCCATGCAAAATTATCCTGATTTTAAAACTGAGAGTAGAACAGAGCTCCGTCACTCAGCAAAGGTCCCAGGAAAGGAAGAGCCATGACTGTGGCTGAAAAAGGGATGGGTGGTGAGAGCCTGGCCCAGGTTGGCCAGAGAAGCTGTGGCTGCCCCATCCCTGGAGGGGTTCAAGGCCAGGTTGGAGGGGGCTTGGAGCAACCTGCTCTGGTGGGAGGTGTCCCTGCCCAGGGCAGGGGGGTTGGAACTGGATGACCTTTAAGGTCCCTTCCAACCCAAACCATTCTGTGACTCTATGACTTTTGGCAGTGCTGCCACCTTCATTCCTGACCTATGAACCTTTAAATCCACCGCCACCTGATCTCCATCCCAATTTTTGCTCAAGAGCGTTCTCACTACACACCTGACCCAGACACCTTATTCCAACACATTTTCTGCTTCGCTGTCCCTCGTCTTTCCCCACTTCAGCCACCTCCTCTTCCTACCGAACCCCAGAAACGTTGCACGGATAATCCTGCTGCCCATCCCCTTGGATGCAAGAACTGGTTTTTGATCAAGGGAAGGAAAAGTATGAGAACTTGGATGAAATGGCCATTAAAATACAGTTGGAATAATCTTCCCCCCCCCCAAGAAGAACACCAAAAATATGAATAGGATGTGGGCTCTGTTACTGTAATCTGTATGCCTTGCTTAGTGGTAATTTGTCACATATTCTAAAATATTGCCAAGTGTATCCCACTCCCTTCTTCCAAGTCGTTCCTAAAAGAACATTTAAAAGTCCTTCATTTAAAAGAAAAAGGTAAACACTCTTTATATTAGGGAGGAGACAAAGCCAGACTTAAATAACTCCAAGATGAATATGCGACGTGGATGAGGGATACCGGTACGGAAAAACAGGAGATAAAGAAGAGCTTTCCTCTTGTAAATCCAGGACAAGATACGTGAAAAAGGAACACAAATAGAGGTGGAAAAGACCAGGTAAGGTATGACTGGTATGGGCTGGTGACTCAGTGCTGGTGCTGCTACTACTTTGGAGGCCCAAAGTTTCCACTTGGTTTATTTTTGAAAGCCCTGAGTTGTGACCAGCCTGCCCTCTTAAATCCCGGGAAAGAGAAAAGCAGATATTGGGAAGGATGACGGTTTGGATTGAACGTGTCAGGAAAAAGCTGAAATGTTGACGCAGTTAGACAAAAAAAAAAAACCACCACCCAAATACACACAACCTCCTGTAGAGAAACCAGCGGTGTCGCAGAAACAGCTCACAGATAACTCCGCAGACTGAAAAATACACTGCCCGGTTCACGAAAACCGAAAGACCGAGTAAAAACCAACAGTTTTTAAGAATAAAGTTCTTCATCTGAAAGCAGAGCCGCTTACACGTATCAAAATTCCAGGCAGTGGATGCTTGGGAGCACGGTAATTGGAAAGAAAAATAACAGCTAAAAGCAGGCGAAGAGAAATTCGCTTGCATCAGTTCAGCAAAAAAAATGTAGTTTCTTTATGAAGGGCTTTCTTTGTAGAAATAGCGTAATTCTAAGCTGAGCAACGCCTTTATAAGGAACTAGATGTTTTCACTGAAAATAGAAGCTGACAGTCCACCTCTGTTCTTAGAGAAATATTATTTTAACCTAAAGAATTCCCTCAAAGCTGTAGCACATAGCTTAGCATTTTTAAAAGGCTGCCTTTTAAAATCCTTTTTAAATGGACAACTATTTCAGTGTAAGGCATTTTACTTTTGCTCTAAGAGAAGAGAACAGTCCGCGAGACAAGACCTAAATCAGATACCTGACTTTTTATCCCCCCCGCTTTAAGCGCTGACATGTGTTTCTTGGAGAAGAAAAAGTACGACGACGACTGAATGCAAAATCTACATAAGAGAAGGTCACCAATAATATTGTTTGCAATGTCACACAGAGACCCATAGTCTTTGTTCCATGCAAAGTATATTATATTAAATGTTAAACGGACATTTAATATAGAGAATTCTAAAGAGCTTCTTGTTTTGCGGTAAAAAGGGAAACGTGCAGTAAGAGGTCGAACTGTGACAAGTGCAGAATAGTATCAATAATCCCATTATAACACCTGATTTGTCAAACTTGTCTCTACAAGTTATTCTAAAATCCACAATAGTCTTCTTAACCATTTATGAAACGGAGCAGATCACGTCTTTGTAGCGTTCACGGCCACTGATTCTCCATGCTTTGTCGGAAAGAATGGCATGAATAGCCACTAAGTCCTTCCACTTCATTTTCTTCAACCTCTTATTGATATCCCGGTGGTTTGAATGGTGTCCCACTATAGGAAAATATAATACAAAGGTAGTATCAAGCAGGTGTTTTCTTTCTGGAAGCCGTAAGTTCTGTTGCTGTATTATCCAGCGTCGTGGCTTAAGGGACCACGGTCATCAATATGTATGATGTCCCCATCGGGCAGCGGCCGGGAAGCGGGTACGGATCCTCTCCCCAAAAACACAACCTCTGTCCAGCTGAGATTTAAGCCAAAGCAACAAAAGAGTTCACACTCCAGGTGTATCTGAAATCACGTGCGTACACACATTCCACAACAAACAGGAGATTTTCTTAGGAAAGTGGCAAGGAATAAAGACACTTATTATAGTGATTACTCACAAATAAATACATATTTCTCATAATCCACGTTGGAAAACAGGTTTTCCTCTTAAGTTTTGTACCTTAACTGAATGAATCCAAAGCTTTTTAGAGATCACCATGGATTACCCAGGAGAAATATCATAAACTAAATGGTGATATGGAATAAAGAAAACTTCTTTTGTCTCTTTCAAATATCTCCTCAGCTTTTTTCCTGGTAGAAAATTTTCTTCCAGAAAAAAGCTTTGGGTGCTACTACTAATTGCAGGACACCTCTAGAAAGTAAAACATGAAAAACTTCTTAAATTATAAGGTTATTTTTGGAACAGAAAATGAAAGCAGACAGCAAGGCAATTATTTAGACTTTCATTTAGACAAAGGTTATTAAATTCTTGGTCTGGAAGGTGGAGATGCTCCATAGATGACTGATTTTAACCTGATTAAAGTTGTGTAAGCAGAGGAAGCCTCAAAGACATGTAACAATTCCCTCTAGCTCTTTAAAAGAAATTAATCCCTCCAAAACAGGAAAAACGAGCAAAACTAACAACAAGCAAATATTTAGACAGACCGGGACAAATAAATTCCTCAGAAAACTAAAAAAAAAAAAAAGAATAAAATTGTGTAGAAGGCTTTAAGAAAAAATATGCACGAACTGGAAAAAGAGGAGGTTGAATTTCTCAGCAGCCTCTAACCGGGGAGGGGGAAATTCTGTTGGTTGATGGAATGATGGACACCACAGCGGAATTAGCAGTAATACACGCCCTACGTCAGGTGCAGAGATTAAATTTATAAATGGACTTTAAAAAAACCAACCACGATCAATATTCTGTATTTGGAAAGCAGCGGTTTGCTTCTGTTCCTAACACAAACGTATTTGTACCCTGGAGAACACGAGACGTCAATGAGGAAAAAGACTTTCTAAGCAACTCACCCATAAACCTCACAACTTAAAAGAGAAAACTTTTGACCCACTGGTGTTCATTTTTACAACTGCTGGAATATCAGAAGGTAAATGTACGTGGAGATGCTCCTCCGTATAGAAGAAAACACCATGTTATAAACGATTGGACCAACCGGATTCTGCTTTTTGCAAAAATAAAGCAGGTAATATTTTAACGAGAATGACTCTTGAACACTTCCCACCGTTTCTTCCACTCGATTCATAGGGCCGTGTGTCACAGCGAATGGAGTCACAGGTCGGTACGTGACGACTGCCAATCTATTACGCATTAATGAGGTAGACGCGACACATTTTCACAAAGCATTTGTCTTAGTCCCTAATGAAATTTTCGTTTTAAACCAACATTAGATACCAGTAACTGAGACTCCAAAACACAATCTTCAAAAGAGTCGTTGATCTAAGCCATGTTCATGTTCTATAGCCAATGCCTATAAATACTTAAAGGGTGGGTGTTAGGAGGATGGGGCCGGTCTCTTTTCAGTGGTGCCCAGTGACGGGACAAGAGGAAATGGGCACAAACTTGAGTATAAGAAGTTCCACCTAAACATGAGGAGGAACTTCTTCACTTTGAGGGTGGCAGAGCCCAGGAAGAGGCTGCCCAGAGTGGAGTGCTCAGTGGTGGAGTCTCCATTTCTGAAGATATTCAAACCCCACCAGGACATGTTCCTGTGCAACTTGCTCCAGGTGGACGTGCTCTGGTAGGGGGTTGGACTAGATGATCTCCAGAGGTCCCTTCCAACCCCATATAATTCTGGGATTCAGTTGCGTTTTCAAAGCTCAAGGCCCTCTTAGTATTCTGGGTTTTCATCAACTAAGGACAAGCAAAATCAGCAACAGAGTAAATAACCAAGAGGACAAAACAGTCAGCAAAAAGAGTTTGAGTCACTTGGAAAATTAGGGAAGTTCAAACAAAACATTTTCCTCAGGCTTGCATCGAGCACAGATGTAGGAAAGTGCTTCAGGACAAGAAGAAATGGCCTCAAATTGCACCAGGGGAGGTTTAGGATGGATACTGGGAAAAATTTCTTCACTGAAAAGGTTGTCAAGCCTTGGAAGAGGCTGCCCAGGGCAGTGGTGGAGTCACAATCCCTGGAGGGATTTCAAAGCTGGGCAGACATAGTGCTGAGGAACATGGGTTAGTGGTGGGTTTGTCAGTGTTGGGTTGATGGTCAATGATCTGGAAGGTCCCTTCAAACCTAGAACATTCTATGATTCTATGGTTCTAGGAGTAACAGACCTGCTGGAGCTGGGAGGTGGAGAACGAGAACTGTCACAAGTTGTCCTGTGTTTCAAGTGCTGGTGGTGACACGGATGCCAACCAGAGACATCACCTCCCAGAAAGCACCACTTTGCCTTTGTGAAGGCTCTTCATCCTCTCTAGTTCCTTTTGCGTTTGGATCCAGAGGTTTCTTGGATACAGCTTTTCCCCCTCCCCCAAGTAGCTTGTGCCAACAAGGCTTAAAGGAGTAACATCCAAAAATAAAGTCACACGTGGGTGACTGACTTTTCCTATAGAAATTCCTACAAGGGGAGCAACCTGGTCTGGTGGGAGGTGTCCCTGCCCATGGCAGGGGGTGGGAACTTGATGATCTTTAAGGTCCCTCCAACTCTAACCATTTTATTTCAGTAGCTGTTATCCCTGTACAGGTAAGAAATGAACTCTCCTAAATCAAAGATGCGCTGTATTCACACACACGGGAAAGAGCTGAAGCTGGATAAAAGCCCTGCAGAACATCTCCCTCTGGGCTCCGATGGCGAGACCACAGCTCTGGCTTGGGAGGAGAACATTCCCCAGTGCTGTTGGGTTTCATATTCAGTTAAAAAAAAACATTGAAATGTTATTAAAAGGCAATACTACTGATAAAACACAATGAAGCTACCTCAGTCCTCCTGACGTGCTTCTGAGTAACGCAGACGGAGCATCTCAACCCTCCAGGATGACTCCAGAGAAGCTGTGGCTGCCCCATCCCTGGAGGGGTTCAAGGCCAGGTTGGATGGGGCTTGGAGCAACCTGCTCTGGTGGGAGGTGTCCCTGCCCAGGGCAGGGGGTTGAAACTAGATGGTCTTTAAGGTCCCTTCCAACCCAAACCATTCCATGATTCTATGATTCTATGACTTCACACAGGCAGCGTGAGCCAGGCTTTCTAAAGAGCTCAGTGAAGACACTGACAATCACAAGAGAAGGATTATATGCAGAAAATTCAGAAATTTCTAGTTGGTTTTGCTGGCTTTTTGGCTTTTTGGGTTGTTTATTTTTAAGAATTTTTTTGTCTGTCTTTTAAAACAGCAAGGAAAAAGCTAACACCTGCAGACAGGCAGCGAGCTCGTTTACGGGAAAAGATTTCACTCTGATTTTTTTCTTGATGTTTCCTACAGAAAGTCTGAAAATACAATAAATACACAGACGGATTTCAAAGCAAATTTTCTGCCTTCCAAATTAAACCGCTATCAAGTACATCCAGATATAGCCACCATTCATCTCGCTGCCCAGTACGGAAATTTCTACATAGGCTACTCATTTACTACAAGCGGAAGTTTCTCTGCAGAGAAACCGCGGAACGAGAGCCAAGTTTCTTCAAAAGATAAGCCTGAGAAAAAAAACAAAACGCAAACTAGTTTCTCTGTGTGTGCTAATTACCAACTGAACCCCTCCTCACACGTTCTGGACTACAGAAGCCAAAGCTTTTAATTCCCTAAAAGGTAAAGTATGCCTAAGTCTTAAAAATCCATCTTCACCCTCCCCAAAAGCTGATTTTATACGTATTTTTTAAATGACTGCTTGATTACAGAAGTCATCAATTTCAGCCATAAAGCAGCAACAAGACGAATGACCGAAATATTACAGAAATACTCTGGAGAGAGATTTACCGCAGCAGTAAATCTAATATCATCCTCAAAGGAAGAAAGAAATCATTTAAGTTCACCGGTGAACAGAACAGGCTACTGAGCAGCCAAACCCACGGCTGCTGCTTGTTTGTCCCCAAGTCAGGGGACCCACCCTTAAAGTCTACAATCTCTTCCTGCTCCTGCTTAAGGCCACAATAACTTTCTGTATCCTTTGGGCTGCAAAAAAAAAAACCAAAAACCACTCCGTTCTGTCCAGACGACAGGTTATGAACTAAGTCGCTTGTTGGATTTTCAAGGCAGGTACCTCCAAGTTTATTTTCCTGACGCCCCAGGGGTTTGTTTGCTGCTGAGTCAGAGGGAACACTTCGTTTCACCCTGAATTTTTACTTTTTCTTTTAATTTTTAATTCCAAACCTGGCGTTAAGGTTGCGTTTTGCCAAGCTGCGGGTGGTATTGCCACGTGGGATTTCGGATACAAGGCGGGCGACTTCACGTCCGATGCTGAAATGAGCTCTGGAGCTGCACGGACACTGCTGTTCCCAGAGGGGGTCACAGAATCACGGAATGCTATGGGGTTGGAAGGGACCTCTGGAGATCATCCAGTCCAACCCCCTGCCAGAGCAGGGCCACCCAGAGGAGGTCCCACAGGAACGTGTCCAGGCAGGTTTTGAATGTCTCCAGAGAAGGAGACTCCACCACCTCTCTGGGCAGCCTCTTCCAGGGCTCTGCCACCNACTGGGGAGCCCAGAACTGGTCCCAGTGCTCCAGATGGGGCCTCCCCAGGGCAGAGCAGAGGGGCAGGATGACCTCCCTCCACCTGCTGCTCACACTCTTCCTGATGCCCCCCAGGATGCCATTGGCCTTCTTGGCCACCAGGGCCCCTTGCTGGCTCATGGGCATCCTGTTGTCCACCAGGACTCCCGGGTCTTTCTCCTCAGAGCTGCCCTCCAGCAGGTCAGCCCCCAAACTGTACTGGTGCCATCTCTGGCATCTGGTCTGCCATCCTCCTGCCCTTACAGTCAATACAGCAACGTTGCAATAAAGCAATATCTTTTCAAGAGAGATGTACTTTACCCAGGACCTTACTTTTCCTTCTTGAAAGATTCTACTTTTATTACAAGCGGAGGAATTTCATTTTCAAGTTGCTGTGATCTACGCTAAAGGTCACCGTACCCTCCCAATGTGCCACCACAGGTACTTCACAAATAAATCATTGTACGGAGCTCCTCCTCTAGAAACCTCTAAAATTTTACAAAGCAAAAGAAGAAAATTTATTGGAATTATATCACTGAAGCAAAAGTTGCATTAAGTGCCAAAGGCTTCTGTTTAAAAAAATAATTGAAAAATAAATAAATAGTAAAAAAAACCCAGGGATCTATTTCCCCTTCTATCAAAAAGACCCATATTATGTTGACTAAAATTTACTCCATTTCTCTAATTCCTCGTTAGGAAAACACTATCACCTTTCCAGGCTTCACAGTACAAGGATAAATCAGGTAACATTTGCAAAGCGTTGGACTACGTGGTAAAAAATAGCAAAGAAGAAAAAAAAAACATTAACCACAGCACAAGTTAGTAAGACACGGGGGGAAAATCTCTGATTTTCACCCTTAAGAGTTCTAATCCATTGAAAAATTGTTTTAAAAGTCACTATATCTTAAGTAAAGCAGCCCAGCGTCCTTGTCAGAAGGTGGTAAATGAAACAGCTTCTATCTTCTGATTTTTCAACAATGGAAAATGGATACAGTAAGGAGAAAAAAATCAATCATGCAAGTGTTTGGGCCCCACAGCCCATAAATATTGTTTAGATATATAAAATAAATTATATGTTTACTTATTGTATATGTGCTTTGTATATAAAGTATAAGTCAGAGTGTGTGTGTGTGAAGTATATACACTCACACAAATATATACGCAAAAAATGCTACTGGAATATTGCAATTTTCTCAAAAATGAGCTTTCTGCTTCGGCATCCACTTCATCTTATTTTCAGGCCCCTCTCTTGATTATTGTCACTGATACAAGCCCCGCCAAAGGACGCGCTTGCACTTCACTCCGAGCTGCCAACAGGAACGTGAGGGTATAAACCATTCTACCTTTTCGTTTTTCCATATTTTAAAATGTTTTAACTGGATCGAGTTTCCCAGACGGAGCAATCCGCACCCAGTGATGCAGATCCCAGGTAAGATACCTGTTCGTACCGAGCACAGGCATCTCCTCGATGTTAATTTGACCTCCAGAAATAACGAGACAGGAACAAAAATCCTAATAATTAGCACCTTTTCCTTTTTTAAACCTGAACAGACACTTCTACTAGCACCTCAGCTCATATTGAAAGCTCTCACGTCACCCACAGAATGGACTTTGCTACCTTTTTTTCTACATTATCAATGAGGCACCGCAATTAACAACTAATTAGCATGCCCTGTAAGGAGTAGCAGGTTTCACAGCTCAAGCTCTTGGAGGTTACTTGCACGTTGATGACCCAGAGTCACGTTTTACCCTGAAACGACGACAGCTAAATATCGAGGCACACCAAAGTGTGACAAAACGCGACAAGGAAGGTCATTTGTGTGTTCCCAGCACGACTGCTGTTGAGTTAAGTGTTAAATAATGTTTAAAAGTATAGCAGGGACGTAATTATGACCCCCAAAAATACCACCTTACCTATTTAACACGTTAAGTAAAACAGTTTTTTACTACGTAGCGGCAAAAACACGCATTTACCAAGTTCTGGTTCCACCTAACAAAAGAATATTCTCAGACACTGATTTCAGCTGGCTTATTAATTGAGGAGAATAGTTAATAGTAACAATAAATCTCAATTTAAATGCTATTACTAAGAATAGTGTCAATGGGAAACAACAGCCTTTCTATACTCTCAATTCTAAATATTAAGGTAAGCCTTTAAGCGTGTATTAAATGATGCAGCACCAAAACTCCAAGCGAAACAGCCGAGTGCATATTCCCAACAGATCTAGAAAGGACCCCAGAACTGCGGTCCCAGAGCTGCCACGGCAGCGACCTCTCCCATTTATGCCACAGCTCAGCCTAGAAAAACCAGTAAAGAACCCACCGGAGGCAGACAGCAAGCAAAAATAAACACAGCTCGCAAAAATTTCAATGGCAACAGGTACAATAAGGGTGAAAAGAACTCAAGTTAAAAAACTCCCTCGATAAAATAAGACACGGGGCAATTTACCACACGCCTTCAAGCCACTTACCACGTAATTAGAAATAAATTATAAACACTGACCCGTGGTGTTTCACCAGCATTTTACCAGGTTCTCCTTCTCCAAATACAAGCTCTCCGTGTAACAGGCGCCTGGCACCCAAGTGCAGAGCATCAGCACCCAAGTTTTTTTTAAACCAACAAAGCATTCAGTTCTGGGAAACTTTAATTTTCACTGTCCACCCTTCCACTTCTTTTAGCTCGCCAAAAAACATCCTAAATTAGAATATTCCAACTTCCCCAAGGTGATAAAAGGCGTTTGGACAGAATCTGGGAAAAGATTTAGAAATCTTGCTTCAGAAACTAAACACTGAGAATTCCCAGTTCCCCTTTCTAACTGGTTTTAAATGGATCTCCCACTGTGGACGAATACATCTTCTCATTTATTTTGATTTTGATTCTCTCACCGAAAAGGCTTTATGAGAAAATTTTATTACCAGCTTCAAAAAAAAACCCACAAAAACCCAAAACAGAAATCCTTTCACAGGCCCAAGAAGAAACATCCCGACATTGTTCTTGAACCGGGCACTTCTCAGCGACCCGAGGAAGCGACGCCACAAGCCTTCATTCATCTAAGGGCCCATTCAATGAATCCCAAACGACGCAGCTGTATTGCTGGAAAGTTGGTTGGTTTGGTTTTTTTTTAAATGCGAGTATCTGAAAGCCCCAGTTGTTAAGACTGAAGAATCTGAGAATGTAATTATTTTTCCAACTTATCGAGACTCTTCCCTAAACGCAGCGACCGCTGCAAGTGCCCCTGCGTATAAAAAACATTCCCAGCGGAGAAGGGATAAATGTATTAAGAACCGATCTTAAAGTCTCTACCATGTCATTACAAAAATCGATAAAGAACACATACCTTTAATCAGAGTTTCATTAGGCATCGATTGGTTCTATCACTGAAAAATTGTTATATTTAATCAAATTAAGTGCAGCTGCCGATGCAATCAGTGTAAGTTCATGTACCATGAAAGAATCGGAGCACCGGGAACTGCCGACCCTTATAGCACCACTGTGAGCATTTGGATTAAACTCAGTACCAATGTCACTTGATTTACTGTTTTCAGCTCAGTTTTGGGCTGAGAACACATGCAGAAAAAAATCCACAACTAGAAAACGCGTACGTTTTCATTTTGATGCCCCAACATCAACTATTTTAATGTCAAGCGCATCCCCACTTGTATTTATTCTATACTGAGCTCCACAAGCTCTCTCCACTTGTATTTTATTCTACCTTTAATCTATTTTAAAACAAATTACTGCGTTTTTAATCAGTTGAACTTGGACTTAAGCCCCAAGAGCCTTTACTGTAAATTAAGCAGGCGGCTGCCCATTATTAGACGCTTTCTAATTTTGAAACAAGGGAGAAAATAAAATAAAATAAAATGGATCCTCCCTCCTTTTCTCAAAAAACAAATCAGAATTCATCTCACTCCCTGTCACAAGCACGAGGCCAAATCTGGCTGCTTTTATTTCAGATGAATGAGAAGCTGCTCTTACTGAAGAACGTGAATGTAAATTTATTTTGGACTGAGAATGCCAGAAGACATTTCCTCTCCCTCTAATTGACCCGATTTTACTTTTTACTCAGGTTTCGCACAAACTTCTGAGAAAACCTTAAAGAGCTGATTGACTTTATAACAATCTGAAAAAAGAGTTTCAAATGCCGTCGGTACCCAAGAACTTCCTCATGTCAGAACGTCCGTCAAAACACAGAATGAGCTCAAATCCTGCACAGGCCAAACTGCTCGAGTCCGAATTTCAACAGGTATTTTCATATTAAGTAACTCATGGAAAGGATAAATTAAAAACACACACACTCTGGAAAGTATGCTAATGAATAAATTACCTTAAAAGAACAATTTCATAGACATTAAAATTATTCCAGGACCTACCTGTGCATATTCTTTCTCAATTGCAGCTCTTTTCTGACTGAACGCTCTGAAAGAGGAAAAAAAAATAAATAAATCCATTAATACATACAGCAAAACATTGCAAATTCAATGATTTACCTAAAAGGCTTTTCTGCCAGACAGTTTTTCTAGTTAAATGAGCAAGAAAAAAGTGAAATTGTTTGACAACTGTATATCAGTAGCCTAGCAACTACCGCATGCGGACTTCACCTCGGGTGGTGGTCAAATTTCCAAGTTTTATTGGCCAAATTCAGTTCCCAGGACTACCAGTGTAAATACCATTTACTTCACTAAAGGCTCACCAGCTTTCCACTGGTAAAGCCCAGAGAAGAATTTGGGAGCGAGGAAGAAAATTTGGCTTTATGCATCTCGACAGACTAAAGTACTATTTTTTTTAATATTTTTTTTTTAAGAAAAAATGGAAAGTCGTGTTTCCTCAACAGCAATTGAAGGTACCAGATTGGCAGTTGCAGTCCCACCATGAAATGCCTCTCTCTAAACCCACGCTGTCCCCCAGCAATATCCTGATTTATCCATTAACGAAGCCGTATCACATTAGACCCACTTAAGTCAAACGGTGCAAACCACAGCGTGTCAGTCCACGTTAACATCAGCGCTCTACTCCCACGGAGGGGCTCAAGATGAACCATCTCAATGTATTTTAAGACAAGAGGATTTCAACACCAGAAGAAGGTCGAAATATGTGTTGAGGTGGTTTCTTCAATAGCTCTTTATCCCTTGAACGGCCAAAGCAGAGGAACTTTCCTCAAGCTGTACTATAAAATACTAAGCTTAAGGCTACGCCATCAGCAAAAGAGCAAACTAATTCTCTTTAAATTAGTTACACAATAATTACGGTGACACGTTCATAAAAAAACCCTCAGGAACATCCTATAATAAGGTTAACTCAAGAAACACAAACAAAAGGAGCTCTGAACAGGCTCTTTCTACTCCATTTCATCCCTGAAGAGCATCCACACGCCCAGGGGATGTTACGGGCTCGGGCACCCTGATGGGATCTAAAACAAAAGTCTAAACGTATCGTGATTGCTTAAAATTCTTTCCAGATTAATGATAGGCCCAACGAGCTGGCCAAGAAGGCCAACAGCACCCTGGCCTGTGTCAGGAGCACCGTGGTGAGTAGGACTTGGGAGGTGATCATCTCCCCTGTACTGAGCACTGGGGAGGTCCCATCTTGAGGGTTGGGTCCAGTTTTGGGCCCCTCACCACAAAAAAGACCTAGAGGGGCTGGAGCGGGTCCAGAGAAGAGCAATGGAGCTGGTGAGGGGTCTGGAGCACAAGTCTGGTGAGGAGCGGCTGAGGGAGCTGGGGGTGTTGAGCCTGGAGAAAAGGAGGCTGAGGGGAGACCTTCTGGCTCTCTCCAACTCCCTGAAAGGAGGGTGTAGCCAGGGGGGGTCGGTCTCTTCTCCCAAGGAACAGGCCATGGGACAAGAGGAAACCGCCTCAAGTTGCACCAGGGGAGGTTCAGATTGGAGATTAGGAAAGACTAAGACACTGCAAGCCTTGGAAGAAGCTGCTCAGGGAAGTGGTTGAGGCACCACCCCTGGAGGTGTTCAAAGGACAGGCTGACATGGTGCTGAGGGACATGGTTTAGTCATGGGGTTTTTTGTCAGAGTTGGGTTGATGGTCGGATTAGATGATCTTGAATGATCTTCCAACCTAGATGATTCTATGACATAGTGCTTAATGACATTGTTTAGGGATGGCTTTTTATCAGAGTTAGGTTGATGGCTGGACTCGATGATCTTAAAGGTCCTCTCCAACCTAGACAATTCTAGAATTCCATATGCCAACTCCAGTCATCACATCTCATCTTCTGGAATCCCACCTCCCGTAGCTCAGGTGGGGACAAAGGGCAGCACGACTGTGTCACACAAACACACCTCTATATGAACAGGTAAAGTCATCCGAGATGCTTGTAAATACATCGACTTTATAAGGCATTCAAGATACTTCATCTAACATTACAAAACAGTTTATTTTAGGCTCTCTTGTTCCAAAGGCCAATAACCCAGTCAGGTCAGCAAACATCTAAAAACCACAATGTCCTTCCAGAATAATTCACTTCCAGTATAAATAACTGCAGAAATAACTACTAGGAATAACTGAAAGGCATTATCAATATTGAAAAGGTAAAAGAAAACAAGTAACCATCTTTGAAATATAAATCTGGGAAGACTTTAGGCAAAGGCAGTAATTTTCCAATTCTTAGTTAATCTTATTTCTTGAAAACATCCAACCAGAGCTAAATGTTAAGGATACTCAACTTACACAAAACCTGGATACAGATATTTCACCATGTGGTTCTTTTTTTCTCCCCCATACAAAACACATTCCGCTCAAACTAATTGTGTAACACTAATTGTGCTGAGCTGGAAGCCCGAGATATCCCCTAAAAACCTTCTCCATGAAAAGGTTTACACTAGAGAAGCAAAACAAAAGCGTTCAACTGGCCCAAGCACAGAATTACAAACTACCATGCAAATCAAATTTACTCACAAAACCAACAGAAATCTTGGACTCGGAACGACTGTGAGCTCCAGCAAGAAGGAAATGTATTTTACAGTAGCAGCTCCATAAATTAAAAACATTTTAGACTTGTTTTAGATTTTGTTCTGTATTTTAAACGGGCTTTTAATAAAAAAGAAAAGCCGGCAAGACAGCACGTAATTCAATTTAAACAATGCTTAAATTTTTCCTCAAAGCAGCTCTGAGGAGCAAGACCTGGGACTCCTGGTGGACAACAGGATGCCCATGAGCCAGCGATGTGCCCTGGTGGCCAAGAAGGCCAAGGGCATCCTGGGGGGCATCAGGAAGAGTGTGACCAGCAGGTGGAGGGAGGTCATCCTGCCCCTCTGCTCTGCCCTGGGGAGGCCCCATCTGGAGCACTGGGTCCAGTTCTGGGTTCCCCAGGTCCAGAAGGACAGGGAACTGCTGGAGAGGGGACAGCAGAGGACCACAAAGAG
The DNA here is from genome assembly GCA_013399435.1 of Arenaria interpres. Taxonomy (NCBI): domain Eukaryota; kingdom Metazoa; phylum Chordata; class Aves; order Charadriiformes; family Scolopacidae; genus Arenaria; species Arenaria interpres. Next base: position 44,337 of record VXAK01007285.1, read on the forward strand.
GATTAGGATCCTGGAGCATCCCTCTGATGAGGAAAGGCTGAGGGACTTGGGTCTTTTTAGTCTGGAGAAGAGAAGGCTGAGGGGAGATCTGATCAACACCTATAAATCCTTAAAGGGTGGGTGCCAAGAAGTTGGGGCCAGTCTTTTTTCAGTGGTGGCCAGTGACACAAAGAAGTTCTAGATGAGCTTTAAATTCCCTTCCAACCCAACTCCTTACACTCCTCACCAGGTTTCTGACCTGGGATAACACACTTGAAGGCGCAGCACAAGGCTGAGCTGGTCGCTTGGTTTCCCAAGGAAGGAAATTCTCTGGTCTGCATTCATGTGCTGAAAAATATCTGGATGAAACCTCATGATCTGTCGTATTCAAAAAATTTGATGACATGATCTAATTTTCCCTTGGGCTCTGTGAACCTGTGGAACTACAAGGGAGCTGAGAAACTTTCTATCATCCCCAAACAAGAACTCCAGCAAGTGCTAAGGAATTTAAATTACTCCTATCAATTTAAGATAATAGATGCTATGAAATATTCGTGTATACTTTTAAGTTTTCATTGTCAATACACGTAACAATGTGAACTAAGGAGTCGGGTCAGTGGAGAAAGATACTTCAGCAAGTTTTCCTAGAGAAAACAAGGAGAAAAAGATGGGCTCAACCCGGTACATGGATGGTCACTTGGGCTAGAAATGTGTAAAGCTCCCACTTTCATGAAAAATCAATATATTAACATTAAAATATACATTAGTGCTATATAAAAAAATGTTGCATTTGCCAAGTTATACAAATCTGTGGATGGAAGTCCCAGCTTGCACAGTAAAAACAGTTGAACTCAGTGATAGCTTGAAAATCGGAAAGTAAATTACTCTCTACAGTAAAAAGCTGATTTAATTACATACAGAGAACTATGCAAAAATGTAAACAGACACTTTGTGTACAGGACCCTTGAATAAAAGAAAGGGCTAAATTTGCATAGGTGAAGGGATTTCCATTTAAAGGCCAAGAAATTCAACAATGAGCCAAGCAGGGGCCTGAATTCCATTGGGAACGATGTAAGATGGTCGAAGCCCAGATGTATTAACTTTTTAACTTTAATTGTTTAGAAATTTTAATGGAAAAAAAAAAATCCCTACCAATTTATCACAGAATCATAGAATGGTTTAGGTTGGAAGGGACCTTAAAGATCATCCAGTTCCAACCCCCCTGCCACGGGCAGGGACACCTCCCACCAGACCAGGTTGCTCCAAGCCCCCTCCAACCTGGCCTTGAACCCCTCCAGGGATGGGGCAGCCACAGCTGGTCTGGACAACCTGGGCCAGGCTCTCACCACCCTCACAGCAAAGAAGTTCTTCCCCACATCTCATCTCCATCTCCCCTCTTTCAGGGTCAAACCCTTCCCCCTCCTCCTAGGGCTCCCCTCCCTCATCAAGAGTCCCTCCCCAGCTTTCCTGGAGCCCCTTGAGGGACTGGAAGGGGCTCCAAGGTCTCCCCGGAGCCTTCTCTTCTCCAGGTTGAACCCCCCCAACTCTCTCAGCGCCCCCTCACAGCAGAGGGGTTTCTATGAATTTATACAACAACCCAAAGCACCAAAAACCATATAAATTAGTATCCCATCTGAAACATCCAAAAATGTTAAGAGTAAAGAAATGTACCTCTTTTAACTGACCTTGACCTAAGAGAGTCCCCAAATGCCACACTAACAAAACCAAGGAGCAGCAAATGAGGAAAAAAAAAAACATGCTCAGCTCTACGGAGCCTGGATTTCCCAGATCAGCAGGACACGAAGCAACAGAATTGACACTTGCAGTGCCCTTCGAGGAAAGGAAGGGGAAAAAATTCCACATGCACCCACTGGATATTGATGGTAACTCTCCAAAGGACTTAAAAAAAAAAAAAGCTTTAATACAGACTACTGGATTAAAACAGAATCAAACCAATAAAGACAGTATCGGTTGCTCTTTGCTTTACCAAGTGTGGGTCTCCCCAAGTTGACAAAAAATGAAACCCACATAAGGTGATGCAGATCAGCGGAGCAGGTCTGTAAAACCCCAAAACAGGGAGAAAAGGAACGGGGGGAAGAAAGGTGGAGGAATAAAAGATTTTCCACTGTTTCAATTTTAAGGGGCTATTAAGGCAATTTCGAAATTCAGTTAAAAAATTAATTCACCCCATCCAAAAAATTCCTGAAGTAAATCTACTTCGGAACTGTAGAGCACGTCACAACTGATTGTAAACTGACTCAATCCACCAACGCTCCAGGAGGTGAATCAGCGAATTATGAAATAGCCAAAAATTTCCAGCTTCCCAAAAATTAGATCAAGAATAATTCATGACATTTAGTACATTACACCAGCAGAAAATTATGACTTTGCCACTTCTACTTAGAACATACACTGGTAGCACACGCACTGGGGGTGTAATGGTGTCTCAACGCTATACTGGTTTTATTTTTTAAGATGAGAGTATACACTCACCCCAAAACTTTCCATCAAAAAACATTAAAATAGACAGTTCTCATTTAAAAAAAAAAATATACAAGAATGAAAGAGGGGGGCATCCCCAGAACACTCAAAAGCCAGTATTATTATCAAGGTAGGATTACACAGCTGGCACTGTTCCTTCTTTTTGTCCTATTCAGAGACAAAAATTGCTACTGAGCAGTCTAAAAACCACCTATCAACAGGGAAAATGTGCATGAAAATAGTCTCAGCCCTCCCAAAACCATAGAATTGTCTGGGTTGGAAGGGACCTTTCAGGTCATCTAGTCCAACCATCAACCCAACTCTGACCAAACCCATCACTAACCTCTGTCTCTTAGCTCTATGTCAACCCATCTTTTAAATGTCTCCAGGGATGGTGACTCCACCACTGCCTTGGGCAGCCTCTTCCAAGGCTTGATGACCCTTTGGGGTAAGAAACTGTTCCTCATATCCATCCTAAACCTCCCCCGGTGCAACTTGAGGCCGTTTCCTCTTGTCCCATGGCCTGTTCCTTGGGAGAAGAGACCGACCCCCCCTGGCTACACCCTCCTTTCAGGGAGTTGGAGAGAGCCAGAAGGTCTCCCCTCAGCCTCCTTTTCTCCAGGCTCAACACCCCCAGCTCCCTCAGCTGCTCCTCACCAGACTTGTGCTCCAGACCCCTCACCAGCTCCGTTGCCCTTCTCTGGACCTGCTCCAGCCCCTCTAGGTCTTTTTTTGTGGTAAGTGGCCCAAAAATGTACCCAGTCCTCAAGGTGAGACCTCACCAGTGCCCAGTACAAGGGGACAATCACCTCCCGAGTCCTACTCACCATGGTGCTCCTGATACAGGCCAGGGTGCTGTTGGCCTTCTTGGCCATTGGCCAAGCTACCTTCAAAACAAAACCAAACACCGCACTGCATGCAGCAAGTTGAAATACAGCTTTAAATACCAATTCCCCACCTCCCTTACACGCCTTTTACAGGGATGAGATGTATTTATTCTCAGCAAAGAGAAAAAGATCCCAATCCACGAGCACCAGGCGAGGAACCCGACGGTGAACTACAAGCTCTTGAAATACTTATCTACAAAAGGGCATTGAAAGTCCCAGTTGCTCAAGGCTGGAGTGTCCCAAGGGCAGGACTTGGCGCTTGCCTTTCTGACCTTCACCAGGTTCCTGCCAGCCCGTGTCACCCATCTGCCAAGGTCGCCCTGAACCACAGCCCTGCCTCCAGTTGAACTATCAACCATTCTCCCCCAGTTTGGTGCCCTTCATGAACCTGCTGAGGGCACGCTCCATCCCATCATCCAGGTCGCTATTAAAGTCATTAAACAGTATTGATCCAGTATTGACCTCAGAGGGGTTCCCAGCTGCCAGCTGGACTTCGCACGGCTCTCCACCACTTACAGTTGGGGAGTCCAGCCAATTTTCCACCCACTTATCAGTCCACATGTCCCCGATGTGGCTATAAAGGTACTAACAGGAGACTGTGTCAAAGGCCTCACTAAAGTCAACACATACAACATACAGCCTGCTGTCACCTTGCCTACGTTCCCAGCTCACCCAGAAGGCAACTAGGCACAATTTGCCCTTGGAAAGTCCACGCTGGCTGATCCCAATCACCTTTTTGCTCCTTCACGGAATGGCTTCTTGGAAAAGAAGCCTTGGAAATGGCTTCTTGGAGGTTTTGCTCCATAATCTTCCCAGGTAAAGGTAGCAGGGCTCTGAGCAACCCGGTCTAGTTGAAGATGTCCCTGCTTATGGCAGAGGATTGGACTAAATGGCCTTCAAAGATCCCTTCCAACCCAAACCATTCTACGATTCTACGCTGGAGGAGCCTTTGCAGTTGTTCTGCAGTATCCTGGATCTAACTCCCCAGCAAACAACAAACCTCCCGAGATACCAAGCCAGCTCAAGGCGTGGATGCTTCTCCTTCCTGCAGGAGAGAGACTCCAGTGACCATCACCTGGATCTGATGGCACGCAGCCTGTTCCCTGCCCTCCACGGCTCCTTTAGGTGGCAACTTGGTGCTTTATCCAAGCACGTGTCCCACAGGGGAGTACCCAGAAGGTGACTGCTGAAGAAGTAGCCTGAAATATCCTGCACCATCTTATGCCGAGTAGCGAACTCTGCTTCTCTTGCCAACACCAAGGGAAACCTTGCTGGAAGCACATACACGTGTAAGCAAGAGGCGCAGCACACCAGAAGAAACATCTTAAGACTTCAAAGGTACGACAGCTAATGTTTAATAGATGGGTAATTACATTTGATATGGTCACAGTTGAACTAAAACGTTCTTTGTAATTCCAGCTGCCACTACAAAATCCAAAGGGGAGCAATCCTGAAATATTTGGAGGGAGGGGGTCAAAATATTTGTAGGAAACCAGGATTTCTTTAGGAATGCCGACGTTCTTGTTTGGAGGTTTGATTCAGTGCTTTATCCTGACGCTCCATCCCACTTTCCCCAGTAACGTGAAAAATGCACCGTAATGAATCAATATCATATCATTGAAGTAGTGCTTTTACCTTTTTTTTCCTTTTAGTGACACACCAGTCCTTAACAAAGGCACAACTGAATTTAAAAGTACTTCAGGTAACATAAATCATCCCCGGAGCTCAGTTTAGGCCAGTGGTTGCCAATAAATGCTGAGATAACAGCACACTGGCAGCTACACACCTAATTAGGCTGTTCAGGAAGACCCGGACACACAGGGACAGCCTGCATTAATATTCCCTTTCCATGTCCAGCAGAGACAGAGATGACATACCTGCAGCAACAATTAATCTACCGAAATCATTCAGCATGACGAGACTCTCAAACGCTGCATGTGACAGCCCCCTCTTCGCGCTTTCCCGTTTACACTAAACAGAATTACCACAATCAAAGCATTTTAAATGACAGGCATAAAATTCTGAGTGTCTGAAGGATAAATTATTTTGCAGAAAAGCACTGATTTCTGAAGTTATCTGTCTACAAACATCAGAAACCGTAGCAGCAGCCGGAGCGCAACAACTCAGGTTATTAAAATTAGAAATATACTTCCAATAAGATGGGGTGTCAAGGGAGGGCCAATGGAACCCCGGGCTGCATAGGAAAGAGCGTGG